>JABTXL010009415.1:12757222-12819354 GCA_025134845.1 Neodon shergylaensis | reverse complement strand
GAGAGAGAGAGAGAGAGAGAGAGAGAGAGAGAGAGAGAGAGAGAGAGAGAGAGAACATACTAATCTTTTAACTAAGAGCTAACTCAGAGCCAATCAATGTTAATAACCCCAAAATTCTGTGATCCTTTTATCCAATGTGTATTTCTTTTTTCTACATGGCTATGGTTCATTCCGGGAAAAAAATGAGTTGTTCATAGTTATAGAATCATTACAGCATTTTCTAGTGTATTCCTCCTCTTGCTCGTTGAAGGAACCCTTGGTTTGTACACTAATTTAGACATGAGTAATGGCTGGAGAGCCATGATATCCCATCTTGCTGATTCAAATCATGTTTTACCAATTTTTAATCTAAATTTATCTAAAGCTTGTAATTAATTTAATTTGGATTTATATAGATTAAGTAGACTATGTTGGACTTTTTACCCTTCTAGTCTAGAAATACCAGCTAAACTATGACACTGTGAAGACCTGTAAGTCAAGTCGTTCTGATCACTGCTGTGCCCCTGAGTACCACACTTGCCCTGTCGTAACTGATGCCGTGATCTGGTTACCCTGGATCTCATTGTTCTCTTTCAAATGTGATGCTTTTCAGCACATCCCATTCCTTTCCTTTATTTGATAGTTCCATATCTGGTACTACTTGTATCAGAGTGTTTCTTAGTTCCTTTGTGGGTTAAGTCCCTTTTCAGAGGAAAGAAAAATAGAAGAAAGTTTGATGTGTTCACTGGAAATCAACACCCTAAAAACGGTAACCTCAATCCATATATGTAACCTACTGTGGCATAAAGGCTTGTGTCTCTACCACCAAATTCATGGTGAAGTCCTCACCACAAGGTATTAGTGGAATTAGGAAATTAATTTTTGAGATGTTATTAAGTAATAGTGACAAAGAACATGTGATTAGATTAGTGCCCTTCTGAAGGAAGTATTAGATGTATCTCTTGTCTCCTCATTGTCAGGATCAAGAATGACAATGCAGGGTCATGAAAATCGGCTCTCACCAGACTCTTTCTCTCACCATCTTAATCTCAGAATTCTGGAGGATGGGAAGTCTAAGCTATTTCATATCCATCTGTTTGGCCAAATCAGAAACAAGAGATCCTGACTTCATTTAGTGCTAGGGTGGAGGCTTCTCTGTCTGGAAGCTCTAGTCCCATGAAGGTGCTAGGAGCACAGTCAACAGGAGTTGTCTGCCTGTCTGTAAAGAACATGAAAGGTAAAGGTGACCACCGAACAGGTGGTAACATAACTAATAAACTCCATCTCTAAAATATTTTTCTTATATGTCTGCTTATCCTTCCAGCCTATAGAGAAAAATACATTATTTTAGATTCTTTGAACTGAGTGTGAGTTACCCTTCTTCAACCATCTTTACCCCACAGGGAGCTTATAAAATCTGAGGCTCTTGGCCCTGTGGTTAAGAGCACTGACAGCTCTTCCAGAGGACCCAAGTTCAATTCCCAGCACCCACATGTCAGCTATGGTGAGCTATTTTCCTAGCATATGGAGGAGGCCTGCCTTAGTAAGAATTGATGAAGCCAAGGAGATTTCAGCTCAACGCTCTCTTCTGCTCAGACAGGCTAATGTTTTCAAATACAGCACCCATTTTAGGGAGTGGAAGAAGGAATATTGCCAATACAGTATTAGGAGACTCACACCACTAAAATCATGATCTCTTTCAGCTCAGAGCAGTTCACTGATATTTTAGGGTTGGGGATACTATTGTTTAGTCTTGGAGCAATTCCTTTCCCTTTTTACTCATTTTAATATATAAATAGTTTTAAACCTTGGATGTGTGGTGGTTTGGATGAAAACGACCACTATAGGCTTATAGGCTATTAGAAGATGGTGCCTTGTTGGAGTAGGTGTGGCCTTGTTGGGAGAAGTATTGTCCCTGGAAGTGGCCTTTGATTTGAAAAGCTTAAGTCAGGTCCAGTGTCTCTCTTCTTGCTGACTGTAGATCCAAATGTAGAATTTTCAGCTACCTCTCCAGCAACATGTCAGCTTGCATGCTGTCATGCTTTCTACCATGATGAGAATGGATTAAACCTCTGAGCTATAAGCTAGCCCTAGTTACATATTTTCCTTTCTAAGAGTTGGCATAGTCATGGTGTCTCTTCACAGCATTGGAACCCTGACTAAAACACTCAGCAAACCAAATTATTTCATCCTCAATAAAAGGAGCATGCTGAGGTGGAGGCAGAGAGTATATTGTGGTAGACAGAGGGCAGACTTCAAAAGTGGACAGTTTTTCACATTTATAATCTATATTCCTTTGAAGATATTTCTCTATATTCCTTGATTCTAGCGCTCATCATTTGCAAAAACTAGTTATAAAAGCAACTGAACAAGTCTAGATTAAGGATAAATAGTCAAGGATCAATATGTAATACACTTAACTGTTAACCCTTCCTGAAATACTTCTTGTGTTGGTTAGTTTTTTTACAGTGGTAATTGTGTAGCCTAACTTTGAGTGGAATCCCCACAACTGAAGAAACCATGGAGAGATTTTGAGGCTTGGCACCGTGTAACACCATGTCTGAGTCCCCGAAGGCAGGCAAGGAGGCCTTGATGAAGATAGAGAGGTCTGTGGAGCAGACTAAAGATACCAGGACCACGGGATAACTGTCCAGGGCCACAGCAGCTTTGGAGTGGAGCCAGTCTGAACCTATGACATGAAATACGTGTGAATGTCAGAACCTGAACTGTGGAGCTGCTCAAGCTCTTTGGAGCCCAGAAGATTATGAGTGAATTCCAGATGTGAGACATTGAACTACAGGATTTAATTTATACTATTGGGGTTTGGTTTTACTTTGATTTGATTGTAGCCATGCCATTTTCTGCTTTTCTTTTAATATTCTGGAAGCCTACAAAGACTTTGAATTTTAGATCGACTATGGATATTTTAAAGAGAATGAAATTTTAAAGTGTTTGAATTTTTGAAATCTGTGGGACTTTTAAAAGGTGGAATGTTTTATATTGTGATATTGCTATTAGTATGAAATATGAGGGATAAACAGAAATAGAAAGGCTGTATTTGTCAAGTTGGTAAGGAGTCAGTTGGCTGGCTAGTTTTTGTCAATTTGACATAAGCTAGATTCATCTGGAAAAGGGAAACTGCAATTGAGAAAATAACTCTATACAACTGACTTATATGCAAGCCTGTGATGCCTTTTCTTTATTGATTATTAATATGGGAGGCCTCAGGGCATTGTGGGTGGTGCCACTCCTTGAGCAGGCAGGCCTGGATAAGTAAGAAAGCAAACATGAAAAGTCTGGGGAGCAAGCCAGTAAGCAATACTCCTCTATGGTTTCTGCTTCAGTTCCTGTCTCCAGGTTCCTGCCTTGAGTTCTTACTTACCTTCATGATGAACTACAATTGTAAACTAAAATCCCTTCCTCCTCAGGTTGCTTTCGATCATTGTCTTTCTCAGAGCAATAGAAAGTAAACTAAGATACTTCCTTACTAATACAATAAGATAAAGGTTTGGGGGAGTGAGTTTTGCTCCCTGCATGAACCACAAGTTTCTTATTAATTACTTATCCTATCCTCAGCCAGTGTTGAGTAGGAGCAAGCACTGCAAGAGACAGAAAGTTCTCAAAATGCTGAAATGGCTTGTACCAACTTCTGAGACCCAGTTGCAATCTTTTCAAAAATGCTGTGACTTAGTGTCTAAATACTTTAATTACAAATCTAGAATTATATAAAGCTATAATTAAATAAGTTATGTTACCACAAAGGCCTTAAAGCCTCCTCTAATTATTTTACTCTATGTCACTTTATTGTCCATGTCTTGAGATATTTTTCTTTACATTGCCTGCCTAGTGGAAGGCCAAGTTCAGCAGCACGTCTGTTACCAGGTCCTTCGTCTGAGACACAGTGTTGCCAGTTGGAAATTAGCCTTGGTGCCAACTTTGACTCTCTGGAAATCAACACATGTTGCAAATAAGATTGCTTTCTCCCCAGAAGAACTTAAATGGTTACACATGCCCTAGCCAATCTCTAGAAAAAGGCATCAATTCGGTACCAAAGATAGAAATTATTTTCTATTTACAGATTTTCCAAATTTTATAGTGGGAAGGCTGCTTTTGATTCTAAAATGACAACCTTCATCATCAAGAAGTTTCTAACCTTTGAAAAGTGTGGTTGTCTAGCAAAGTACAGAAATTATACGCAGATGCAGTAGGTTTGTGTGGGCTGTGCCATTGGAAGCAGCAGTTTCTATCTGTCATTGAGAAGTGAGAGTACATTGCCTTCATCACCCTCTGCTTCATTCTGACAAAAAGAAAGTTCAAATAAGATTCTGACTTAAAATAAGTCAGAATCTGCAAGTAATTTGGAAATTAGAGCTGGCAGTCATTGTCATTTTCAGGTATGACAAATAATGCACCCACTTTTCTCTTGCAGCAGCTGTGTGAGATCTGTAGCAGTTACAGGGCTCCAATCATTTCCCTAGCAACAGAGGAGATTAAAAAAAGACAGCACAAAGAGGGCCAAGGTGGGGGAGCAAGAAAATTGCTTTCAGAAATTATATCACAGTTTAGAGCAAGGGCATTGATGTCCCTGGTAAATCACAAATTATGACGATTAGATTATTAAGAAAAAAATCATGACAGGTCCTTTGGTAAATATTTTCTTAGAGAAATTTACATAATTAAAGGTATCTGTAAGAACAGAAATAAAACACATATAATGTGGTAAGAACAGCTATGTGCTAAACAATAAATTATTATTCCTCGCACACACACACAAAAAAAAGATTTAAATGTTAAAGAAAATCTAAGTGTCTAGATGATGGCTGCTATATTCTGCACTGATCAAAATCACATCTTCACCTTCTTGAACTAATCAATAGACTTTCGGACTCATACAGTCCACTGAAGCCAAGACAGAAGATGGTCCTGTTTAGTCCCCCTCTAAGCTCATTCTTTAAAAAAAAAATGTAAAAGAGGTACACATATGCCCGTGGAGACATACAGGTTGTCTGGGTTCTGTTTGTTTGTTTGTTTGTTTGTTTTGCTTTTTTTGTTCTTGTTTGTTTTGTTTTTTTTGCTATACTGTTGATAGCATGAACCTTTCATATAATATACCCATAAGGCATTGCTAAAGTTCATAATTACAAATACCCTAAGGTCAGATCCTGAAAAATAATGACATAGTCTCAAGATGAACTTCCTGCTTTGACAAGGTACTGTCTTCTTCTGAACTTCTTTAGCTTGTCTGTCAATCTGTTTTGGCTACTGTAAGAAAACACCCTGGGGTGCATGATTTATAAATGGCAGAAGGTTCATCACTCACTGCTCTGGACCCTGGAAAGCTCAATCTAAGGTAGCAGCAGACTCAGTATGTGATGGAGAATTATATTCTGCTTTAGAGATTGTGGCATCTTGCTACATCCTTACATGGTGGAAAGGGGTAAACAAGACCCTCAGGTCAGTTTCACAGGACACCTATCTCTTCATGCGGGCTCTACCCTCATGACCTAATCGTTTCTTCAAAAGCCTCATCTCAATGCTATCTCTCACTGAAGATTAGATTGCAACATGAATTTATGAAGACACTGACACTTAGACCATAGCTTTTGTGTGTCTCTAAAGACTAATTTTTCTTTCCATTTCATTATTTTATTTTTCAGGAATATATTATTATATTCATCATTCTCATTATCCCATGTAGAGCATCTCACCTTAGCATCATGGTATTTTGTGAACACACACACACACCACATACACCTACACCCTCACCACTCTCTTTACCATTGTCTCCTATACCTTATTTTTTCTTGATGAAAATATCTGAAAATGCAGAATGTTAAAACTGAGCTAGTATCAGTATGTTTAACAAAAGCACAGAGAATGTAGCACAAAGAGCATGATTCAGAGTGAAACCTGCCTGGGGTTGAGTTCTCACTCTGGTGTTGTGTTAGCTAATTAAAAAATTACACTTCCAAGTCCACTTTAAAACACATTCAGCAGCCGATCTCTTAAGATTATACAAAAATCAAAAACATATGTAGAATTTTAAAACATCACGCTTATCAGGTGTTGCATGCTTAGCAAGCATATCTATCACCATTAGTTTTTATCAAAATATAAATAATGATGTAGCCAGCTCTCTGGAGGCAATGGGATTCTTGGGGCCACCACCTTACAAAAACAAATAGTCTTATCTGGAGTATTTTTGTGTAAAAAACCTTCCCAGGTGGACCTGGAAAGCTGGGAGGTCACGTGGTAAAGTCAGTCTTTGACAGGGGATGGCAGATGCAGCTGAGATTCCTTTATCTACAGCTGTGCAAAAGGAATGGCTCTCTGTTTCTCCAGGAGAAGCTTCCTCATTTCCTTGAATGCACTCTCTACTTGCTCATGGATAGATAATAAAGGACGTTGTTTGCTTTCTTTTTTATGATTTTCTTTAAAGTCAAAGCCCGATTACTGCCACTGCCACATAGGGAACTTGAGAGGCCACTAGGCTGAAAATGTCACTGGGCATTTCCATTTGAAAAAGCTAGCCCAGTGGGCTCTCTTTACATCCATCTGCTGATCAAGGAGGGTTGTCTGTGAGTTTCTGGTGTATCCATATATATTATCATACAGGCATACTATATACATATATGTATGTATATGTATGTATATAAGTATACATATAGTATGCCTGTATGATATTGTCCTCTAGACAATCATAATTTTAAAAATATTACAGTTAATGATAACATCTTCCAGTTATCTAATACCTACCATACCAACTCTTTTATTTCATGTTTTTCACTTTCTTTTTGCTTTTAATAGTTTTTGTTAAGCTATATATTTTTCCCTGTTCCCCTCTCTTCCTCTCCCCTTCTCTTCTATCATCTCCCATGATCCCCATGCTCCCAAGTTACTCAGTAGATCTCGCCTTTTTCTGCTTCCCATGTAGATTAGATCTATGTATGGTCTCTCTTAGGTCCTCTTTGTTGTCTAGGTTCTCTGGGATTGTGAAATGGAAGGTGAGTTTTTCATTGCTTTATGTCTAAAGGCCACTTATGAGTGAGTACATATGATATTTTTTTCTTTCTGGGTCTAAGTTACCTTACTCAATATGATGTTTTCTAGATGCATCCATTTGCCCACAAGTTACAAGATGTCATTATTTTTTCCTGATCTGTAGTACTCCATTGTGTAAATGTACCACATCTTCTTTATCCATTCTTAGTCAAGGGGCATTTAGGTTGTTTCCAAGTTCTGGCTATGACAAATAATGCTTCTGTGAACATAGTTGAGCACATGTCCTTGTGGTACAATTGAGTATCCTTTGGGAATATACCCAAGACTGGTATTGCTGGGTCTTGAGGTAGGTTGTATCCTCATTTTCTGAGAAATCGCCATACTGATTTCCAAAGTGGCTGTACCAGTTTGCACTCCCACAAGCAATGTATGTGTGTTCTCTTTACTCCACATCCTCTCCAGCATAAGTCAAATGGACTTAAGAAACAAGCTCGTGTAGTTATCCTAATATCTAACAAAATAGACTTCAAACTAAAATCGGTCGAAAGAAGGACATTTCATATTAGTCACAAGAAAAATCCATCAAGAGGAAATTTCAATACTCAACATCTTTTATTTTAATAAGGTATTTTTGTTAACTCTTTGAGAATTTCATAAATGTTTTTGATCATATCCACAGCTCAGACCTCCCACGATTCCTCTGAGACCTATCCTTTCCTCCCTATTTGCCTCTGTTTCCTGCCCTATCTCTCTCTTTAGAAGACAGGATCTCGCAGCAGCAATCCTGGTCCTCTGATTCTTACAGTTTTGTTCTCTGAGTCTTAGGTGAAAAGGTCGCATGTACTAATTGGCGTGGACATTGTTGCTTGCTGCTAGTAACTCAGGACTGTGTCAGGTGCAGTGTTTTCAAGTTACCTTCTCTCTACCCATGACTCAGGGATTTGTGTCTTCTATTTACTCATTATCTATTAACAAGGTCACTCAGAAAAAGACACAAGACATTAGTTCACTCGAGAATGGAGTAAGGAGAGCCTACCCCCAGAAGTATAATACTTTTGTTAAACTATTTAATACTTCTACAAGAAAAAAGGTGGGCTGGGGCAACATATTTTTACAGAGGCTGACCAAAAGATGCATAATTCTAAAGACATTTTCCATATACTATTCTATTTTGGAAGATTATTTTGTGTTCTCTTTATTTTTGTGGTTTTGTATCAACACTAAAGATTTCATAACAACGTCATTATTTCCATTCTAATTATGTAATCACTGAGTTTGACTCAATAATTAGAATTCATATTTAACTTAAAATGTTGAATAACACATATGAAATCATAAAACAAGAAGTGGTGTATACATATACACAGATGTAGACAATATTACACTTGGTGATGGATGGGACTTTTTAAGGAATATTAAAACAGATATTCAAGGGTATATGCAAATTAACATGGCTTATTTTTGCTTACAAAGAGGGAAAAAAAGGACATTCATCCCCAAACAGAGTTAATTAGGATATAACAAAACACATCTAGCAGAGAGTCTAGTATTTTTTTCCCAAGGGCAAATTCCCTCCCAGTGGTCCCTGCAGTCATCTGTCATCATGTCCACCTTGAATAGAGCTGGCTTCATAATCTTTACCGATAACTTAGATAATAATTACCTTTAAAAATATAGTATCATTTTAATGAGTAGCTAAGCTGAAGTCCTGTGTTGTTATCAGCTTTAAACCTTCTATTGTAACCATGTGATCAGATGCCCTCACGTGACCCCTTTTGATTTCACCTTCCTAAGATTGCCTTCCGCATTCAGGAAAATAAAAATTTTAAATATTCTTTGAAACTAAAATTGTCTTTAGATTTCTCAGTAGCTCCTGGAGGAATCAAGGTTTCTTTCTTTCACTTACAAGTAGAGGGATGGCAGATACTAAATTAGTTTGGTAGGTTTAATGTCTTTCAACTATTTCAACATTATTGTAACAGCGGCAAGACTATAGCTTCATATTCGTAGCCTCCACTGTTGACTGTGAGGAAATAAAATATGATTATAAATGTCTCAAAGGTTGTATACCTTTCCAAATGGACTAGGGGCTTGGGAGTCTCTTAATGACATTTACCCTGTTCTTGTTCTCAGAGCAAACAGCAGTCAGGCCTCAGTGGGCAGCTGTGCTTACAGCCTAGGATACTTCCCATCTGTTCTTATTAGTTACTTAATAAATTGACTACAGCCTTTCTGCTTCAGAGGCAGGTAGTTTCTCATTCACGGTTTCTTGTCTTAAATCTCTACTCGTGCATCTGGTTAGATTTTATTCCTTCACCAAAGCAGGATAATTTCTAAGTCTTATAGAAAGTGCCCAACCTGTTATTCCTATCGATACCTCAGTAATACTGTGTGGGTACAAGAATCAGAGCTTGAGGATCATGTAGACAGTGTTTTGACCACAATAGCAAACTGCATTTCTTTTGTCAAAAGAAAGGAGTCCGTGCAAAAAGACCCTTGACCCACAGTCCAGCAGTGCAGGAACTCTTTACATAAAACCGACTGAATAATGAAGGGAAACTCACTGTGAGTATTTCTTTAGATATTATTGACTTTACTTTAACTGTCTATATTCTGATTTACCTTTAATTATTCTTAATCATCAATTTAGAGATGTTTTCTTTATAACTCAAGTAAGATATTAAAAATTGTATTTGTCTATTCAGAAAAACTAGGGAATTAAACCCACCTAGAAATCTATCAATTGATGAATAGATAATAAAAATACATTACATATGCATAATGGAATATTACTCCACTTGAAAGAGAGCTGAAATCATGGAATTTGAAGGTAATGGGCGGGATTGAGTGAGATCACCCAGGCACTAGAAGACAAACAACTCATGTTATCATATATGTGTGGATCCCAGCTTCAAATCTTTTGTTTTGTGTATTAACCTGCAGTACACTTGAAAGCCAGGACCATAAATATGGCAGGTAGTAGAGTGATAATGGTGGGGAAATGGGGGTTGATGGGAGGATTAAACAAAAAGAAGTGGGCATGAAGAAGTTACATGGAAATCTATAATCTTGCAATTCAAATAAAATATAATTATAGGGGACAGTAGAACAGATGTGATATGAAAAATTAGTGGTAGGAGTTACTGGGAGCTAAAGGTTTAATCAGGGCTGGAAATGTTAGGGGAGGGAAGAGAGATATCCTAAAAGTTCAGCATGTAATTACTCTGTGGGATACTTAAGCAGATTAACATTTAACAGAGGCATAATATTTTAATACTTCCTCCTTTTCTTACCATTTTTTCTTCTTCATTTCTTCTTTCTCTTTTGTTTTATTTAATGCATGTAAGCTCCCAGTTTCTTAAATGCTTTTGGAACTAGTTTGCCATGTCACTAATGTCCTCATTACTCAATTAGACATTAGCATATGATTTTATATTAATTTGTCTTTCCTTTTACTTTCTGTAGAATGTACTTCGATGCCCTTGGAGAGCTCTGCCTGTAGCCCTACATGCCTATTAATGAAACTATGGCCTTCTCCTTATATAGAGAGTGACATTGCTGTCTTGTTTCTATGTGGGAAGAAGCTAATGCAGTTTACAGTTTAAATAATAGTGTGACATGCTTGAGCTGGATCTGAAAAACCTCTGAGTGTGTCTAGCGTGTGAGTGAGAGACACCCATCAGGATACTCTTTTCAGGATGATATCTAGCACCTAGTGGACCCTACAGAACAGGATGTCCTTGTGGTCTTATGTTTCCAGAAGATCATGTTTTACAATGGTAGCATCTGCAGTGGTAACCAACAGAGTGGGTAGCACCAGGAAAAGTTGGTACCACCCAGAAGGAGATAAGAGTCTAATATGGTGGTGGTACCCAACACAGCAAGAGCAACATTTGGCAGAGAGAGTGAGTACATCAGCTCTGGAAGCAGTCTGAAAGACAATTAAGCAAAGCAGCCCAAGTGCATTCCTTGCTAAGACTTGCAGGAAGAAGATAACCTGATGTAGATGCTGAATTAATGATGCCTTCTGAATACCATTAATCTGAAATCTGTTTTTGACTGAAGTTCTCTGGAGAATGACTGGAGGGCATCTATTTTGAGTTTTAGCATTAATTATAAAGAGACAAGCTGTTTTCAATGGTGAGGCAAGATGCTGTTTTCTCTGTAATGGAAATCAAGGATCCTAAATGTTTTCACCTAAACAGAATAGAAATTTCTTCTCAGAGGTTGAGTCACCACAGAGCCACAGGCAACCAGCTTCAGAAAAGAGGTTCAGAAACACTGAAATGTGTGATAAAGAACTGGGAAGACATCTCCCACTCATTAGTGGTCATAAAATTGCTTGATAATTAAGGTATCTGCAAATATATGCTTGAAACACTTGCTGTCTATCCCTCAACCACATTTTAGAAAATTGGTGATAAAGACATTTTGGGACCTATTTGATTAAAATGACAAACACACCATTACCTGAAAGGAAACTAGATAGTTATAACAATTAATAGCAAATGTGTCATTAATACCTTTCTGGGAATCAAATGAGCTTATGGTATTTTTAATGACAATGAGAATATATATTGCTACTGTGCTAAAAGCAGGACATATATTAAGTGAAAATTACCAAGTAACCTCTAATGCTCAGTCAATTTAAGTCTCTGTTGTTTTCCTCTACAACCACTTAGAGAGTATTGAAATGAAAAACTGAAATCCTGTAAATAATAACAGCTTAATGCGGACTGAGAGTCTTAAGCAACCGTAGGCTGAAAGGGGTCTTATCAGTTCTATCGCTTTTGAGAAAGAAATTCTTCACGGAAGAAATTCTGTCCCTTGAGTTACTTCACATTTGCTAAGACACAGCAGCAAATGTCAGAGTCCAACAATGTTGGGATTTTAAGTCTGTGTGTGTGAGAACGCAAATAAAACTATCCCACACTAGCTCAGAATTGGCTCTAATGAAGGGTTCTTTATTTAAGGGGGTACTCACAGATCACAGTCTTCTGCAGGAGCAGACAACAGGAATCGAATCCAGCAGGCAGGCAAGAGAGCAGAGAGAGAGAGTGTGCATGCGAGCACACATTTTTGATACTCAAGACCACGCCCAACATGGTCTAGCATCTCAAAGTTCATTGACTGAATGAGGTTCCCCAGCAACTGTGCAACTAGGAAGCCAGCTAATGCGGTAGGAAAAAAATCAACAAGGTAAAAATGTTTTTATATATATATATATATAATATTATGCATATACAATTTTTGCCTAATTAAGGTCATGTCCCTTATGAATAACAAGGGAGGAAGATTTTCTTGGAGTAGGGTATGGGGAGGAACTAGGAAGAATCTATAGATTTGGTGCTCAACTCCATGCCGGGGCATTATGCAGTTACTTGGACTTCAAATCATGAAAAAGGCAACAATGAAGAATTCCTGTAAAGGATTTTAATGAGCGCCTGACTGCAAACTTTCATTTGGGTTTACACTAAGCATTCAAAGTATTTGCTTAAAGGAGAAATGCAATATTTGTAAACTTTTCAGGTCACATTGTAATTTATGAGGATGGTAGGGACACTGAGAGAGCTGGCCCTTCCTTCTCACAGAAAAGTATAAAAATCACAAAGATGGGATAAAGTTACTTTGGGGTCTCAGATACAGAGCTAGGAGGGAGGCTGCTAAAAGCAATTGATTTGCACTCATTAGATGTAAGATGTAATCTTGCAATCCTTATCAGAAGTTAAACTTTATGGGTTTGCTTAGGACATCGAAGGCTCTTGGACTCTGGATCTGCAGATATGTTCTTTCACAAAGGGCTCTCAGGTGAAATGGGAATTGTGGGAAACTCTGCAAGTATCCCAGGGCAGCAATTCTTTTTCATTTCTTTAGCATACATGGACATATTCGCTCGTTCTTGTTCTACAGCAATGTCTTGGGGTAGATTTAATTCTGCCTGTGTCTGTCTAGATTTTCTCACTGCACAGTGACAAGACAAAATTCACTTGTCACCTGTTGGAAGAATGACTGTGACCTTTCAAGTCTTAATTTCTCTTTTTCTCCAAATTCAACAAATGTATTCCATATCTACCACATATTTCTTTATTTTTAAAACAATCTTATTTTACATACCAATTCCAGTTCCCTCTCCCTTCCGTCCTCTTGTTCCCCCCACCTTCTCCCCATCCCACTCCCTTCCACTCCTCAGAGAGCATGAGCCCTCCAATGGGAAGACAGCAAATTCTGTCACATCACTTGAGGCGGAATATACATATACAAGGCCCTTTCCCCTGTATCTAGGCTGAATACTGGTTGAGGTGGCACATGCTGGTAGGATTTGCTGAAGGAGGCAGAGGCAGGAGGATCATGAATTTGAGTCCAGCCTGGGCTACACATATTTCTTTTAAAAATACATATTTAATAGAATTACGTCACATTTTCCTCTTCCTTTCTTCCCCCCAGCCCTTTGAGCTACCTTCTTTCTAATTCCTCCCATGTCTTGCTCCTACTCTCAAGCTATTGGTCCTTTTTTCTTTAATTATTACTTTTCTATGTATCATCTATTATCCACCTATCTACTTATCTATCATCAATTTATCTATGTAATCCAAATTCCGCTAAGCTATTAAATAATCAAAGTCAAATAGGTTTGTTATAAATGCCAGATCAAATTAATCTGTGTAGTAATTTAGACATAGATTAAGAACAAGTTTCAGCATCAAATGCTTTAAACAAAATAAATACTCCAGTTGAGGAGTGTTGCTTGCTTTGGTGGAGGAAAAAAGCCCTAACCACGATGAGCAGAGGTTTGGGAAAGTTTCTTAGTGTTCCAACTAGTCTTGGTACGGAGATTGAAACCAACAGAATTAAGATTCAGAACTGAGCCAGTGTACTGCCTGAAAACAAAGTCCTTTGGATGTGGTGTGTGCTGTTTGTATATGAAATATTAACCAAGTAACAGTGAACAGAAAGCTCCATAAACATCAATATACAGGCCCCTTCAGAAGGTTAGGTGACACAGTGCTTAACTAGGACTTTGACTGCAAAGTTGAAAGGCATGGTTGATTTTAATGATATTGTGAAAGTAGGGTCAATACTACTTAGTGCTCGAGAAGGTGTGTGGTTGACAGAAACACACCAAAATAACACCAGTAGCTCCAGCTCAAGTAACAGGGACTGTACACAGTCACAAGATGAGTTACAGGTAAGGATCAAGGATAAAGGACATAGGATTTGTTTGTTAAATAAACCCTTCCCAGCTAATAGTCATAGAATATTGAAGTGCAAGGTGACTTTAAGAAGCAAATATTTCCAAAAATCATCTTTAATGGTACTTCTAAATTTCCATCTCCATTATATCTATAAAATGTCTTTCTATGGCCCTCTTTTCATTTGCAGACAGCTTGAAAAACATCATAAGCTGATGTTTTTGTCAGCAAAATGTTCACTCCAAAAGAGCATAGATGGCTTTTTAATCTTTTACCTGAAATTTCTAAGTTTGTATCTGTGGTGTTATAATAAAGTGGTTGTACTATACCAAGTACACAACTTCAGTGTTCAGGGAATCCCACGGAAGAGGATGCATAATGACTGTGAGACCCAGAGGGGATGGAGGACACCAAGAGAACTAAGCAAGGTGTGTATAAGCTCAGAGTCTGAAACACTAAGCAAAGGGTCTACATGAGTCTACACCATATAGACATGTGTGTATACATATATATGTATAAGTGTATATATATATATATACATATATATTAATAACTAACAATATTTTTGTGGGACTCCTGACTATGAGAACAAGTGGGCCTCTGATTCTTGTGTCTGCTCTTAGGACTCTTTTCTTCATGTTGGGTGACTGTTATTGCTTTATCTTATTATATTTATTTTGTCTTGTTTAGTTGTTATCTCTTAGAAGTCTGTTCCTTTCAAATGAGAGACAGAAAGAGAGTGGATCCAGAGGGGATGGGATATGGAGGCCCAGAAATGTGAGCCTATTTTCACCTTGCCTGAAGGTCAAAGAATTTTAACTTATTTAAAGTTATTGACAAGTGGGCTACACATCCTGACCTAGATGTAGTTATTTGGTCTTTTTGACAGTAAGATGGCCCGCCTATACAGGTAGATCCATTCCACCCTGACCAATGGTCAGGATATTCAAGCATACTTCTGCTCCTTCATATGAATGAAGAGGTTTGACCTAGAGAGTGGCTGCCCTCAGGTTACTTGGTCTAGGATGAGATCACTGTCTAAAGAACAGAATGCTAGTGACTTGATGTCTCAAAGTATTGAAACAAATAACTGTTCTAGTTATCTTTTGTATCCTGTTAAAGCAGTTTATTGTTGCCTTCCTCTCCCTTTTGTATTGGAGTATAAAAGTGTATGGAAAATTAAATTCAGGTGAATTTCAGTACTTACTGGAACTCCCTCCTGGTACTGTCCTATGTTTTCTGTTTTATTATTTTTCTCTTGTGTTTTTGTTTTCTTTATTTATTTTTCTAGTCCCCATGCCCATATCCTAGTAAGTGGTACATTTGTCGAAGCTGGTCTCCGACAGGAGGGAAGATGAAAAGGAATTGGAAGGAATGGAGGGAGGGGAAACTATAAACAAGATATATTGTATTGAACTGGGTGCCCAACTTCACAGTCACGCATGGGAAAAGTCTCAAGCTTTCCGTAAGTTTTTCCTTTGCTACATACAACACTGCGAGGTGGTTGACCTGGATCCTTCCTTTGCCCCAGCAGAGATACACATAAATTACACGTTGTTTGTTTCATATGTTTATCTGTCCAGTGATGTCAGCTCCATGTATATTTTATTCCTTTCTTCTGACTTTTCATCGAAAATACTAAAGTTTTCTGATCACGGTTAAAAATGAAAGAATAAGATTCTTCCTGATAGTGCCAACTGAACACATCTGAGTGTAATATTTAAAACACCTCGCTTATCCTTTGACCAGGTGGTATCAAGTGTGTCACAGGTGTTACCCTACATAATTTCACATGCCTGTGGTGCTGGTACTATGTGTTCCCTGTTTCCACAGGTGAACCACAACTCAGAGCAGAATGCTGCCAATAGCAAGAGCATACAGACCAAGGATTTAAACTGATATATATATATATATATATATATATATATATATTATTGTCTCCAATATTGACACAACAAATTTTAATAAAACCATGCATATTATCAGATTAATCACCTAAACAAAATAAAATGATGGTAGCATAGATGGAACTGTGAATGTCTCTTGACCACAGACAGATGCAAACCTAGAAATAAAAGCAGAGGTACTTTTAGAGCATTTAGAGATGCCTTAGCTTGCCAGAAGTCTCCGACTTTGGCCTTAACATTCCATGTGTTTGAAGCCATGTCTAACCATACCATGTGGTTTCAGTCACTGTATTTATGAATGGAAACCACTGTCTTTGTTATTCTTTTGTAATTTTATTATGTATTCTGTGTTTTTGTTTTTGTTTTTTTTCTTCTGCATGGATGGGTTGGCAGTTTCCACGTAGAGTGGAATGACAGATATTTGAACATAAAGCCCAGTCAAGGTATCATTTTCCTTTTCATAAACTGTCATATTCTGATCATTTACAAGAAGAACGGTGATGTATATAAAAATAGGTTTGCTAAATGATAGGAAAATTTATGCAAAGATGTTTGACAGGAGGAACGGAACAGTGACATACATTTGTCATTTAATAAACCCCACTCTCATACATTCCACTCAAAGCTGTTCCCTGTAGCAGATGACTCCCAAATTAGAGCGCCTCTGGACTCCCCACCCCCACCACTCCTACCCAAGGATTTTCAAAAACAAGACCGGAATGCTTCTAAAGGCCTCTGTCTCCCCCAGAGCCCTCTCTATCACAGGAGTGGTACAAAAGTCATGGGAGTTACTGCACCATGAGAGAATTCACTAGTGACTCCTCGGAGCTGGTCAACAAATAGTACAGTTGGGTCACTCTTAACCTTGATTCTCACTTTATTCAGTCTTCCAAAGCTCCTCTCACTTGCCTTTAATAGTAGCCTGGGGAAGAAAGGACCTATATTAGCACCCTTCTCTTCTCTCTCTCACCTCCCCACACCACACTAATACACTACACACACCCAAACCTAGGGAAACCCAATCAGAGACCAGTATAACAAAGACAGTCCCCAAGTCCTTCTCTTATTATAACCCAGGGGCTGTCTGCAGCAGTTTTCCTTAAATGCCAGACCTTTGCTGATGTCAATGAGCAAAATATGCTGTTTAGATGCTGGGGTCACAGAGTGACTATGATGAGTGCTTTGTTTTGGGATGGGTTTTCAGTATTGGGGTTTGATCTAAGGCCTCCCACATACAGCAAGGCCTCAACCTCTGAGTTCTACCTGCAGTCCTCTTTCTACTTTTCCTTTTGAGACATGGTCCACTGTGTTGAACTTGTGAGCCTCCTGCCTCCACCCCCTTCCTATCTGGGTTTGCAAGGTCTGTGCTGCCAGACTCAGCTCATGAAGAAGGAAGGCAAGTTAAAGAGTGGATGATAGTGTGTGGCTAGTTCTCTGAGAGGAAGACATTCCCATGATGATGGGAAAGTCAACAGAAATTTCCAAGACAAAAAGGTATGGCATTTAATTTAATTTAATTTAATTAATTTAAAGAAAGGCTAGGCATTAAAGTGGGGTTGAGCTTGGGAATTGTTCAAAATGATGCTGTAGGTGATAGAATCAGTGTATAAAAATGTCTGAAAGTTGGCAAGGTAAGTGTGGGTAATAGCAAACATGGAAAAGAAAATCACTAAGCACAACGACACACCAGAGTGTCACATCTTTCTCCACATAAAACTTTGAATATTTTGCACTGTCCCGTAGACTCATTACAGTGCCCCCATGGTACCTTGGGACATGGCAGGAAGGACTACCATGCTATCTGCTATGGCCACACCACCTCAAAGTAGTTGAAACGTACACTACACAATTCCTCTTATATGCTTGTGAAAGTCGGCTTTTAGGCACTAATGTGATACATAGAAGTGTACTAGACCGTCAGACTGGGACAGAAAATGAAGGTGAGGGAGTTCGATTTGATTTCAAAGCTTGAGAAGTATGTTGGGCATCCTAAAGCTAAACATATTCCATTAAAATTGTGTCTACTTAAGAAAACAATGAAATATTTTTCTTTCAGTTTATAGGAGTTATGTCTCAACTGGCCATTAAGTTAGAACATAAATATTCATTAAGATATTTTGAACTAGCAAATTGTGAAAATATACACAATAAAGGGGACTATTAAGCAGTTACTTGTGCCTAGGGATGCCATGAAAAATTCATTAAGATACTTTGGAATGTATTAACCAAGAAAGTTTGCGTCTCTCTGACTTAGAGTAAGGAAAGGACATGGGTAGCCCGAAGTGAGATTGCAGGACGACCAAAGAAGTAACACACAGACGCCAGATGTGCATATATATATATATATATATATATATATATATATATATATATATATTTCCCTCAGAATGGAGCGAAGTCTTCAATGTAATGACCCTGAACACTGAAAACACCAGGAGAAAGCTCTTTAGATCATTAGGCTCAGCAATTATTTGAGAGACAAGACCCCACCAGTAGAGAAGACTAAAGCAAAACAGGACAAATGGATTTACATTAAACCAAAATGCTTATTTGGCATAGAAATGATAAGATATAACCTCAGGAAAGTAGAAAATATCTTCAGGCTGTATTTTTGAAAGAGGTCTGAGAGCTAAAATACAAAAGGAATTTTTTAAAAAGCAGTGAAGTAAGAAGAATAACGATGTAAAACGGGCAATTGTGCTAAATAAATAGTTCTTAAAAGAAGAAAAAGAAATGTCTGACAGGTGCATAGACAAAGCTACCTAATCTGATAATGAGGGAAGCATAGATTATTCCATTATAAACAGCTGTTATCAAAACGACAAAAAAATACTCAAGAACATATGGAGAAAAATGAAACCAAACACATTGTCTGCTGTACTATTTGCTAGTACAGCCCTTGTGGAGAGCAGTTAGAAATGTATCCCCCAAACTTAAAAACAGAGTTACGACAAGATCTAGCAGTCCCACTATGTAGTATCGATCCAAAGGAAGTGAGATCACTGTGTTTCAGCCATGATCTTGCTTTACAATGGTCAAGAAATAAGATAAATCTGAGTGTCCATCAATGAATCAATGGCTGAATGGATAAAGAAAATGCAGTCTATGTACAGAGCTAGAAAATGAATGAAACGTCCTTGCGGTGCATGTCTGGAGTCCCAATACTTGGAAAGCAGTGGAAGGAATATTGATGGACATTCAAGGCTAGAAATAACTACATAATGAAAACCTCTGAGAAATAGGAAGAAAAGTAAATCTTTAAAAAAGTAGTCTGTTCACAGCTTGTGAAAGTGAAAAACAATTATTTGACATTGAAATCCTATGAGGAAATTAGTTACACCAATAACTGACCTTCTGGTTCTGCCATGCAACCCCCGGGATCTTGGTCCAGGAAAAGAAATACTCTTGGGGATGGTACTGCCAGCCATGTATCATCTCAGAAGTTTTAGAAAAAATGTTCCTCAGTGTGAGCACTTCTGGAAAACAGTAATAAAATGTAAAGGTGTGAGGAAGGGAGTCATGACAGAATGAATTTTTATTATCGTGGACTTTTAATGGCATCTGGCCTGTCCTCTTGTAATAGAATTATTGCTGAGTTGATTCAAGTTACAAGTTAATGCTGTTTAAACAATGTTGTTTAGAAATGGTGATGGTTACTTCTATGATCAGCTGTATAACAGCTATTTGTATTTCCATTTTAATAGTAGCAGACACTGACAATTATTTTTGAAGTCCCTTAATTCAATAAGGGATACAAAGTAATTATATTTCTTCTTGAATTATTAATAAAATTTTCCCCAATTCAATTTCATCCCCTTGGGATATAAATTGTATGTAAATATTTATTTCATTTGTCTTATTTTTAAAATAATGAAATTGGTGGAAGTCAATGTTTTTATTGTCTTTTCCTTTCAAATACAATCATGAATTTATAGATTGAAGTGTATTATGTGGCTTGATTCAAGTTATTATCTTTATAGTTTATTATACTGTCTCTGCTTGGAACAGTTCAGACCCACTAAAGTTGGTTCTTACATCTTTTAGAAGTAATTATCATATTCACTGATACCTTTATTTCTAATCATTTGTTTTACAACACTCTTAAACCAAAACTAATATTATCTATTTTATAATACATCCTTGATTCTTTTTGGTGTGAATGACACTTAGGGATCAAAGAGAAAGATTCATTGATATTGGGTCAACCTTCTTCATATGGTATTTTGTAGATATAGTTAAAAATACTTATTTACATATAAGTACATTGGAATGGTCTTTACTATTACACTAACTATACATGGATTCATATTCTTACATTTTGCTTTTCATGTTTACAGTTTACTTTTTTTTTTTGGTTTTTCGAGACAGTGTTTCTCTGTAGCTTTGGTGCCTGTCCTGGAACTAGCTCTTGTAGACCAGGCTGGCCTTGAACTCCCAGAGATCCTCCTGCCTCTGCCTCCCGAGTGCTGGGATTAAAGGCATGCGCCACCACTGCCCGGCTACAGTTTACTTTTTAAATTAACTTTTGTTTTATGATTATAAACCTTTACATAATTCCCAAGTCAAATGAACAACTCACCTAATATTCATAGAAATTTTGCTTCTATTTTGTCACTCTGTATTATTTTTTCCATAATTAAGTAACTCTCTTTATTATAAATATTTTAAGACTCAATATAAAATGTATATGGGACTAATTAAATGGTGACATCCTATATACATTTTTGCTTTGTGTTGCTTTTTATATTAATATACTATGGGGATTCTTCTACATAAGTGTATAGATTTGTTAGTCATTCCTATGTAACTATATAGATTTCCACTGTATTGATAAATTGCAGCTTATCAAATTGTATCCACACACATAAAGGATGCATTCCACTCTGGTTCCCATTTGGAAATAAGATATTTGCAGATAGACTTTGCAGATGTAAAACGAGGTCATGCTCCTGCACGAGGCAGGATCTAATCCAGTATTGCTGGTAATAATGTAAGAAAAGAGCAGAGGGGAAGAGGATCTTGTGAAGCAGAAATGGGGACCAGAGTGATGCAGGCACAGGGCAGAGAACACCAGCTCAGATGGTGACAAGCATAGAAAGATCTCCCAGTGCATGGGGTAGAACATCATTCCTCGGTGGAGTATTTTAGGAAGGCTGCCCACGTTTCCTTCTGTACTTCTTTTGTCTTGATGAATTCTCTCTTCATAGTCTTAGCCCACTTTTCCCTGAAGTTAGATGCTTTATTCTTTCTATTTACAAACCCTTTTTCTATTAGAGCAGTTAATCATTTGAGGTAACTGGCATCTTTTCCTAATTTGTTCTCTTATATGCTTACAGCAGGTTACTTATTTATTGCCATCTTTACATGTGGTTTTGAGCTCTTTATTTGTTGGATGACATAATTTTGATATATAGTCAGTTTATGAGTAATACATCTGCTGTTAAGATAAAAGCTAATATAGAGTATTTTATAGACAGACTTCTAGATGGTTCACTATCTTACTGTATGTATTGATTCATGCTTAAGGCTGATGTTGCAGAAGTTTGACATAGGACTAGCTTCTCTGGCCTATAGCACTTAAATTAGATAAATAAATTGATCTTTGCTTGAATTTAGACTTTCTCATCTTTAAATTAACCAGGAAAGACTTTTAAAAAATGTGTTTCATTTTCAGGATGTACTAAATTGACATTTAAATATACTACACAGATACCTTAACAATTCAACCTTTAGCAAAATTAAAACTTTATTGAATTTGGAGTATCTAAATGTGTATACTCTTCCAAACAAATTTGTCATCTAAAGCAGGTCCTTTTTATCTAGATCCTGCAAGTAATTATTTCTATAACCTTGAGCAAATTTGCTCTGTTTTTACCAGAAAAAAAAAATGTTTTGAAGTCTAAAATGCATCAGCCGGCTTCTGTGATCAGGGTCTCACACATTTTTTAGATGCTCAATATTACACGTGAATTTTCATAACTCTCAGTTGGCAGGCTACCATCACTTTCACACGCTCTTCCACTGTCTTCCTGCCCTTACGAGGAACTATGGAGTTAAAGGCCCCTGAGAATGCATATAACTGCAGAGTAATTCATCAGAAGACAGTGGCAGGGGAGCAGAGGCTAGCTCACTGGGGTTTTCTGCACAACTGTCTGTTCTTTCTGGATGAGCTAAGGAGTGTTTCTATCCTTCCTCTAGGTACCAAAGGAGTAGAAGCATGGACTGGATAGGAATTATCAGTGTTCCTTCTGGTTTGTCATTATATTGTTGATGATTTCTCTACTCCTGTTTAGGAGCTGAAGCTCCAAATAATTGCATGTTTTGTTCCCCATACCCTTTGTACACACTGTATATCTGTATATGTGTTCCTTGCCTACATTGGGGGCTGGAGTACAAGATCCTTAAAACAGGATCAGATTTTGCTTTGCTCTCATTTCAAATTGTGTGTGAATTTGTAATTTAAATCTAATTTTTCAACTTGACTCTAATGATGGCTGAACCTTATTATTTGTGGATTCCTCATTTGTGAATTCATCTATGGACTAAACATCACTCCAATCTCAAGATCAATGATAAGGCTATAGATAAGGCTGTGTTAGTGGGCATTTCTGGAAACACACAGGTTTAGAGCAGGGGGAAAGTGAATCACCTGATGGACACAATCCTGGCTGAGCTTTCTGACTAAGACTGAAAAAGGCGATACTCCGCCATCTTGTCTTTGTCTTCTACTATGCACCTTCTGCAACTTATTTGGCTCAACTTCTTCAGATTCTATCCTTTGGGCCTATGGCTTTGTTGTTGAGTATGTACGCAGCATTGTGTAAAAGCGCTATACAGTGTATCCAGTGTTTTTAGAAACAAAAGGCCTATGGTGAGTCTTATGATGAAAATACCTGTGTTGTATGCAATTCCTCCTGGTATAAATTATGTGCTGTTGGCCATGAGTTCAACTTTAATGGCACATAGTATTTGTTAACTGCAGCATGTTAAAATAGAAACTCATAAAACTAGGCTATGTAATGGGAGTTTGGTGAAAATGTTGTGCCTACAGGGTTATAGGAATGTGACCATGTATTTCTCCAGAGAGCAATGATTTATTATTTGTTGATGCTGAAGTCACAGAAACTCTAGAGAATATAAATACTTTCAATAATGAGACTCAACTGTGTTTAATTTTACTTTCATTTCCTTTAAACTAATGAGATCTAAACTAAAATTTGTACCTGGCATATAATTGGTCAGTAATAAATATGAATGAATGATTATTTATTATCAGAACCATGATCAAAAAAGTTTATATTTAGTGTTACTTGTATGTACATGTTCTAAGGTTGACCACCTGGGATTGTGATAACATGTTAGGAAGCTCCCCAAATAGACTCTGTAGAATATATACATATATTTGGTATATATGAACATATATATATATAATTTTAATACATATAATTAATATAACAATAATGACTAAACAAGAAGATGTCATGAATTTGAGAGGGAATAGGGACATGTGAGGAGTTAGAGCTGGGACAGAGACAGGTAGAAATAATGTAAATATACTACTCATGTATGACATTCTCAAAAAGATGAAAGATTTTAATGAATCAAACACAGTTACATTTATTTAAGTGTGAGTAAGACAAAGGACAACTTGGAAAAGTTCTCTCTTTCTACCCTGTGGGTCGCAGGGATTGAACCCATGCCATTGCACTTGGCAGCAAGCACCTTTGTCCACTGAACCATATCACTGGCCCAGAACCCTGATTTTTAATAACAGAACTTGGTACTCTAATGTTATCATGGTCAATGGTAATCATTTGGTAGGTTGGACATACCGTGTGGTAAGAACACTTTTCATAGTTTACCTTTCCCTGGATGGCACACCTCAGTGAAATCTTTTAATAGTCATGCCTCTATTATTTTTCCACAAGAAATGACAGATGGTGTATGATCACCACTGGGGTAGAACTAAAGCTCTTCATACATAAACAAACATGGAAACATTTGTTATTTAAAGTGAGATCCCAAGTAATATGCCAGGGGTTGATGAATCAACTAGAGCTGATTGAGTTCTCTTACCCCTAAGACATAGAGAATTGCAAGCCTTTAATGCCAATAACCTTGTAAGTGCTATGTTAGGGGTTTAAGCTCTGGAGGAATTATACCAAGTTATTATGAATAAATAGTGGATTACTCAATATATAAAGGGCAAGGACACACCATGGTCATGGATGCAACTTCTGCAACGATCATGTATTTTCTCAGACATTGTAAATGTCTCCAGGAAAGTCTTCTACTCAAACAGTATGATGATAACATTTTTCCCCCTAGAAGCCGAAGGTAGCCTGTTATAACGTAAGATCATCCCTGGAGGTCTAATATGATCTTGAGAATTCAGAGATGAGTCTGGTGCCTAGGAAAGCCACACCGTTCAGTGGCTCAGAATAAAATCTAGAATGGAACCAGCACTAACTGGGCTTATTCAGTTTGTGTAAATAGAGTTACATAGGTGAAGACCGATGTTTCCACAGACGTGAGTCACGGTGTTGCTGTGGAATTCTCAGTGGAGACGGAGAAACTGTCTTACCAATAGCATTCGAGCTTACCACCTGTGCATCCAAGGACAAATGGAAAGCATTTGAAGTTCCATTTGGATTCTTGATGAAAAGTGTTCCAGAAAAGCAACAGTTTTAAAAAGGCATCATGTGAGGAACAATGGAAGCAGCGGCTCTTCTCCTTTGCTGTCATAGTAAAGCATCTCATTCCTTTCAATGTCCCAGGGATGCTCACAGAACAAAGAACATCTAATGTGTATGGATTCTAGCACAGATATTCCCAACAAAATAACAAAGCAAGTTATTCAGTCATGTAATGAGTAAAAATGAACTGTTACCCACGAACATCCATGCCTGAAGTGGAATTTTAGTCTTGAACACTAAACACATGCTTCCAAAGTCAATAGCTCTAGAAGTTTGTATTTAAACTTGATATCTGCCTCATTAAGGTTTCTAATATCCAAATAACCAAGACATCGGTGCCTACAGGCATTCTCACATTATTTGGAAAAATCTATTATTTTTAGGGAACAAATACTGTCGAGGTAAAATTGTACAGTTAATCAAGATAAGCAGGTTGGTTTTCTAATGGCCTGGCTCATTTCTTTGGATTCAAGACACTTTTTTTTCTGATTTCATAACTGTCATAAAGAGAAACCAGGCTCTTTCAAATCTCCGTATGGCTCATTCCCAAAGTTATTTTCCAGCAGCAGAATGATGAGTCATCTGTATGCAATGACCTTGCAAAGTCATCTCAAGGGAGCCGGATCGTCCATTGAAACTGATAAAAGCATTGAGAAGCCCATGCATCACAAAAAGCAAGATTTCTGCTTGCTGCCAAAATTACTTGAGCTTTCAAAAAAAATTTTTTTGAGAACAATACTGGCTAAAATTAAAAACTAATAATATAAACAGAAGACATCATCAAATATCCATTCAAAGAAAACCATCGTTTTCTAAGAACAGCAGAGCTTCCAAACGGCACAAAATGTATTTCAATATTTAGTTTTTAATGAAGGGTCATTCAAGCAAGGCCATTTTTACCAGAGACTTAGTAAAAAGAAATAATCTACAGCATATTCTTGGCCTTTTATTCACCAAGTGTTATATTTTTAAGTTCTAACACCGGCTGTATAGTATAGAGACAAAGAACTATTATACCAGCACTACAGGGGGCATGACAGCAGGACCAGGTACTCAATGTCATCTTCAGCTAAACAGCATGTGGGAACTTGTGTCAAAAGAAAGGAAGAAGCTAATGAAAGAAGGAGAAGGGAGGGAAAGGGAGGAGAGAGACACAGAGTGAGAGAGAGAGAGAGAGAGGAGGGAGAGGGAGAGGGAGAGGAGCTAGGGAGAGAAGTAGGGGAGAAGGGGAGGGAGAGGGGGTGGGAGCATCTAATTCAGTGTTAACACTTCTAAAGTTCTTTCTAGTTCTGAGTTCATGATTCTTGAAGCAACTAGCATCTATAACTATGTGTAATTTTAGACATTAATGAGTTTGGGGAATGTAGGAGAGTATTTACCATAAACTGTAAAAAGATTTTTAAAGTTGAAGTTTGCCCCCTAAATACTCAGGTTAAGGATGAGATCTTAATGGAAAAGCTAGTTAAAAATAACTTGACAAACCTGCAGTATGTCTGTATTTTAGTGATTGTATATGATGCTCCACTGGGTTCTGTTTTATGTTGCATCGCACAAGATTTCCTCTGCCCCTGGTATAGATAAGTAAATCCTTTAGCCAGGATATCTTGATGAACTTAGTGATGTAGCCCCTGATCCATAACATCTGGGCAAATGTAAGGGAGATCGATTCTTCCTATGTCTCCATGTGACTATCATATTTTACTATCATATAGTCATGTTCTGTGACTATCAGCTCAAGATTGTCAGCGTGTAATAAACCATGGCCACACAGTCATGGGATTCAACTGTATGTTCTTTGTCACAGAAAGTTTATTTTGTTCTGGGTGTAGTGAATAGCACTGCTAAAAAGAAATTCCGGGCCTGGGAATGTGGCTTAGTGGCAGAGCATTTACCTCATATATGTTAGGGTGTGGGTTCAACCCCCACTACCACACACACACACACACACACACATCAAAAGTAGCTGTCCTGTGTGTACTCTATTTCATGGAATTGCTTCTTTTAAACCGGCTTTCAAATTCTGGCCACTCTGAAGAGAGAGGCTGGATGACACTGCCATCATCTGTGTCCTCATAACTGTGACTGCCCCTGGAGCTCTGGGACCCAGATTTCACTTGACCCAGTTCCAGAGCTTATAGCCCTTTCTACCACATTGAGATCCAGATGGCGCCCAGAATTCCACAGCAAGAGTGAAATTTGATTTTGCAAACTAAATGCCATGAGATAAATATGTTCTCAGTCGAAGACTGGACATAGTGCATACGCTTTCCTTTCTGTCTTTGTGCAGCTATTGGAAGGTACAAGGACTTCCAGTTGCCATGATCCACATCACTACTTAGAGTCTATGGTCTTTGAGCCAAGCATAACATTTAGTCTGTTTTTATGCTCCACTTCCTTTAGCTCCATGCTCAACACACAGCAAGAAATGTTTATTAGCTGCATGATCAACAATATGATAATTTCCTTTCCATATTTAGAATGTGATCATGTGATTGGATCAAAAGGTTTATATATAATAATGAGATCCTGATGCAATCCAACCCACTGTCCTTAGTTTCCTGACGGTGACAGACTCTATAGTTTAAGGGAATTAAAATGCACTTACCAAATGAAGAAAATTTAAATTACTAAAAGCCATTCTATTCCCCCCTCTTCATTTAATTCTTAGTCTTTGATTTAAAATACAAACAAACAAAGAAACAAAGAAAAAAGCATGTATCTTTTACTACCCAACTCCTCCAGACTCCTGATCCCTTTTGCCTTTTTGTCATGAAGGAGATTTTAGTCACTCTGTGTAAGTCAAGTTGGAATGATGGTTGTGCGTAACTCCAGCCAGCCACACCCTGAGAGTGCGCAGAAGCAGTCACGAACACTCATCACCTCTCCTTGTCACCATCATCTCCTCTCAGGTTTTTGGTTGCCACCCTCCTCTTCTCAACATTCGTGTTATTAGTTTGGAGGGGCAATTTCAGAACCATACATTCCTTGGTTCCCTTGGGCATTGAGTCTGAATTACTTCCCATGTGCTGAACCTCTCCATTCTTCCCCAGTGCCCCACGCTCAAGCCTCCTTCTTTATTTTACCCATAATGGAGCCTTTCATTGCTACCCCTTTCCACAAGCTTAAAGATCTTACAGCCTACCAACAGTAGGATGAAGCAGTTCATCCTACCATTGAACACTCAATCCACGTGTTCATTATTAGCACCTGTTCTGAGATCGACTCCCTTTTTTTCTTCTGTTACCTAAATCCCATAGACTCTGCTTGATCCTTACTATCTACTTATATTTTTCTACAAATGTTTCAACTCTGCTTAAATTTAGTTCTTCAGTTATTTCCCCATTTATACTGCACAGAAGAACACGGCTACAGAAAAGTGCTCAAACGTAGTGACAAATTTGATATTTTAAAAAATCGAAACTAAATGTTGGGTATGGTAGTATATCTCTGTTATCCAAGTATCTTGGAGGTGGAGGTATGAACTCAGAATTTCAGAGACATTTTTGGCTACAGAGAAAAATGGGGCCAGCCTAGGATACATGAGTCCCTATGTCAGAAAGAGAAAAGCAAAACAAGACAAAACTACTGCAAAACACCAAAAAAGCAAACAAAAACTAAACAACAAACCTTCTGAATAAGCCTCAACAAAGCCAAGCCGTCTTATTCGAGCAGTCTGTTCCATTCCACCCCTTCTGCCTCAGAGCGAGTTTTTGAAAAGATAGTTTTGCCCTTATCATCCATTACTTTTTCTCCAGGCAAATCTCTTCTTACAAGAACTAGACAAAACACAGTGACGAGGAACAAATTATTAGCTATTCCAGGACTGTGACACAAGGGTGCTTTGCTGTGAGTCAGTTCCCTCTAAACACAGGATCCTGGGGAGCTGAATTGGCTGTGTAGTGAACTTGGCCCTGGTCAGCCACTACACATGGGAGGGAGGCAGGAAAATTCGGCTGTGTTGCAGGGCTGGCAGCACATAGGGGATCTATCCCCGCTAAAGCCTAATGGAAAACAGTACAGGTAATTGGAGCTTAGTGCCATGTATTACATGTAACACTACCTAGCGCGACTGGCTTAATCATTAAAAGCAGACCACTGGGAAAACACAGTGCAAGCCCAGGACAAGAGAGAGAATAGAAAACAGTAGAGTTGACAAAGAAATAGTTATGAATAAATGAAATCCCAGAGCAGCTAATCAACACCGCAAAAATAGAAGAAGCAGTAAAACAATTCTTTAAAATATATTTATGATAGGAATTATTTGTTTTAGAATGGGTCTCACTATACAGCCCTGAGTGGCCTGAAGCTTGATCTATAGACCAGGCTGACCTTGAACTCACAAAATTATGCTTGTCTCTGCCTCATGACTGCTGAGACTAAAAGTATACACCACCATCACAACAGAATTTATGTTGCTAATGATGAATTTTAACCTGAATGTATTACGTGCCTTGACAAGTTAAACACTGTGTGTGCGTGTGTGCGTAGACACAGAGGAATTGCTTATTCATGTATTTTCTATTAATAGATGAAATCTCTTCTTTTAATCACAACTATGCTTTATAACTATACAGAATTAAAGATAAGGACATAAGTAGATCATATCCTTGGAACTGGAATTCTCATATGTCAATTTAAATGGTCAAGAAGGGTAAAAGCATACTTTTGACATGTATCAATGGACTTAATGTTTGCTGTTAAGAGAAAATTCTCTCTGAAACATCACTGCTGAGTATAGACAGGGCTGTACTTGATAAAGAATTTAGACTTCTGAAGACAGTCTTATTGTGAAATATTTTCACATATGCATATACACATGTGCAAATGAGAACACACACACACAAAGGAAAAAGAAGATGAAGTCTGATTGGGTACAAAGAGTAGACTGGATATACACTGCTTTCTCCCTAAAAGATGTTAAAAAGTTAGACCACATCAACATTCCTCCTCAGATTTGCGGAAATAGCATGTTTGAAACCATATGAAGAATGAAGGTCAAAGCGGAAGTGTAGGAGAGGATAGGGGTGAATTTTATATAAACTTTGAATGGTGCTTGAGGTGTTTAGCCTTCATTGCCAACTCAACAAACCCCAGAATGACTTGGAAGAGTCTCAGTGAGAGACTGTCTAGATCAGTTTGGCCTGTGGACGTGACCATGGAGGATTTTCTTGATGATGTTAATTTATGTGAAAAGACCCACCCACTGTGGGTGGCACCGTTCCCTTAGCTTAGGAATCCTGCACTGTGTAAGTGCAGACAGGAGGCTGAGCAGCAGTGAACATGTATGCATTCATTTTGTCTCTGTTCCAATGGCTGTGACCAATTACTTCAAAATTCTTTATTATTATTAATTAAATATATTCATTTATTTTATATCCCCTCCCTCCTCTTCTCTCATTCCCTCCCCACACCTTCCTCCTCCCATCCACTCCTCCTTTATTTCTGTTCAGAAAAGGGCAGGCCTCCCATGGATATCAACAAAGCATAGAATATCAAGTTGCTGTAGGACTAAGTTCCTCCCCTTGTATTAAGACTGGACAAACCAACCCAGTAAGAGGAACAGGTTAACCAAAGCCAGCCAAAGCATTAGGTAAAGGCCCTGCTCCCACTTGTTAGGAGTCCCACAGTAGACCAGCTGTACAACTGTCACATATATATGTATAGAGGCACTAGGTCAGTCCCATGCAGACTCCCTGGCTGTCAGTCCAGACTCTGGGAGCTCTGATGAGCCCAGATTTGTTGTTTTTGAGGGTTTTCTTGTGATGCCCTTAACCACTCTGGTTCATTCAACCCCTCCTCCCCCTCTTAGGCAGGATTCCCTGAGCTCAGCTCAATGTTAGGCTGCAGGTCTTCCTCTGTTTCCATCAGTTTCTGGGTAAAAGTTCTCTGGTGACAACTGGGGTGGTCACCAATTTATGAGAATAGCAGAATATCATTAGGCATCATTATGTTGACCTTTTTCACTCAATTGTGTTTGGTTCTACCCTAGGTCTCTTGGCCATCCAGCTGCTGGGTCCTGGCAGACACTCTGGTCAGTTTCAGAGTAGGCCCATCCTGTTGTCTTCGGGTTTTTAAATGCTGCGAAGAGACACCATGACCATGGCAACTCTTATAAAGGAAAATATTTAATTGAGTGTGGGTCACTTACAGTTTCAGAGGTTCGGTCCATTGTCAGCATGGTGGGGAGCATGCAGTGTGCAGGCAGACATGGTACTGGAGCTCAGAGTGCTACATCTTACAGGCAACAGGAAGTTGACTGACTCATTCGCCAGGCAGTATCCTGAGCAGAGGAAACCTCAAAGCCCACCCCCACAGTGACACACTTCCTCCAACAAGGCCACACCCACTTCAACAAAGCTATACCTCCTAAGAGTGCCACTCCCTATTGATGGGGGCCAATTACATTCAAACTACCATACTTTCCTTATACATTTCGGGTATTTTTTCAATGCAATCATTTTGTAATATCAGGGAGATACTATTTCACAACAATGTTTGTTTTTAGATTTGCTTTTCTTTCCAAGAGTGAGGGATTAAATTCGGGAATCATAGAGATGCAAATCCAAGTTGGCAACCATCCAAATTTATTTTCTTCATCCCTCTCTTTTTTTCTGGAAGGATTTTTTCCCCCTATGCTTTACCTGTTTCCTCTGTATTTCTTTCCCAGAGTTAAAATACAAATCTTTTCACATCTTTGAGGAAAGGCAATGAATGAAAGCAAAGGCAACCCTTGGTGACTTCTGGAAGGAATCAGCTTGCAGCCCAGCCCTACCTAAAGGAGTGGGTCTTTTACATAAACTCTCTTGGGTGCACTTTTTCTCATCCTCAAACTGTGAGAACTGAGGAGTTGGGATTTAGTGAAAGTTGACAGTGGAGTTTTTACAAAGCACCTGGCAAATATGTCTTGGCTCTAAGAGGTGTGTGTTTTTCAAAGCAAAGAGCTCCTTGATGCCTAATATGCACTATCAAATTCAAGGTATTGGTCGATTTCCTCACAGGATTTTTTTCCCCTGACAAGTGTGTGAGCTTATTCACATCACGTAGTTAATCAATAAAAGAACAATTGCGCCTCCAAGTTTTAGAACAGATTCCCAGCTCAGAAGAGATTCCCAGCTCAGTAAACAGCTGAACTGTCTGAATGGTATTTCAAATCCTAGCGTTTCAAATCTCCACAATAGGAATGTATGGGGATTCCATTCCTTCCCAATACCCTTCAGGTGGAAGGCAACTTCTGCCTAAGGTGTAAACAAACCCTTTCACCTGTATTAGCCCGTACTGCCGCACCTTGAGGAATGGTTGAGTAGACAAGGTGAGGTGTTCAGACAAATGGAAAATCACAGTATTTACAGCTGTTTTACAACACATGTTGCAGGGACACTGAGGCAGGTAGCTTCTAGAAGACCGCATGAACTTCAAAGCAAGTCCTGACCATAAACCCTGTCTTTCCCATTTCCTAACTCTGCTAATCTGAGCCTTCCCTTCTGTTTCTTCAGAGCAAATTTTATTTCTGATCTGTACTAAATGTTTGTGTCACTCCTGAGTTCCTGCATAAAATCCCACCAGTGGGAGGTGTGGATCTTGGGAGTTTTGTTAGGTCCTGAGACTGGGACTCTCAGAATGGGGATTAATTTCTTTAAAACCAGGTACAAGGTGGCCAGGTGTGAGAGTCTTACCTTTAATCCCAGTATTCAGGAGACAAAGGCAGGAATATATCTGTGAGTTCCAGGCCAGCCATGGTTATACAGTGAGAGCCTTTCAGAGTACATACATACATACATGCATGCATACATGCATACATACATACATAAATGAATAAGTAAATAAACAAAACAAAGCACCTATTAGCTTGCCTTTTCTCTCTATCTCATGATAATAGAGTCTACAGCCAAGAGATACCTGAGAATCAGGAAGCAGGTCTTTGCCAGACATTAGATCTGCCAGTGCCTTGGCCATGAATTTCCCAGCTAGCAAAAGAGACACAACCTTTTCGCTGTTGTTCAACCAGCAGGTGATGGTACTTTTGTGATACCATTGCACGTTAAGATGGAATCACCAAGTTTAATCTCAAGAATTTCAATAATTATAATTCTAAGCAGTTTATCTCCCAGTGCCCAAAGTCCTCCTTCTGTTATCAGGGTATAAAAATGTGGGCACACTGTTTGGCTTTTAAATTGTAGTATCTTTGGCCACTGCTCTTACAATCTCAGATAATTACCCACGCTACACTACTGCCTAGAGGCTGCTTGATAACTTTTGGTTTGTTGTAATTACACACGATTTAATATTTTTATTCCCACTTGATTTTTTTCACTCTCTCTTTTCATACACAGACACACAGACACACACACACACATGCACACACAGCAAACACATTGGGTTTGCATTTATAACTACTGCTAAAGTACTTGCTATTTATTTTTTATAGTTGATTTTTTTTTACCCCAGTGACAAGGTAAATGCCTTTTAAACAGTGATCAGGGAACAGCACTCAGCTTCCTACAGACTTCCTGTAATCACGAGGCTTTGGACTCATTAAGTCTTATCTGTGACAAAAGATGATTCCTGACATTTCCTCTCCAGCTGGGGCTTTGGCCCAAGACCGCCCAAAGAAATAACACTTTTGTGTTGGGGCCAAACTGAAGAATCCCCCCACAATCACAGCCATGACAAGGACAGAGAGCTGATGAGCAGGGAGGTCACAGGGGCTTTCTCTGGCAGGAAGCTGGGGCTTCTGCAGTGACAAAGAAAGAGGAAGGATTTATATGGAGGAGGCTGAGCCAGAACTGAGTGAAAGACACAGCCATGCCCCGAGCTCCTGCAGGGCTGGGCTCGCCTCTGCTAGCCTGTGCTCAGATGCAAGTATCTTGGAAACTGTTGACCTTCAAGACGTCAATGAGTTGAAATGAGAGAACGCTTGCCAGTATTTTAGGTACATCCATTGGTCTTCATTTGTATTGTTATGCTTCCTTTCCAATTGGTCCCTGACACATGCTGGAAACGAGTGGACAGAAAAATGGACTCATATGTTAAGGACCAATTGTCCTAGTTATGGAGATTTAGCATTTTCTTTGACCTTGTATCCACCCTGCATTCCTCGTGCCTCTGGGATCTGCTATGTGGTGTGTGTGTGTGTGTGTGTGTGTGTGATGTGTCTATCACGTAACTGCTGCAGTGGCTAAAGACATCTTGTTCCCTACAGACTCTGTTTTACTGTGGCCACACCGTGTGTGATGCGTGAAATCAGCACATCTAATTTCCGGTATTTTTCTCCAGTGACAACCATCTATTCTGAATGATGACTAAATTCTGTCTGATTTGGAATGGCTCTGGCAAAATTTACTGCATCACTCTTTGGGGAAGATAGGAAATACACGGTCATGAACCAAAAGACTCCCCTCTGCTGCTTTATAGAAGAATTTCATATGTAGATATACAAAGACAGTTCACAATTCCCTGATAGTCTTCCCTCTGTATCACTACGGAAAGCCATGGCCTCCCGATGGAGAAAAGTTCCAGTGATCTGCAGACTCAGCTGCCCAGGATAAGCTCCTGGAAATAATTCCCTAGAATAGTCTGTACTTTGGAAAGTTACAGTCAACTGAGAAGCAGGGACTATTAGGTTATTTGATGCTATTTTGTACCAGAATACAGGACCATTAAGCTGCCTCACATCTAGTATAATGATAAAGCTACTTGCTGTGGTCTGAACATCCTGTTTCCCTGAATTCATGTGGAATTCCCATTCCTAAGGTTGTTATGCCCAGCCATGAACCCCCAGAGACCACCAGGAGTCAGAGTTCATATATAAAAAGCAAAGAGCCATTATTGTAAGCTTGAGCTTGGACTCTCCGTCCATCCCGAAACAGCGTTTGGATCAGAGAGCATTGAGCTCAGCTATGGCAGGGTTTTTAAGAAGTAAAGAATGAGGGGAAATAGGGTAATTCAGGATTCAGATGGGGGTTTGAACTCCTGACTCGGCAGGAATGGGGTAACAGAAATTTTGTCAAACAGGAATTGGTGCTGGTGTTGTTGCAAGAAAATTGACGACCTATATACAAGTTAGGCCAGCTATTCTTAATGTTCTGAAGCATCTCGCACTTGTTTGCCTCAATTTTGATTGGTTCCCCACAGGGTACAGTTTTTGGTTTTTCCTGGCTATTTTAAGGGAAGGCCTAGTCCCAGTATTGTTAGTCTGTAGCCTGTCATGGCTGCCCTAATGTTAAGGTAGGTCTCTTCAAGGTGGTGACATTGAAGATGAGGTATTAGAGAGATGTTTGGCCCCCAAGAATGAAACCAGATCCCTTCTAAACGAGGCTTTAGGAAAATGGTTTTTCTCCTTTCCCTCATGAAGGCACAGCATGAAGACATAGGGCATATGGCAGAAGCCAGACTCCTCTTCAGACGCTGTGTGTACCAGCCCCTTCATCTTTATGGCATTAACTACCCCAAACCTCTAAGAAATAAAACTTGTGGTTTATAAGCCACTGGATTTATAACATTTTGCTATGTAACATCTTGAATAAACTTAAGTAAGCGTTCAAGGAAATATTACAAATAAAAGAAATGTCATTTTATAGTCTATAAATTTTAGATAGATATGTATTTGTCAATTAAAATTTACCATGTGTTCAAGGTAATAAATGGCATAGGTTATGTGATGAGATCCCATGCTGCTTCTTGAATGAAACCTCTGCCTGGAGAACCAGATACACAGGTGGCCAGGGAAGACATGTGTTGACTGATAAGACTAGTGTTATTGCTGATGACCTTTCCAGTGGACTCAAAAAGATTCCTACTTAAGGTAAAGTATCTGAAACGAAAAGAGTGAAGAGGAGCTGCTAGGCACCACATTTGCTAGGACTTTGTCAAGGGTGTTTGTGCATAGTGGATTTACTGTTGTTTTGGCCAGCACTGGCTTCTTCCTTCCCTCTATCCCTTGGCCCTTGAAATATGAGTCTCTCTCCAGTGTTGGAGGGAAGTAGTTCGTGTTCCAGGAATTATGAGCTGATGTGGGAAGGCTGAATATTCTATCCCATAGTTCAGTGTGACTGAGTCAATGCTCCCCAGATGTCTTTACTGACCTCAGGGGCTTTCTTTTGTGTCAAGCAAAGTAATTTGTCTTCTTTCTTTTTTTTTTTTTTTTTTACCTTGTAGGAACAGATGATGGAGCTGTAGCTCGAGGAACTGTTGACAGCTTTACCATAGTCAGGACCATAGTTGATGCTCCCCAAAATAAAATAAGATGGAAGAATTGATTGGGAGTAAAATTGGGTGAAGGATGTTGATCACTTATTTCAAGCATCATATTATATATCGCTTGAAAATTAATTGTATTTTCAATTTTGAGGGTCATTACTCAATTTTGCCTTTTGCTTATGCCAGTTTTAATTAGGTTTTCCTATTTGATTTGTTTTCTTTTTAATTGGAAGCATACTAAAAGAAAATTGATCGAATATGTGTAATAGCCTTGAACTCTGCCCCCCATCTCTGATCCTGGCTTCTTCATTCCAGTCTTGAACTCACCCAGCTGCTGACTTCCAGAACTCAGCAAAAATGCCCCAGGAGTCAATGCTTCTTGGGAAACAGTGTGCCTGTCTGGAGATCATCTTGACTCTGCTTGGAATCTGTTACAAAATAGAAGTCATGTTCAGTGGGTTGGACAGACTGATGGGACCATTTGCAATGCAAAAACATCCAGAAAGGGAATTCAAATAGAAACTACTGAACAGTTGGAGGAGTATCAGGAAACTGCTTTGAAAAAACAGACGCAGGTCTAGCCACACGATGGGAAAGAATAACGCACTTGAGACTTGGCGAACAGTAGCCACGCTTCCTAAGCAAAAAAGTCAAGCCAACTGTTGCGCCTGCCCACATGGACTCTTTCTCGCATACTGTTCATAAGATTTTTAATGCATGGATTTTTATATGGTCAATATATGGAGCTAATCGTGCCTCCTTCATTTTCAAATTAGCAGACAATGGGCAGACAGTTCAATGAAAGTGATGTGCATGGTAATTATTGATCTGAAGAGACCCCCTGAACATTGCTAAAACAGTGTAACTACTGCATTTCTGCCTCCCCTGAAAAACCCCTGGAGCAGCAGTTTTCAATTTGTGGGTCGAGACCCTTCACAGGGGTGGCATATCAGATATCCTGCATATCAGATATTTATATTATGCTTCATAATAGTAGCAAAATTATAGTTATGAAATAGCAACAGAATAATTTTATGGTTGGAGATTACTATAAATGAGAAAATATAGGATCACTAATTATAGGCTCGATGTCCTTTATTTATGGCTAGAAACCCAATATGAGTGAGTACATCCCATGTTCCTCTTTTTGGGTCTGGCTTACCTCACTCAGGATAGTGTTTTCTATTTCCATCCATTTGCCTGCAAAATTCGAGAAGTCCTTGTTTTTTACTGCTGAGTAGTACTCTAATATGTATATATTCCATACTTTCTTCATCCATTCTTCTGTTGATGGGCATCTAGGTTGCTTCCAGATTCTGGCTATTACCAACATCGAGCTTATAATTAGTGATCCTAGAGAAGCTAAATAAGAAAGAGAACCCAAAGAAAAACATATAGGCATCCTCCTGAATATTAACCTTCAGCAGGCGATGAAATGAGACAGAGACAGAGACCCACATTAGAGCACCGGACAGAAATCTCAAGGTCCAAATCAGGAGCAGAAGGAGAGAGAGCATGAGCAAGGAACTCAGGACCGCGAGGGGTGCACCCACACACTGAGACAATGGGAATGTTCTATTGGGAATTCACCAAGACCAGCTGGACTGGGTATGAAAAAGCCTGGGATAAAACCGGGCTCGCTGAATATAGCGGACAATGAGGACTACTGAGAACTCAAGAACAATGGCCATGGGTTTTTGATCCTACTGCACGTACTGGCTTTGTGGGAGCCTAGGCAGTTTGGATGCTTCCCTTACTAGACCTGGATGGATGTGGGAGGTCCTTGGACTTCCCACAGGGCAGGGAACCCTGATTGCTCTTTGGGCTTACGAGGGAGGGGGACTTAATTGGGGGAGGGGGAGGGAAATGGGAGGCGGTGGCAGGGAAGAGACAGAAATCTTTTATAAATAAATAAATAAATAATTAAAAAAATGAGAAAATATATTAAAGAGCCTCAGCATTAAGAAGACTGAGAATCACTGAGCTAGAGTGTCCTTCATTTTCTTCTCTATCACTGCTAAGTGAAGACCCACAACCATTCTATTCGAGATTACTGTTGCCTGTTGTATGGGAACATACCAGCCGAGCCATGCCTAATGCAATACCATTTATATGAGCTGAATCGTAGTTGCCCATCAGAAGATAAAGCATAAGGAAAAACAGAGTCTATACACAGTGAAGTTTTATTCAGCTGTAAAGAAGAAAGTAATCATGCAATTTTCAGAAAGACAAACCAGACCCAGAAAGAAAGTAGGATTGGTTTTTTTTCACAAAATTTAAAAAGTAGGAGAGAAAGAAAGAGGGAAAAGGAGCTGTATGATGAAAGGAAAGGGGGGGACAATGGAAGATGATTGAAATAATGGAAACAACTCTCCATAACAATGAGATTTCAGACACAATTCTCAGAAATGATAGATTTAACCAACAAAAAATCATTCAAGTTAGAGAGAACTGAAAAAGTCCAATCAAAACCATCTACAGATTGTCCTAGTTAGGATTTCTATTGCTATGACAAAACACCATGCTTAAAAGCAAGCTGGGGAGGAAAGGGTTTATTTGGCTTACATTTCCACATTGCCGTTCATCATCAAAGAAGTCAAGACAGGAACTCACACAGGGCAGGAACCTGGAAGCAGGAGCAGATGCAGACGCCATGGAGGGGTGCTGCTTACTGGCTTGCTCAGTCTGCTTCCTTAGAGAACCCAGGACCACCAGCCCAGTCATGGCAGCACCCACAATGGGCTGAGCCCTCCCACTTTAATCACTGATTAAGAAAAGGCCCTACAGACTTGTCTACAGTCAGATCTTATGGAGACACTTTCTCAATTGAGGCTACATGACTCTAGTTTGTGTCAAGCTGACATGAAACTAGCTAGCATACAGGGCTATACATCTGATGACCAACATATTTAAGACTTTTCAAGCTTATATCGAATATTCTGACTGAAGTCTTCTTCATCTGTGTGGTAGCTTCACAACTATTAATACTCTGCCATGAAGGGAGAATCTGAAGGGAAGTGGTAGGATATATGAATTTAGAGCAAGACAATTTCAAAACATGAAATGCTGGGTATAAGAGTTCAAGGACAAAGCTGTGGGCAGAGGATGAGTTCTACAAGGTACTTGTTCACAAGGAGTTCTTTTCTAAGACTGTAGGCTTCATTGCTTTAGTGGAAATCATTAGAGATTGCATAACTTCCTTACTCAACAAAGACGTTTCTCAGTACTGTTGGTTGAGATGTTCTCTGAACTTCCCTTCTCATCTGCTTTGTTTAAAAAGTCAGAGATCCCCGGCATGTAAGCAACACATGGTTCTGTCACGAGGAGTCATGAGTAGGACATGGTAAGTTTCTGTGAAGCAAATCCTGAATCTATGGTCAGAGTCATTAAAAAACTAAATCTGTAAGCACCACGGAGGGCTCTCTTAGGGTCGGCCATAGTGATTTGCTTATTACAAGCTTCTGAGCATCTGACTTGACATAGGGGCTTAACTAAGTATTGCTGTAACAATTTGTCTGGCATTCCAATGCGTTTCTCAATCCGTGGCACACTATCTAAATTTGGAAATGGGAACATAATTATACCTGTGGGTCACCTTCCTTCCCTACTGAAGTTTTTGATAATGAATGGGTTAACCACAAAACCAAACTAAACCACAAAAATACTTTTCCAAGAAAAAAATGTTTTCTCCTTCCCAAGCCAGTTTGGTTATTTTAGAATGGTGGAAAATAGTAATAAGCAATCCATGGTTGGTTTTAGAACAAGGCTTAACCCCCACCTGTCTATTTAAGGAAGAAATTATGTGGCTCATGGAATAAAATGTTTGCTACAGAAGACAAAAAGTATCTATATATTAAAAATGTATTTATCTAATGTATAGACTACTTATGTCTTAAATTCATTCACACAGAGAATAAATATATATCTTGAAAGCTTGTTTGGCAGGTGCTGGTTATAACATGTCTATTACCTAGAAAAAGAAATCTCAGGCTTAACCATCTGCATAAAGACTTGACAACAAGATAAAATTAGATGTGTCTTTTATGTAAGATGTCACTTGGAACAATCTCTTTTCAAACCTTAACCTTTCAGGATGAAAAAGTGTATAGTTCTTGAGATACAGTAGCATGATCTCTCACTTGTTAGGGTTATCCCTATGTAACGTTCCTCACAGTAATTCTTGGGAAAGGAGAATAGAATGAAAAAATGAAATAGAGATCCCAAAGAAAAACATAGATGTGAGGTACTAAGAAACAAATCTGAGGACAGTCCCAATATCAAGGAAGAAATGGGTTGGGCTGAGCTGAGGTGTTATGTGGATAACTGCCATTATAAATACTACAGCTAACTAGAAATTGATTTGGTCTGAACAACAAAGGATTGTGGGGTTTCAGCTTAGAGTTCTTAGACACGTCAACAGGCAGTAGCATGTTTCAGTGTGACATCCTTCATAAAGGTGATAGTCGGGTCCACTGTGGGAGCCCAGATGCAAGGGCCAGAACAAAAAGCTGATAGTGGGGTGCACTGTGTGAGCCCAGATGCAAAGACCAGATGGCACTCGGAGCACAAGCGTACAGCTTCGCCATTTACAAACTGAACGTCAGATGTGAATAAGTTCTGAATGCTGTTTTCTTTCCAAGCACAGCTCAAGACTTGAGAACTGACTCTGCCGTCTTTGCTTGAAAATCTACAGATTGCAAAGGCTGCCTGGTGGCTTCTCTTCAGTTCCTTCTTTATATTCTTATGTAACAGCAAGCTTTTCCAAAAATAGCTGATACAATTTTCACATCAAAGGGACACAGTAAAATTCCTACAGATTTAAAGACGTTTCTTCCTTTGAGAAGAAACAACGTTGCCAGTGGATGTTCTCCAACAATAAAATTTGCTCCCAAGTCCTTGGTGATAAAGTAGACACAATGAGTAAAGGAGTATGTTTAGAAGCTACAGATGCTCAAGAAAAACACAGGTTCAGGCTCGGCATGCAGTGGCACAGTCCAGTTCCTTAGGAAAGTAAAAGACAGAAGTTGTCACCTATTTAGGTTTTCATTTGTTTAACAACTTTTATTGAATGAGGACTGTGTCAAGCACAATGTTCGGACCTAAGATTGCAAAAATAGAACAAATCCCCTCCTTCCAAAGAGCTCCACTCTAGTTGACATACAAGATACCTACTGTTGCCAGGCGGTGGTGGTGCACGCCTTTAATCCCAGCACTCGGGAGGCAGAGGCAGGCAGATCTCTGTGAGTTCGAGTCCAACCTCGTCTACAAGAGCTAGTTCCAGGACAGGAACCAAAAGCTACAGAGAAACCCTGTCTCAAAAATCAAAAAAAAAAAGATACCTACTGTTACTATACTGGGATATAATTAATGATCTAATATATATATATATATATATATATATATATATATATATATATATGCATGTGTGTGTGTGTGTGTGTGTGTGTGATTTTATATATGTGATTTTAGGGAAGAGAGGGAGGAGGAAACACTTAATAAGCAGATGGTGATAGGATAGTTGGAACTGATGGAGAGAAAGGTATGGTAACAACTGAAATCACACTAAGCCAGACAGAAAGAGCATAGCTCTTAACATAGTCCTTATTTTCATCAAGGTAAAATTTACTATCCTTTATGCCAAGCTTACAAAAGTGGAGATCAAAAATGTTTGTTTTCCTTTCTTAACATTTTTCTTGAGCTAATGATCTATAGTAGAAGGTATTTCAAGAAAGTCTTTCATTGGAAAAATAATCACTCAATAAAATAGCTACAGTAAATCATAGATTGCACATTAAAAAGCAGATACTCTTGACAGAAGTAATTAATGTTTGGATCAGCTAACCCGACAGTTTCTCCTAAGTGGCTTCTTAGCTACTGTTGTGAAGTGATGCCACGACATAGGCAGATTTTGGAAGAAAGCCCTTAATTGGAGGCTCGTTGGCAGTGTCAGAGGGTGCATCCATGATCACCATGGTGGGGAGGCAGGTGGGCATGGCGCTGCAGCAGCTTCTAAGACCTTTCCACCCTGATCTGCAGGCAGGAGGCAGAAAGAGAGGGAGACTGGGCTTCTGGAACCTCAGATCTTACCCTGGGGGACACTTCCTCCAACAAGGCCACACTTCCTAATCCTTTGAAACTGGGAACCAAATATTCAATATATGAGCCTTTGAGGACCATTTTCTGGAGTATATGGGGGGGGGACTAGCAGGAGGGGAGGGAGAGGAAACTGTGGTTGGTATGTAAAATGAATAAAAATAATATAAAAATAAATTCTGACCTACAGATGGAGGTATTGACAGAGTTCTGGATTAGAGTACATGATACATCATTATACTTGAAGGTTAGCTCCAATTTCATGGAGGCAGTTTCTCAACTGAGGTTCCTCTTCCCTCATCATTCGATGACTCTAGCTTGTATCATGTTAATATAAGCCAAGACCACAGACCTCATTCCTTACCTCCGGACATTGCCATTCAATTCCTGCCTTCCTGGACTGATGAACTCTTAGACTGATTTTTCTCATTTCTCCACTAAGCTGATAAGATAACACTTATATATCTCCTTTTTGATCCCCCTGAGACCCCCGGCAAGTGTAAGCTGTTTTTTCTTCCAACTCTGCGTAGGTATAAACCAGACAACTTGACTCAGCTGCAATGTGGAGGATAAGGTGTTTCCTATGGGAAGTTTGCTTCTAGCTCCTGAGATTCCTGGTTCATAGACGAATGATCATCTATACTTGTCAATGTTGTGTCAGCAATCCTTTTCCTTGCTTATAGTAAATAGTAAGGAATTAATAGTCACTTGCGAATAAGTTAATAAAACCACTAAAGTCCATCGTGGGCTTCCAAAATTGGTACATTTCCCAGGTTCTCAAGACCTAGCTTTCTTCCCAAGCCCCTGCCCTTCTTTTTCAGCCCTTCCTATTTATTCAGCTTCTGGTGTGATTATATCCAAAGGATCTAAACAGTAATGGGAAGTGCACTGTGGTTCACTTCAAAGAAAGACTGAAGAGATTGCCAAGGATGCTGAAGCAATTTATTATGCAAATGCGTGTTTGCCTTTTTAACCCTGGGTAACCACTTATCTTCATGTTTGAATATGTATTCAACTACACATGGAAATTTATCAAGCTATGTCACATCCTAGGACATTTAATGTCTTTGTAAATCTAAAAGACATCCATCATATGGTCTCTGCACACAATGAATTGTGTGTGTGTGTATTTGAAGGTAGACTATAGGTACTAATTTCAAAACTAAAACTTTTAAAACTATGTTACTTGATCAAGACAATAACATCTACGTATCAAAGACATTATTAATATTTATTTATTTATTTATTTTTATTTATTATCTATACAATATTCTGTCTGTGTGTATGAGGTTGTGAGCCACCATGTGGTTGCCGGGAATTGAACTCAGGACCTTTGGAAGAACAGGCAATGCTCTTAACCACTGAGCCATCTCTCCAGCCCCAAAGACATTATTAAGCAAGTGAAAGAAAGCTGGGCTGTGGGGCATATTCCTGTTGTTGATACTGGTGGGGGGGGGGTTGCAGGAGGATGTGCACAGTTGGAGTCCAGTATGCGAGATGTGGTAAAATGCTGCCTTAAATGTATGCAACAGCAAGAGAGAGAGAGAGAGAGAGAGAGAGAGAGAGAGAGAGAGAGAGAAGAGAGAAGAGAGAAAAGAGAGAAAGGGGGGAAGCAAACAAGCAAGCAAACAAGTTTGCCTGGTAGCACAGGCCTAAAATTCCAGTACCTTAGGAGTCTAAGGAAAGAAAATCATAAGGGCAAAGTTTGCCTTGGCTGTAAAGACAATTTAAGACCAGCCTGGGAAACATTTGGAAACCCTGTTCCTAAATAAAAAGTAAAAACGGTTTATTTACCATGGGATAAGGCTCCGGGATCATTGTAGAAAAGGGACCAGAAAGACTGTATGAGGCAAAGGTAGTTCTGCAGCAAAGCAGTATTTCCCAGATATGACTGGGCACTGTGGGCACTGTCGGCCCTTGTGCGGAATACCTGCGCAAAGTCCATGCCTTGATGGGGGAGAGGATCTTGACGTTTCCACCCCTAGCTGAGGAGCCATTGTCAATTGATGGGTGCTAGGGAGGGGAATCAGTCCTCTCCAGTGACGCAGCCCCTCATGAGACTACCCATGTTCCAGTAAATGGCCCTATACCTGTGCACACACAGGTGGCAATAACTGGACCTAGTAGGCTTTTAGAAAGAGCATATGGAGTTGGAAGGGAATCATGGTGGAAGGCATAGGGAAGCAACGGGAGGAGAAGGGGAAAGTATGGACTTGAACCAAATGCATAATATGTGTTTATGAAATTCTCAAATTAAAAAATACTAACAGGCTAGAGTATAGTTAGGCAGCGCATAGGACTTGCCTAGCATGCTCAAGGCTCTGAGTTTCCATCTGTAGTACTGAAATTAAGACGAGAAACGGTAAATGGTAGACAGAAAACATTTCTACATACGTGAATCAGAAAAGTCTGTTCAGAGTGGATCACCCCATGAACGGCAAAGGTAGCCGTAAGAGAACAAATTAAAAAGAGACCTGAACAAATATTTTGTAAGAGAAATTGCTAGGCAAGCCTGGAGAAACGTTTTCACATTATTGAATGCCGGGAAAACACTAATTCAACCCACAGTGAGCTCATGCAAGCAGAGCCAATTGCTTTTGTTAAAGGCAGAAACCATTTCAATGAAGAACAGAATAATCTTTTCAACAATTGATCGCTTAACTCGTGAATCCCTTGGGCTACTAGACAAGGAGAAACTAGTGCAACCAGAATTAATATCTATACATAGCTGACGTGGTTAGGAAGGGTTTAGATCAATTTATGCAGTTGTACCCAGTAAAATCACGTGGGCCAGGAAAAGCAGAAGAGGGCAACGGAGGGAGAGGTAGAGAGAACTGACTTGTGAAGACTTCATGTGGTGTCCCTGGCTTTGAATAAAAGGAAGAACAAAACCGAATGTCCATGAATACGGCTGGGCCCAGGGCTGGGAAAGCTAAGTCATAATTGCACATCGTTTTCATCTCCTGAGACCTTGTTTGGATTTCTGATCTCCAGGACTGTAAAATAATGCATCTGTATTGACTTAAGCCATTTTGTTATAGAAGTGATTAAAAAACTATTATAAAGAGAATAACCTAGGTATCCTATCTTTCACAGAAAATTAACTCAAAATGGAATGCAGGGCTGAACATAAAATTAAAGTGTTAGACTAAATCCAGACAATATTATGTTATTGCACTCCTCACTTGTAGTGCCCGTACAAGATCACCGCGAAAATGAAGTCAGAAGCAATTCGGGCTTCCATAGGGGGAGGTGCTCTCCAGGCTCCGCTCCTTACTGAGCTGCTATTGGCAAGTGATTGTGCCAAGTAAAGATGCTAATGACAGGGGAAGCTGAATCAGGTATAAGCAACACTTAATCCTACTTTTGAGATATATCCAGTAAAATAAAAAATTATATAATACATATACTTATATATTATATATAAATACTTGTATATATATGCAATCATATTATCAAATATAAATATAATCTATGATGTATATGATATATCATTATCTCTCATATATATAGGAATTATCTCTCTCATATACTAAAAAGAAATACTGGAAAGAGATCTGTAAGGCAGAGTCCTGGTCATTCAAAGTGCTGAATCCCCACCTTTCTTCTCATGAACCGACATTCACCATACCCAGAGACTCTCCACTGCAGCTCCCCTCCTGTTCTCCTTCCCTGAAAACACTAAGACACACATCATCCTCATGACCTTTGTTTGAAGATCACAGGCCAACGAACTGGCAGTGGGCGGCATGGCAGCTGGAGAGGAAATGTCTGGTGAATATCGGAAGCTGGAAAAGGTCTCTAAACTTTAATCATGCACTTAGAGACAGTATAAAGGTCTTTGTTGTGCCTGCATTTAATTGTTTAATTGACATAATAAGAAATAAACATAAAATTATTGTTTGACTCATTTTGGATTGTTACTAAGGGAACATTGAAGCCCGGAAACCTTATAAGTTACACTGAATCAGCATAAACTGTTGTCTGGGAGCTCAAGGGGACCTAATAGGATGGCTTAAGCCATTAACTTCTATTGAACCAAGTAGAAAAGAAATGCATTGGTTGTGGTAAAACAGCCAGAGGCTGAGTTTTCCTGGTGACCCAGTTTCTCTCATCCTCCCAGAGGACTCCGGGGTTCAATTTCTGTGCCTCTCAGGGGAAGGGAAAACATGGCACAACAGCGAATTCTTTGCTCAACCGCTCACTCTCTATGGTTCCATGTGACACAGGCTTGAAACCTGTGAGCTTGTTGAATGGTGCCAACTCTCTGAGGTTGTGCTGACAGTCTGCAGACAAGGAAGAAAATGAAGAGAGTCCTTTCTCTCTCTCATATCATTCCCCAAAAGGAAGTGTGAGCCGTTGGAAAAACAGCGCTTACCTTTGAAGGTGTTTGCTAGGGGAAGTGGGTGCGGTGGTGCAAGCTGCCAACTCCAGCCAGAAAAAGCGGGTGGGGAATAGTTAAGATTCCAAGATGCCAAATCACTAGGCCACAAAACGCCCATCAGCCCCACTTGGCCATTCTTTTTTACGTAGAAGCCTATTGCGGGCTTTTTACCACCAACCTATATTCCATGTTTTAATATAATCTGAAAGCAAAACCAAGCCAGGGTAGAATACTTCTAGAACCTTTTCTAGATACACTTCCATTAGGTGTGGTAGCCACACCCTTATTTTCTTCTGAGACTGCCTTTCACACATATAGAAATAGAGAAAGAATAGGCACAGACAAAAACCACTTTACCTCTGGGCAAGGACTACAAGAAAGAAGCCACACCTGACCTTTGTGAAAGTTCTAGTGACATTACACTAAATGTCAGTCCTTTTGTATTACATTAAAATAGAAGCTACATTAAAACCAAACCCCAACTCCTCTCCTCCTAGAACCCCCAGATTTAGTTGTCTTGGTAACTTCATTTTTCAAGTACTTATGTTGTTAGGGGATTTCATTTGCTGGTCTTACAGCATGGTCATAGCAGACAGAATGCCCACTTGGAAGCTTTTGTCTTCTTGTGGCTAGCATTTGGGAATAAGAGATTATTTGAGTTGCAAACCCTGACTTTGTGTTTCCTATGATTTTTGGATCCATAGACCATACTTTAGAAGTTGATTTGTTCATCAGTAGCACGGAAATGATAAATCACCCTAAATGAATACACTACAGACAGTGTTACAGAAAGTGCTCCCTATTCTATGCTCCCACCCCAGGGTTTGAGAAAACTGAACTTTTCATAGGTACTAGACCTCAGTCCTCCATCATTCAGTATCCCCCCTACAGCCAACAAGATGAAACTTGGTGCATAGTGGATAAAGAGGGGTACAGACTCCTAGTCAAGATTGCTAGGAATGTAATACTAGCTTCAGTTTGCTGGCTGAACAAGTTTGGACATGTAATTTAACCTTTCTGTGCCTGCTTTGTGTCTAGGAAAAAAAAGGGGGTGTGGGTAATTATAATTCCGCTGGATGCTTTAAGGATTATGTGAATCAGTGCTCATAAACTCCTTAGCAGAATGGGCAACATAGAACAAGCACCCTCAAGTATGAGCTGAGTCATGCCAAACCTCCTCTCATCTCCCCCACAGTCTGTGCCAGTTGAGACTTCAGCACCCTTACTCAGCTTGCCTCTCTTCGTGACTTTGGTTTTGCTATAATGTTGATGTCACTATTTCTCTGTCCCTTCAGCTTCCACACTCCACAGACTTTAGCTGCACTCTGCCTAAGAGATGCATCTCTCTGAAACTCTTTTTAAAGACCTAGTAATAGAAAGAGAAGAGATATGGGCAGAGTTCTGGACACAAAGTAGTGCATTCTAGTTTTGAGGCCCCATACTTCTGTAAGAGAAGATTGCACGTTCATTTCCTGGCCACCGAATAATCACACAGAAACTGTATTAATAACAATACTGTTTGGCCGATGGCTCAGAAATATTTCTAGCTAGTTCTTACATCTTAAATTAACCAATTTCTATTAATCAGCGTATCACCATGAGGCTGTGGCCTCCAGTAAGGTTTCATCAACTTTCTCCTTTGGCATCTATATGGCATTTCCCTGACTCCAATTCTTTCTCCCTGTAGTTTTTCCAACTAGCTCTATTATGCCCTTTCATAGGCTAAAGCAGCTTCTTTATTAACCAATGGTAATAAAACACATTCACAACATACAGAGGGGAATCTTACATCATACTTTATTAGGGTTTGGATATGTCTAGCCACCCCACCCCTTGGCTCATATTTTGAATACTACTTAGAGTTTGTGACTCTAATTTTAAAAAGATATAAACCCTTCCTTGGAGAGGGAAAGGAGTAGTTCATGGAAGTGTGTCACTAGGGGCAGCCCTTTGAAGATCATGTCCCTTGCTTGTTTCAGTCTGTCTTCTCATATTGTGAATAATTTCTTCCTGCTGGACTGAGCCACTCCTACTGCCTATATTCCCTGCTGTGTGGACCAGAGCCTGTAGGATACTATGAGATACAATGAATCTTAAGGTGGTTCTGTCAGATATCTGGTCACAGAACTGCAAAAGTAATCAGTGCACTCATTTACTCCCAAAAAGTAACGTTGATTTGTCTGTTTGTTCTTTAAACTTTTTTTTTTATTTTGGCAACCTGATATATTCAAATAAGGTACTGTGAAGAAACATGAGTCAGGGGGCTGATAAGACGGCTCAGAAAGTAAAGGGACTCGATGCCAAACCTAAAGACATGAGTTCAATCCCAATAATCCACATTGTACAATGACAAGAACCACCTCCTCTAAGTTGTCCCCTGAATTCCACATGCATAGCATGGTGTGCACACACATCTACCCACACATCCACCCAATAATAGATAGATAGATAGATGTCATTTTTTAAAAAGAGAGAGCTGTGTGATGTTTTGAAACTCATCAAATTGGTTAGTAGCTTGAGGTATAAAGTAAGAATAGAGGATAAATTAATCACCCAAAACATTAGGAGAACACTTGATAACATGCTTTCCTTTGATTATCCAGGCCTTGGAGTTAGTCTGTTTCCCTAAGTTTAAAATAATAATAATAAAAAAATCCTTTTCTTGTTCTAAAACGCGTGTCACATTAGGGCTGCTGAATCTATTTTGCATTCATTACAACGCTGAGAACGAGTTAGATGAGCAGTTAGATTCTTGCAAATTTAAAGTTAATTTATGTCTAGATCAGTTCAAGACTTCATTTTCTACAACTTGGCTCTGGTGTTTCATTTTAGTTTTCAAATTTAACTTAGAAATCTTCCAACAGCGCAGTGAAATGGCAGGACTCAGGGAAACATACATCTCATATTAGAGAAGAAGCCACTGACATGCTAACCAGCCTGGCAGAGACGTCATCTTGATGTCCTCAAGTATGGTCCTGAAAGATGAGTGGTCTCAGCTCTCCAAGTCCACACCAAGTTTGTGAGTTTCAATTTCAAATTAAACCAGAACTTTCTCGATATTCAGAGGGAAGAAAACAAAAAAACTTAACATCCCTCATCAAAGCTTAAGCCTTCTGGAGCTTCCAATAATTCACGTTAAACATCACAGCAAACAAGATGTCAATGAATAAGAAACAGATGCATCACTGCGCTCTGACACACTCACGAATTTTAATTTCAGGAATGCTTGGAGAGAAAGGGCTAGTGATATAATAAATTGATCGTGGCTGTATTACATTACCTTATAATTCAAACAATCTTTGCCACTTGAACATAAAAGGTCTGTTTCCAATGAGTTCCTAAGTTTGCGTTTGTTCCAGAATCCTTAATGTTACCACACTGGTAACTTATTTATGAAATAAAAAGTTTGTACTGTTTTCTAAGGAAGCATGCATTTCTAGAACAATAATTCTCTTGTTTTTTTCTAATTGATCACACATTCAGTGTTGTTCTCCTTTAATCCATCTAATTGCTTACATATGATCACCTCAATGACGCATGACACACAGCCACATGGGGACATACAAGCCGCATTTTCTTCCACTGGATCCGCAAGACAAGGACAACGTACAGCAGTATTTTAACTTTCCCTTGTATATTCAAACTACTTTTTAATGGATAGATTTTTTATGAAAAAATTTAAGGTCAAAATCCAGTCATATATTTTCAGACTTGAAGATTTTAAAGGGGTATTTGTTGACTTTCTCACTGTTCACAAAGAATTTTGGAAAAAGCACTTAACTTTTAGACTTACTGTGCTTGCTCAGATCCAGATGAGGTTAGGAACTAGAGACTGTGCTCCTGAGACCGAGGCTTCTGTGCTGTAGTGATTCCTGAGATTAACTGCTGCTGCTTGCACACGAGTGTGTAAAACAAGCCTAAATATTCAAGACACCAGGAATGTGGGCATGCCTCATGTCTCTTGAGCACCAAAGCCTGGTTCAAAGCTACAGAGCTTAATTCTCACTGTGATTAACTGCACAGTCTCTAGACCCTCCTTCAGCGACCTTGTCCTTGGAACTCAGATGTGACACCTCTGAGTCAGCTGGAATGAAAGAAGGATGTAAGAAAGAGCCACAGTGCTATAGTTTACGAAGAAGGCATCTCTCTGGACAATAGCTCTCCATTTTAAAATGTACCGCTTTGATGTGCATGAGTGTTTTGTCTGCATGTATGTCTGTGCACAACATATGTGCAGTTCCCACAGAAGCCAGAAGGAGGCACAGATTCCCAGAACTGGAGGTGCATAATTAACCACTGTGTGAAGGCTGGGGATTGAACCTGAGTCCTCTAGAAGAGGAGCCAGCTCTCTGAACTGCCGAGATTTCTCTCCAGTCCCCAGTTAATAATTCTTAATTTTCTGTGTACGCCCTATCCATTTCTACTCCCTTTTAAGGCTTATTGCATACAGCTACCATATTTTGGTCTCTGGACCTCTACTTTATAGCAGTAAGACATTCAATGAAGAACACATTACCATATTATATTTCCAATCCTTGCTAACTTTTTATCCTTTGGCCCAGGTGGCTGGATTTGAAACACTCTTCCCTAGTATTCATTCCGTTATGAGACTAGTTATACTACATTAGCTCTACAGGAGAATAATGGATAGGAATAGATAGCAACGTATCTTTCTTCTCCCCTAAAAGTAAGCGACATTGGCATAAAGATTACATGATCCGGACATTTTAACACAACAGGGGCCTTGCTGCAATCCCAAGCTCCCGGTGCCCTCCAAAGCAAGAGATGGAGCCACCATTTGAAAAGTGCAGGAGGAAAATGGTATTCTTGTTCTTAGAGATGAAGAGTCAAAGCTGAGAAAACTACAAGGCAACTTCACCTGCCTGGTTACTTTTCTACTATCAACCACCATAGACCTTTTACCTTGTCATGTTTTCATTAATTTACTACACTTTGTTCAACCAGTGTTTGAATCGCTCCTTTGGGTCTTCATTTCCTCAGGGTGCCTCCAACGACATGTAGAATTAGTATGTGTGCTTTTTTTTTCTATGACTTTGTATCAGGTCAGATTAATTCTTAGATCCTGCCAGTGACCCTTGGAGGGTACAGGCAAAATTATTTCTTTACCTATAGTTTCAAGAAGAGTTCTTTTCCTTGTTCTATGTGATCACTAGCCACGATGTGTTAAATCAGACTGCCAAAAGGAAGATCATAATTGTTTACTGACCTACACAGTGCACACCATTCAGGGGGAACACGATGAAGATTACCTGAAGAGAGTGCCCTCTCGACTTAGATGTCCACAGCATCCTTACCAAACAATAACTTTGCAGAGACAGGACAAGACGAAGGAAAGGAGTTTTGGGTCTCAAGGGCAGTGAGCTGTAGCAGGAACATGCACGAGGGGAATGGATGGCTCCAAGTCTGCTGTGCTGTACAAGCCCATCTCTGTGCTGATGCCGTCTTTCCCATGGCTGTAAACCTTCGTCAGCTGGGATTCTTGGAAAGTCTAATTTTTTAGTTAAATGCTTTTAGTTAAATAAGGGAAGCTAATTGTAGACCTCTGTGGCCATCTGTTGATTTCCGATTGCCTCCAGCTCAAAATAATCTTTATGTCAAAGTAACATACTTGGGGGCACCATATTTAGGGATGGCCTATGATGGTCCCTATACTCCCTGGTCTATTAAATTACATTATAAATTTATTTAAATATGATCTCTTAAACAGCTTATACCTCTGGTTTTTTTTTTTGTCCTTCATGCTGAGCTTTATTTTCAGATACTTTGTCAACTCTAAAAGCTTAAATATGGTTATCTTACATTACAAAGTGTTTTGTGGAGCCAGTCTAGTTACCACACTTCACAAAAACCTTTCTATTCAGTACATCTGTCATTTAACCCCCATTTTTTATTCCTGCCACATTCAATCTGTTCTTATCAACACAGATGAACTACTTGGGTTTAGAGTTATTCTACTGAGCAATATTTGAACCAAAAATCCCACTGGCGAAATTACAAAGAAAAACATTTCTGTTTTATGGATGTGGTTTGGCCCCACCAAATAGTGTGTTGTTATGGGGATAAATGTTCTCTGCGCCTGTGCTGAGAACTGCCACAGAGCCTTCCCAGTATTCCCACCTAGTCTAATTAGAATCACATTGTAACACTTTCTCTGTCTGCTGTTTCCTTTTGGCAGATGGATTTTTTTTAAGGACTCTCAATCTTGCTTGTCAACACATGTTTGTACACACAGCAGAGAATTTACTGTAATCAATTGACAGCAACCTATTTGGGAAGAAAACCTAGATACAACTCGGCTTTTAATCGTAGAAGTAACTGTTAGAAGCAGAGTAACCTAACCTCGTCTGTCTGCGACAGTCCTCTGCATCTGATGTTCTATTTTCCCTGCTACCGACTTCTCTGTGTTAGTGGACCAATTGTGTCACATATTTTCCCATATTTCTATGTTCTTTAAAATGCACTGAAACATAAAATATTCTATATCTAGAAAATTTGAATATTTTTGCACACTTTACTGATTTTCATGCAATTTTAGAATCATCAACATCATGAACACACAAATACATGCACACGTGTGAGTGTGCGCATGAGTGTATGTGAGTGTGGGTAAGGTTGTGTATGTTAGTGTGTGCGAATGTGTGTATATTAGTGTTTGAGTGTGTGTGGTGTGTGTTAGTGTGTGAGTATGATTGTGTGGAATGTGTGGAGAGTTGTGTGTATGTGTGTGTGAGAGTGTGTGCATGTCTGTATGTGTGAGAGTGTGCCTGGTGTGTTTGTATGATAGTGTGTGTGTATGTGAGTGTTTGAGTGTGTGTGTTAGTGTGTGAGTATGTATGTGTGGTATGTGTGGAGAGTATGTGTGTGTGTTGGAAAAAAAAATTGGTTGTTAAGGATCACATTCTAAGAGGTACTGGTACTGTCCTCATTGCCTGCAGCAACATAAGGATGCGGCAAAAGGGACAATGAGGGTAAGGTGAGGGCAGTGGAACTAGAGCAGTCAATTTTTTGCTAGAAATTGTGAATATTCCTTTCTTCTTCACCACCTTTCTTTTAAAGAACCAGTTGTTATAGTCTCATCTGAAGTCCTCGGTGGCACTCTCCTGGAAAAGATTAAAAGACGCTCTTGGAATTTGAGTATAAACAGCATTCCAGACCCTCTGCCGACCAGACCAATAGATTCCTAACCATGTGAGAGATGGGAATGCGCTTCTGAAGTGGGCTCAGCCGTGGGCCTGGAACCTGTCCAGGGTCAACAGTTAGACAGCAGGGGAAAGAGTGGATAAAAAAGGAAGATACAGGCTGCTGTTCACCCGCGTTTATCACATGCATCCCTTTCATTTTCAAGGGAAAGCTTGGCTCGCAGCTCTTTATCTCTGGTTGTCGTTTTTGTAGGAGTAAAAGGGAAGGATAACAACTTTTTCCTAAGGCCCCTTTATCTTAAAGACATACTTCTCTGACCAATAGAAGTGACTTTTCTTCTACATTAATTCCTAGAGATATCAGCGATCACAGGGCATCATTTTGTCCCCCAATCTTCAGTAAACATTTTGACTATCTGTTGCAGACCAGTCTCTAAAGCTTATACCCTGGCTATCCACAACCCCAGCCCCCGGGAGCTTATAGGCTGATGAAGGAGACACTCATCAACACTTATCCTAGAAACTAAAGAAATGTACTACCCTAGTCCAACATAAGTGGCTCACAACTCAACATAGATGGCTCACAAAAAAAACTGAGAGCTAATCCTATCCATTACATAATTACCAGCAAATTCATTCAAGGCAATATAATACGTGTTTCCGTCTCCAGTATTCTGCTGTAATACTTAAAATACTGTTTTTTTAAAAAAATGTTTTAAGTTTTGACAACACAGTGTTAGAAGTTTCACTTTAGCTTTGAAGTCAAGGCTGCTCAGAAGGGATTTATACACAGTTATCACTAAGATATCTATACATGCAAGCGGAATATCATAGAACTGGTTGAGCTTACATACACATGTGTTTGCCAACTTAGATAGATCATGTGTCTGTTTTCACTATTATTTAGTGAGAGATTGATCTGAAAGGAAGTTTTGCCGTTCCTTTTCAGACTTGTAATTTTTCATATGCTTTAGGAGAGAATATATAATGAGAAGAAGTGGGGCAGTTGCCATAAAAATTAGGATATGATAGAGCAAAAGGACTAAGTATAAGAAAAGGTTATATAGAATTGCTTATTGAAAGTCAACAAAACTCATTTTAATTCTTGGGAAGTGTTGGGAGCAGTGAGACCCCAGATCCTGAATTTCTTGTAATCCCCTGATCTGAGTGCCTACAGCTGCTCTGAGCACGAGACCTTCAGGAATTCCTGATGGCAGGAGAGTGGTTTCTGGTGGGTTTGGCTGGGGCGTGGCAATCTCTATATAATCTGCCCCTGAACACAATAAAGGGGGCATTCTTTGGGAATTCAAAGATGACTCATGTCACTGTCTCTCTGTCTGTGTGTGATTGTGTATTTTAACCTACGGCCCCCTTGCCTGAAGCTTGTCAAGCTGGGTTCTAGTGCACTGAGGGCAGACAAGAGGGGGTGGGGGGTGGTGCGCGGCAGAGGAGACTATTGTTTCAACATAAACAATTCCTAAAGTGCCTGATGAACAGTTTTCTAAACTTAAGGGTATGGCTTTTCTGTGACAAGGTCAAGTTAAAAGCTCAACACTAAAGTCATTAACATGTACAATGTCTTCTTCAAGATCACTTATAAAACCCTGTGGCTCATGTTAGGAATTTTTCCAAAGAAAATAGAGGAATGCATTGCTTTCTAGCTCTCCATCAAAGTACAGCTTAAAACTGTAGACATTATAACTACAAAACCATGTGAAGACTCCAAAGCTTAGAGACGACAAGGTGGACTGGCCAGGGAGCTTAAACCTGAGGGGGAGACAGGCAGGAGATATCCGGGTGCCCTTCTTGCTTCATTGATCCCAGACTTGGAGCTGAAGAAACCAGCCGCCTGGAAACAACAATGAATGCAGACAAAAATAAAAACAAAAGCTAAACAGAAAGGTAAGTCAGCCAAGGCATGATTTCTTTTGGCAAAATATTATGAAAGAGAGAACCAAGGAAGAGAGAAAGTTGTTAAACCATCGCTTCCCTGATTTATACAAACACCACAGTGCGGAGGGGAAAGACTGAGACCAGAGCTGAGCTTAAACTCTGGGGTGGTAAGTCTACAACATCATGAGAGTGTCACAAAGTGTCTCAGTGTTCACTAGGATAGTACCAAGGAAAGGCAAGGGGGTTCTGTTGGCTGGTAACAGGACATTTCCTGTCCACTGTGACAGTGGCAGCCATGTGAGAAAATCAAATTCCAGTGTTTGATTATCAGCAATATGGACTCCCTTATACCTTGTATATATCAGTAAAGACCAAAGGCAGCATGCGCCATTCCACATCTGCTTAGTGATAAGCAACCATGTATCTACCGTGCAAGCACAAAACAAACCTGAAAGATTTAAATATCACCGAGAGTCTCCCTAAATAATGTAAGAGCACCCAGTTTCAGTTGGCAAATTGCCCCTCATATCAAGAACTGGTAAGATCTCATACAGAAAGGGGGCCCATAATGAACAGACAATAGCCATGCAATGAGAGGCGTTCTCTGAAAAGGAGTTTAGAGCAGATGTGTAAAACATGCTTCAATGGGTAATCACTGCCATGATTCAAACAATCAATAAATATCCAAGACATGCATGCACAAAAATCGTCACAGTTAATTAGATGATGCAAAGAAGTTATAATCACAAAGTCTCAGCAACATGACTGCCCAAATGTGAGCCGAACAAGGGTGACACCAATGAGCGAACTGGATAGGGAGAAGCCCATGAGTCCTCAACTCCAAGAACAATGGGGGGGGGGCGTTGGCCCTCTCCAGGGAAGAACACATCAATTAGTTGTCCAGCACCAACAGATCGGCCCTGAAAATACAACTACAAGTAACTGTATGGATTCAACAGATTATGTTTAGGAATGTATATGCATATAGAAATATATATGTACATGTAATAGCAGTTAGTGAATTAAAAAAAAGGGCCATGAACTTGAAGGAGAGATGGGAAAAATATACAGGCTGCTCTGGAGTGACAAACAGAAAGGGGGAAACGTTATGATTGAGTTACCATCTCAAAACGAACAACAGCAGCAAAGAGAACCAAATGCTAGAACTGAGAAACAAAAAATGGAAATAAAAAGTTTAGTGAATAGAACCGGAGCAGCCCCTCTACCCTGAGTTCTTGGCTAAAAATAGAATGGATGTGAAGGGCAAAAAGATAACATGAAATTATCAGAAGTCTGAATAACAATAATACACTCATAAATAATCTACAAACTCCAGAATAAAAACAGCAATATTTGCAAACTTGCACACAGCCATAGAAACACTGAGAGGGAAGTTAAAGGTCTCAGCACGAACAGAAGAGCAAGCCCTGTGTGAGTGTATGAGTGCCTACATCTTTAGGCTACTGAAAGAAGAAAGCGAAGGCAGGCAGGGAAGAAGAAAGAGACAGGTAAGAAAAGAAGAGAATAAATAGAAAAGAGCACCACTAATGGAATAAAGTATTGACCCTTTAAAGATTAATAAAGTGGATACCTTTGTAAAAAAGGAAAAGGAAAAAAAAATTATTATTCCAGGAATTGAAACAGCAGATATTGCTGCAGATACCTTCTCTATACACTTAAATTTGAAAATACAGACAGAAAAGATTAATTGTAAAGTGCAAGCTACTCCAATTTGCCCAGTATACAGTCAGCAATTAAAATAATCTCAATTATGAAAAAAATTAAATTTGTAATTTAAAAATTCCTTGAAAAACTTCTAGGCCCAGAAGTTTACAGTGGAAAACTCATACAAATATGTAAGAGAAATTAATATCAATTTTATGTGGTCTTTTTAAAAACATATTAGAGACTATGCTTGCATTATGAAACTAACATTATCTGGTTAATGAAACTAAGTTAGGAAGGGGAGGACACTGCAGATCAATACTCCCAATTAAATCAGACACTCTCCCCCTCAAAAAAATCCTTAACAAACTACATTCAATATGTCAATATATAAAAATTTTTATATACCTTAAGCAAATGAAGTTTATTTCAGCAGTTTTAGATTTTTTCAATTTCCCCTAACCATTTATCGCTTATCATATTAAAAAATTAAAAAACAAGAGAGTATCATAGCTGGCACACAGTGAGAAAGTCCTATGTAATTACTGTAGTAAAGAATGAATGACACTGATCAAGAAAAGGAATACAGAAGAGAGGGAAAGAGTAGACACTTCCAAAAACAGTCTCACACAGATTGCATGAATAATACTGGATGCATATATGCACACATACAATTTGTAATATTGTCTTAATAGACAAGAAAATAATACTGCTAGTAGAGACAGTTTCATCAAAAAAAGAAAAAGAAAATCTCTGAAACTGGTTCTGGCAAAATCTGAACATCTAGTTAATTATCTTCAGCCTTCAGAATCCTCAGAAGGGACAAAAGTCCCAGACAGAAGCCTTTCCACATTGTCTACAACCATAACTCAGAGAGTGTGGTATCAGTTTCATTCTTAAAACTGTAGATTACTAGTGATTTGTGTCTACACTTAAAGATTTTAGGTTTGGAGTTGTTCAAATATTTATTATAGTTAAGAAATATTTATTCAATAGCATCATTCATCCAAATTACATTATGAGTTAAACGGGCGTTTTACACAGCCTGGGAAGTCAGCCATTGTGTACAAGATTGTTTCTCAGATAATATGCGTTCCCAGATCCTAGTACCCAATACAATAAATCCCAGTTACAATAAAAGTCTGTGAACACAATGACTATTGTCAGCTTAGTTATTCAATGAACAATAGAAAATATTAATAATTCAGCCTATTCTTCAATTCTTGGTTCTCCTTTCCCAAATCACAACTTTTCTTTGTTCAGTTCATTGTAGATGCCTTCTGCAGGGGTGTTTGCTCTGTTCCCATTTGAGTGTTTGTGTTCTAGAAACTAGTAAAAGCAGAAGGCTAGAAACCAACACAAGTGTGTTACAAGTGTGCCAGTTAGAGTGCCCTTAGGAGAGCATGCCATCCCTGTGGCAGCCTGCACATAACCCAGATTAAACGTGTGTGCAGTTTATAGAAAGCAATTCACTGCACACTTTTGCATTTTCCAAAGTCTGTGTGGATGGATGCTTTCAAAGGGCTTAAAGGTAAGGCTGTCCTAATTTCTGAGTGTTTCTCAATGACAGAGTTTATCAGACTCTAAAGCTTAAGTCTCTTGGTTGAGGCAAGTATGCTACCTGAACTACACAGCTTCGGCCACATTATAGGTTCCGGAGCAGACAATAAAACGTATTTTCTAATGTTGGATCAGAACATTGCTGGCTGTAAGGCTGGCATGAGTTGCTTAGAGACTCTTTTTATTCCTTCCAAATCTTATAATCTCCTCTCAGGGTGTGCTCAAAGTAATCTAGTGAGACGCAATTCAACCCACATAGAAAGCAATATACATAGAAATTGAAACAGGAAACCAAGGCAATGCAAATTCTTGGAGGCAATGGAAAACAGAACTACTACAAAGGAAGGGCGTCAGGAAATGCTGGTGGTCAAGAGAGATCAAACAGCTTGCTCTCAGTGAGCCCAGCCACAACTCTCACATCACAGGAGAAATGGTTCTCAGGATCTGAATTTCCAGTGATTGCAGAATTTGCTGGAAACTCTTTCTCAAACCATTCTCTTAAGCTTGCAAAATCACACACCCTTCCCAAGACTCATAATAAATCAAGGGTCCAGACCAGGAGACAGTTGTAAAAATTTCTTCAGTTACTTTTCTTTCTTCCATCTGTGGAGCGGGAGTGAGGCAGCTTTTGATTTCAGCTGGAGAACCTGAAAGATAGCCCACGTAACAGCCAGCTAGGGAAGGACATAGCAACATTCACAGTACATCTGAGATGCTCTGGGACCCCGCACCTCTGCAAGGCTTCCCAGAAGCCTCAGTTTGTAGGGTGAACATGGCACCTTTAGTAACGAGGTTCTGTAGAGGATCTAGGAGTGGTTTCCTATGAAGGATGGGGGTTGGGAACACACTCACTGTCTCCATTTAGTCTGGGATGATGTACCTTCTCCTTAAAAATAGAGTGTTTTGGCTTTTTGTTGTTTGTTTTTCCTATGTTATTTTTATGTTTGCTTTGAAATAGAGTTTCACCATGTAGCCCAGGCTGGCCTCACACTTGCCATTCCTAGGCTTCAGCTGACCAAGCTCTGGAATCCCCACTCTCCATTGAGATGTAGCTTTGAAGGACAGAGGTAGCTGATCCTTGTTTGGTAACCTGTCCTAGGTGCGGACACAGCATTTGCCATTCTTTAATTGTCCTTAATATAATGACCATGTTGAATATTCAAGCTGACTGTGTAAAGAGTCAGTAGAGACTAAAATGCAACAAACTGGGTTAGGAGACAGGCTCAAGATTTTCAAACAAGGGGTGACTGCTTTTGAGTTGTCGTTACTTGCTCAGGTCAGGCACGTGGTGGGGTGTGGTGTCTAAGTTCTGCATCCCCAAAATATGGCTTAGGTTGGACCTATGAGAGTTTACCCCCACCTTCACAAGCCCTCTTAGGGTTCCTTTTATGTATCTACCGGCACCGTGTGACAACTTTGTCTACCCCTAGAAAGAAAGGATTTTATAAAGAAATTAACCGGTTCCAATTCTTATGCCAGGTTGGTAGAACTAGATCTTCTTTAACTACCATGCTCCCCTTTACAGCAAAGCAAGAAACAAATTAGGGCTAGTGGAATATTAAAGGTCTCAGTGTGGTCACCAGCTAGGACTCATCACCCATCTCTTGACTGGTCTGTGGATTCCGTGTTGAATTCATTGTATCATTAACTGCTGTCTCAGGCTCTTCTCTCTCTGAGTACTGGGAGGAGCTTCTACTTGTTGATTATAAAGGAGAAGAGGGAGATTAACTTGGGATTGGACTTCTAAGTTTAGTCAAGCAAGTACGACAAGAGAATAGGGACATGACTTCCTGACCCTAGAACAAGTTATGACACCTACTTTTGTATAGGCAGCCAGGCCTTGTGGGTTCCAGGTTATCAGCAGACACTTGAAGAGGGTGGGAGAAGCAGTGGCGTGATGGTGACCTATGATTCTAGAAGATTCAGCAGTAAACAGCAAGTAGCTGAACTGTGTAAAAGATATAATGATTAAAGTGAAAGATTGAAGAGCTAATTCAAGAAGAGGAAAGACATGCTCCTTTCTACAGGCAGAAGAACCCCAAGCCAACTGGACTTGCTCTTGAGTCTTAGAATAACTGGGGGTTCTGAGGAAACATTGTAAACATGCAAAGACAGGAGACAGAAATACAGGCCATGTTCAGACATACTTGAGAAAACAAACCAGCTCGGAGTTTGATGTAGTAATTAACATGAGAGATTATATAAGTTTCAATTAGGGCAATTACATGAGGATTAAGTTAATTAGATATATTAAAATGATGCTCTTGAATTAGAATGGACAGAAACTCATGATTTATTTATCTACATAGCTAATAAATATTCATACAAATCAAAGAAAAGGCCACCTCCAGGAAGATTCCCAAGGTCCTACTTGGGATGCCTGAGAGAGGCAATAACCTTCCACACCCTTGAAAACCAATATATTCTCCCTAGATTTTGAGTTGGCCTCTTAGAGACGGGCACTTTGCTTCCATAAGAAAATGAGCTTCCCTGTGGGGGTTGCATCAATTCAGGTTCTTGTCACATAGAATTTCAGAAGTCTGAGGAGTCAGATTTGTTTCTAATCCAAATGGAACCTGTCCCCTTATTATGATTTATTTTTATCTGACTTATTTTGTGATTTGGAGGGACAGTTTGAACTTGGGACCTTTATCACACTAGGCATCTATTATGAGTCATAGTATTAGCCCTGGCTCTTGTACACAATCATTAGTAGGTAGGCATTTATTTTTACATGCTAGATTCTGCAATTCTTAGGGACAAGTGCTCTTCCTCACCAATACTGGAGCCTGCTCTGGTGCCTAATTCCAGTTTCCCTAAGCCAGTCATTTGTCTTCTGGGCTGTTACACATATTTGCCAGTAAATACCACTTCTTGATTTTCCGTCCTGCTTCTCGGACACCACTATAGCCTGTCATCAGCTCTCCCTTCTGTGGAGCATCTCGGCATTACTGCAGAACTTTGGACACTTTCCCAAGGGCATGGGACTTGTCACTCTGTTTCTCTGCCAGAAACTCGCTGATGGCATTTTCCCAAGTACATCACTCCTGAAATGGAATCTCCTGGAGACTTTCAGCAAATACTAGTAGTACCCAAGCTCTGTCATGAGGGATGCCAATAAGTATATTCTAAGCATTGGAATTTTATTTTTAAAATCTCCCCCGACAATTCTAATGTGGAACTAGGCTTTTTTTTTTTTTTTTTTGAAATAGAGAATCCAGGCCAGTCGGTGGTGGTGCATGCCTTTAATCCCAGCACTCAGGAGGCAGAGGCAGGTGGATCTCTGTGAGTCTGAGGCCATCCTGGTCTACAGAGCAAATTCCAGGACAGGCTCCAAAGCTACAGGGAAACCCTGTATAAAAAGAAAGAAAGAAAGAAAGAAAGAAAGAAAGAAAGAAAGAAAGAAA
>JABTXL010009415.1:12634281-12757212 GCA_025134845.1 Neodon shergylaensis | reverse complement strand
AAAGAAAGAAAGAAAGAAAGAAAGAAAGAAAGAAAGAAAGAAAGAAAGAAAGAAAAGAAAAAATGGAGAATCCAGATGATGTATCTGGAACCCCAACATTTGGGAAGCTGATGCTTGAGGACCAGGAGTTTGAGGCTCACTTTGGTATAAAGCAAGGCCCTATCTCCAAATTATAAACCACAGAATTCTATTAGAGGCATTTGGCAGTATTTATGGAAAGAATAAATGTTGTATCTGTGATTTTTAAAGGTAAAAAGAAATAAACTTTTACATAACATTCATAAATAATCACTTAATTTTTTTAGCTTATGAGATATTATACTTGAGATTTTAATACCAACTAATGATGCTACATTGCATAAAAGTAATAAAGAAGGAGTTTGCTTAGTTGTTGAGTTGGAAAAGACATTAAAGAAAATTTAAATGGCAACAAAACTTAATCATAGAGAGAACTTTACATATATAAGCATATTTGATTACTTCTACATCCCTACAGAAAGAAATACCCCAATTTTTAGAAAGGTTATTGGTACCCAGAGCAGTAGAATCTCTTGGATGAAGTCTAGTAGATGGTAAACCTGTCCTTCAAGTCAGTCAAGCGGTAGACAGTCATGTCCAATCCACCTCATTTTGTCATATCTGTGCAAGGGTGGGAAGACAGATTATAACAGGATAGAACTAACAGTCTACAGTCTTCCAAGGGCCCAGAAACTTGATCAGATTTAGAGCAAACAACTTGCTCTAAATATATTCATCTGATACGAGCAAATAAAAATGAGCATGTATTTGGAATCATGCTGGTATCTGTGACAGAAAAGTAGAAGGGAAACAAGTGTCTAGGGGACAAACAAGGAAAATGGTATGGGGAGCAGAAAGGGATGGCAGGTAAGGAGGTATGGGGAGATATGCTCCCAGTATGGTAAATACATGTGTGAAAATGTATTTAGAAGACCTGCTACCATTGACAGTGAATATATGTCAGTTTAAAAATGTTATTATTTATGTATGAAATGAAAGTGCCTGTGCGTTTTAGGAAAACTATTAAATCAGATCATTTGCACTGGGGTTACAGCAGGCTGTCAATTAGTCGTGTGCTTACTGAACTAGATCATTTAGTGGGCATTTCCATTAAGCGGAAGAAAGTGGGATGTTTGCATTTCCATCGTCAGCAAACATCCACCATGTTTGTCCAGACTAAGTACAAAGATATTCTCTAAACAGCGTGAGGTCACACATTCTTGTGCTTTGGGCTTTTCTTCTTGAACCTCCATGCAAAGCTCCTGCCTTCCTCACACCCCTCACCTTCTGCTCAGGGATGGTTTAGCTTGTGGTTGGTTGCTTTTGCTGCTGTGACATCTTTTGCTTTTGGTCTTCTTAGACAGAGTATCATACACAGCAGAATGACTTTGAATTGATATTGTTCAAGGTGACATTGGTCTTCTGATTCTCCTTTTTCAGCATCCCAAGTGCTAGGATTGTAAACATGTGTCACTACGTCTAGGTTTATGCCATGTTGAGGACTAAACTGGGGCCCTCTTGCATTGTAGGCAAACGCTCTACCAACTGAGCCACATCTCCAGTCTACCTGCTCTTGGATGTCCTGTTTCTCAAATTATGCTGCAATATCAACATCACAGTTTTTCCAGATTCTTATTTAAAAATATGTAGACTTATACTAAACAGTAATCTCTGGTTTAAGTCCACACACCTAGATTTTTTAAAAATGATATGGGTGCAAACTACAAAGTGATAAATGCAAGACTCCCCTCATCTATCACTTATGGCCTTAGCATAGAAGTGGTTATTTTATATCTAAATGTGTAGGAGGGGACAGATAGAGATTAACACACTCATTCAAGTTAAAAGTACAAGGTATTAAAATCTTGAATTATTATTCAAGCAATGGACAAAAGTAATGTACATGTAAAGAATATACATTATGATATTGTAATAAAATAAAATATCATAACCCTTATGTAGTTTAGAAAATAAAAGGTCTTAAAAAAGACAGATAAGAACAAGGAGTCTTATGATACATCTACAACACAGAAATAATGAATTAAAACATGGTTTTGGCTATGCTAGTGGTTCAACATCTGGTTTATGTCATAGCATGGTTGATTTGATTATCTCTGATATTTAATACAGCTGCAAAAATACATAGGATTGATAAATGGTCATCTTTGAGACCCTGAAAGACAAGAGAGAGCAAGCGTTAGTCAAGGAAAGGGTCCCTGAAAGAAATCGAGCTGGAGAGGGCAAGTCTCTTTTAGAGTTTGTCGAAAGCTAACCCAGGGGCCCAAAACAAATAAAAACACCAAAATGTGAATTTTTTTTAAGACCCAGGGTGTAATTAAAGTATCTCCAATGTCTTACGTTGAAGGATGGCAGTCAGGATGGAATAAGGCCGTCCCTAAGTAAGGGTAGAGCTGAGCTTTTCCTTAACCACCCTAATCCCCTAGAGTCACCTGAGATTTGTCTACACACAGGCTAATGGACAGGCACTCTTCACTGTTCCCCCTGGGCTGTGGGGGTGGAGGTGGGGGACTTCAGTTACAGTGGGAGCTTGAGCTAGCTGAAAGGAATGCTTTCAGCCAGCCAGGGTGGTGAAAGGGGCTAATAAGACACCACTTTTCAGGGTCTCCTAGAGAACCTTACAATTGGATTTAAAGCTCAGGAAGATAAACAAGGCATTGTTGATTTTTGTGTCTCTTTCCCTCTGCCTCATGCGCAGGTCATAAAAACCGGGAATGCCTAGGTCTCCCTCCGACACCAGCTGTTTCTTTTATTTTCTACGTTTCTTTAACTTTGCACTCTCTCACTGAGCTTTAGAGGACTTCTGTCAAAGCTAGTAACCGTACAAGATGTTCTAAAGTACCTTAACACAGGACAAAGCATCTAAGGCTATTGAAGAGTAAGGAAAGCCAACATCCATGCCTCTATTTATTTCTCCTAAATGAGATGTTTACAGCAAATTTGAAAGAAAGGCCCAAACTGAGTCTCAGGCCTTGAATTACATTTCAAGTCATCCTGGGGACTGTTGATTGCATGGCATCGGACACGCCGAAGTGTGCTAAATTTTAATGAAAACTAATTTAGAGTCATGAATTTTTTTTTCCATAAGGGCATCAAAGTAAAGACTGATTTTCTTTATCATATCAGTTTCTATCACTTAAATTATGTACAGTGTCTTAGTAGGTTTTCTTAAAAAAATAGTTGACCATAGTACCCTAGGCAAATTTAGACATTGCACAGGGAGGATGTATGGGGTGATGGTATAATTAGGCCAGTATCTTCACAACCCCGGAGTAATCAGTGATACCTTTCGGAGTTGTGAGCCCCCTTTCCAGCTGAGTTTGCAAAACTGAATTTTATTCAGTGAGTCTTCCACTCTTTAGATGTGACCAGGAAGGAGCCAGATAGAAATGAATGCAGAAGAAGAAAGCCTGACATTTGAGAGTTTTTTACATTGACAGTTGACAGTGGCAGACAACATCTGAATTTTAAAATAAATTCCCCTTATTTTAGGCCACTTCATAACTGAGCCATGTCAGGTCTGTGATTAAGGGACATGACGGGAATATCTTAGGAGTCAATGCATCCCGGCAGCCAGGTGTCTAGGTACACATAGGAGTTAATAGCTCTCTTCAGAATGCCAAGTGACAAGGTCCCATCTCTCTCAAATGTGTCTCCCATTTCCCAGCCTCCTTTGGCATAGGAATGAGCCCAAGCAGAAGCTCTCAGGTTTAAGGATGTCTCTAGCTAATGTCTGTTACCAAATTCCAAACGGAAGCACCGCTATTATGCATTATGCAAAGAGGAGAGATCTTTAAATTAGTTTTCGAAATGTATATCAAGATTTATTGGCTTAATTAGAAATGAGTGAGGAGTTTGCCACCTGAGGACCTATGCCAAATGCCTGCTCCTCCCACAGGTAGCTCTCCGCCACTCCCATCGGGATTCTAATCTATCTGTCTGTGGACCTACTACACTGAGTGCCTGGTCACCTCATAGGTACTTCTCTTACCTTTATTCTGAAACTCAAGAATCCTGCATACATACCCAAAGGAAGCCACATCCTACTCCAGAGATATTTGGTCAAACATGTTCATTGCTGCTGTAGTCACAGTGACTAGGAGAGGGAGCCTGCCGACATGTCCATCAACTGATAAATGGACAAGGAAACTATGGTACATACACACCATGGCATTTTATTCAGCTTTAAGGAAAAAATGACATAAGGAAATTTATAGGTAAATGGATGAATATAGAGAAAAATTATGCAAAATAACTAAAGGAGAGGGGAGATAGTTTAACACAGGTGATATGTATATAGAGAGCTACTTGTAATGCTAGAAAGCTTAAGCAAGAATTCAAGAGGGGGTGGAGAGGAGGAGAAGGGAGGGAGAATTAACCAAGCCTAAGGATGCATGGGGAAAATAACACGGAAACTTACTACTTTGTAAACCAATAAAATATATATAATTTTAAGAAGAAGGAGATTTAGAAAGGGATACTCTGTAATCTATAGGACACTTTTCTCAAAATCTATGGGTTTCAAGGAAAAAGAAAAGAGAAAAACAGTCAAACCAAAACCAAACCAAACCAAAGCAAAAAAAGAGGTTTGAGAGTCCTCCTTACAGGTATTGGTAGGGAGGCCTCAGGGACCCCAAAATAATACAGGTATTTGCCTCTCTTCTTGCTTGCGCACTAGAAACAACTGGTAAGATCCCATTGATAAAGACTCCATGCATGTTGATTTTGAAGTATAGCTAGATGGAGCTGGAAGCATCTTCCCTGCTGGCTAGCTGTCGTAACCCCAAAAGGTTCAATACAGCCTGCCAGGGAATGAGAGTCATTAACAGTTTTACTCAGCCGTGAACCTTACCAACTTTAATACCAGCCTTCCAGGTAATATGGGCCCACAGGAGGAATAGGGGCACGACAATTACGGGGTAACCAATTCTCTCTGATTAGATTTGAGGCTCATTTCACAGGAAGAAATACATACTAACTACTATGAAATGGTCGAAATCCCATGGTTGAACATTTGGGGCTATAAGAAAGAACTTAAGGTTGTTTTTATTTAGTTAAATTATCATGGCACCAAGCTGCTTTCTAAATATTTGCTTCTATAGCCATAAACAAATGCTACTTCAAGCCTTAACTGGAGAGGCCTCTCCACAATGAAGGGCAGTGAATGAAGAGACACTTCGGTGCTCAAAGTGCTGAGAATATATGCTACATGGGTGTTCCAACTTAAACTTGGCATTTATTCCACCCATATGAGGCCCCAGGGACATCATAGGAAAGACCCCATGTACAAGAAAAAATGTACAAGTCAGAAAATAGAGGAGAAAGCTTGGAACACTGTCTTTTGGGTGCAGAATGACCTAACATCAGCTGTGACTGCCTGCAATGGGCCTTATCTAATGTCGTTTATATAGAGGGGAGTGACCTAGAGGGCATGACCTCCACCTGGTCAACTGTCTTCTACCAATAGATTCTAGGATGGAGGCAGTCACTGCCCTCTATAGTTGTGTGCCCCTGAAGAGCCACTGTGCTGCAAGGGATAGCTCCAAATCCATGGTCATGCAGTCAGACAATCCTGCTTAAACTCAAGGGGTCTCGATAAACAAAAGAACAAAAGCAAAACACAAACTGGCAAGTATGGGGAGGGGACTTACAGGAGAGGGAAGGCAGGCAGGGTGGAAGGGACATCTGAGGGAGTGTTACAATAATCAGAGTGCACATTGTATGTGCATGAAAATGTCACAAGCTCAATAAAAGTTATATTTTAAAGAAATAATGACCCCAGGAATTTCATGGTTTTTATTTTTATCCTTTAGTACTTTCTCAGCATAGAAGCATCTCAGTGTGTTCTTTCCCATCACTCACTTCCAGCGAAATCCAATCACAAATCAATTTAGTCAAATAGTCAGATAGTATTGATTTAAGTTAATTGAATTATAGTTTTGAGGTCTTCAACATATTAAGTGCTTATTCTGCAGTTGTGTATGTGTGTGTGTATGTGTGTGTGTGTGATACTGTCCAAGGGGAAACATGGAATAATAACTATAAAAACAGAATGTGGTTTTGTGTGACTATAATAAATATAATACAAACATGGCAGACTATATACAGTCCTGGGTAACTTTATTTCTTCTTAATTTGAAATATTACTAGTCTTTCCATATGAAGACTAGTATTTAAATAATTGTATAGACACTGTAAATTTTCTCTTTGTGTGTGAAGAAATAGCAATTTTCAGGAATATTAAAAAACATTGCTAAGACTTGAGTTGGGTCTGGTGTTAATGCCTATAATCCTAGCACTTGGGAGGTGGACACAAGAAGGTCAACAGTTTCAGGCCTGCTGTGGCTCCATAGCAAGTTCAATGTCAGGCTGAACCATGTGAGACTCTGTCTTAAAACAAACAAAAAGGTATTATTCTAAAGTATATAATATTCTCAACCATTTTCTATTTTTGCAAGGTAAGGAGTTCAATGATCCCCATAACTAAGACATATTACCATCTCCACCTTCACCAGAAACTGGCTAAAGATTTGTACACTTAGGACATTGCAATGCTAATTTAGGAGTCTGACCCGGAATAAATTTAGAGTAATTCAGAGTGGCTGTTTCTACAAAGGAAGGAGGGAAATACAGTCACGGATGAGGAGGGGAATAAGGCTGTGGTCATGGTTTATGTCAGGTCTGAACATGGGATCAGAGAACTTAAATCACATTTTATGTTGAAATATTTAACAGTAATTGCTTAAGTACTTAACAGTCTACAAAGTCCACATGCTCTCCCCCAAAAAGACGGGCTCAAGATAAATTTGCACATATTTTAAATGTAACTTGCTTATTAAGGCTGCTGTCTTTCACCTGTCTTCCCAGCTTTATGGAGTCTTTTCTCGATGCCCCAAAGCATGTGGGTTAACCTAAATCACAGGACCCTGGAGAAAAATGATAGTTTCTTTTGTTTCTGTGCTTATGCATTCTATTACTTTGGTAGAAAGAGAGTCACAGGAAATTTGCACCAGGAATTTGCATGTATGTAAACAATGTAGGTCTCTAAGAAGAAAGGGAAAGACCTCTGCCCCTCCTCATCTGCCTCTGTACCAAGTCTACTGTGAAGGGAAGTTCCTGGAAAGAAGCCACGCCTTCCCCTGACTCTTCAGCAAGGCTGCCTGACTGGTTGGAACTTCAAAGATTGTGGACAGGGTGGAATGCGGCAGGGCTAGCGCCTAATTAGAACTCACCTTGAGCTATTTCCAACCCCTTATTAGCCAATCTTTGCCACCTCTGTGGCTTCTACCTTCATTGTGACTCTAAGGTGAAAGAAACCTTAGCAACCATAGGAACTTCACAGGTCACTAGGCTCCACCAACCCAGAAGCTGAGAGTCATCAGCAGCATCAGAGGGCTCCGCTGCCCGGCTATAACCCTCTAGCTGGTATTTCTACCAACGTATTTGAACCGTCTGCCTTTCCAGACTTCTTTGTTCTTTTTCTACCTCATTGGAACATGGAAATTGGGCTAACTTAAATCTCTCTTCCTAGACCATAGTCGCTCTTAGCTGGCCCCAGAATAAATTACTTCAAGTCCCCTCTGAGGTGACAGCTGTGGGTTTTGTGTTGACACTACCCACATTTACATTTACAAGGCATTTTTGTCAACAAATTATCAAATTATTTTTTTTAAAAAGGATTTATTTGTGTGTCTCTATGTGTGTTGTGTGTATGCCCACAGAGTCAAGAAGAGTGTGTCGGATCCTTTGGAACTAGAGCTCTGAGCTAGCTCAGGTGGATGCTTAGAATGGAAGTCTGGTCCTCCACAAAACCAGAGAGCCTGCCTGACCACCGAGTGAGCTCTCTAGTCTCAGTTATCAAAGTTTTAATGCGCCTCGTATTACCTCCTCGCACCTCCCTATACAGCAACAGGCAACACACAGCCTGCTCTTACTCACCTATATAAATATACTCTTCACGTCTATAAAATATACTCCTCTCATTGAATAACAACTGCTCAGTACCTTATTTTGCCTACGTCTGGTGAGGCTGGGTAGGGTTAATCCTTAGGATCTGAAGGAAGTAGGAGGGAAACTTGTTGAGATAATGCTTTACTTTGCAGCCCCTTTTCAGGAGCGGAGTATTTATAAAGCAGTTATCTCGTTCCAGATAGGCACTTGCTTTTTCTATGGGCATCGTGAGACCATGATGATATCGGTTTCCAAGTCGCTCCTATCCGTCCAGGAGCAACCTCCACTTTCTGAAGCCCCAGCGGCCAAGAACAATGGCCAAGGTCACCCTCACACAGCCTCATGCTTTGTTTCATAAGAGATAGCCCTTGAATGCTGAGAAACCTAGCTTCCAGGAACTGCAGGCCTCAGCCGGCCACTGTCTTTCACGTAGTCCCCGGGAGAACAATTGTGTGAAGTCCAGTGATCTCAGAAGCCCATTGCCTCGTGGGCTATTTATGAAAACAGTGTTCTCAAAGAACTGTTCAGGATGAGGAAGCCCTAGCGGAGCCTGATTTAGCTCCCACTCTGCCAGTGAGAGCATCCTATGAGAAAACAAGGGTAAATATAGCAAAGGTAGAAAAAGGCCAGTTGCACGCTGTGCTTCTGTGAGTGAAAATGAGATCTCTGAAGATACTTTAGCTCAACAAGTACAATTCCCGCGGAATTTTGCTGAGCTCGGTTTATCAAGCTGGTTTTTTCTTTTTTCTTTTTCTTATCTCAGTCTGTTCTTTTCTGATGGCAAAAACGTGGAAAACCAATTTTCACTATATATTAGAAAGAATTTTATAATAAATACAAGAAGGGCTGCTGCGGTTGTGTTGTAAAATATCTTGCACCACTGCTGTACCCAGAGCTGTCTGAATGGGACACAGGCTTCTCCCGTGGCAGGTCAACCACTTTCAACGAGAGGTTCTCAACCTGCCTAATGATATGACCCTTCAATACAGTTCATGTTGAGGTGACCCCCAACCATAAAATTAATTTATTGCTACTTGATAATTGTAATTTTGCTATTGTTATGAATTGTAATATAAATATCTCATAGGAAGGATATCTGCTAGGTGACCCCCAATGGGTCATGACCCACAGGTTAAAATTCGCTGCTTTAGACTAATGGAGCTTACCATCTGAGGAATTTCACCTGTCCCTGCAGGCTGCAGTGCGATTTGCTGGCTATGACATATCCCTGCTAAAACATAACAGCAGGGGACACCACTTAAGGTTGTCAGTCACTTAGGGAAAAGAGGACCAGAACTTCTCTGATGGAATGTCTTAGCTACTTCCTGGATGGTGCAAGATCATCTCCTTCTACTAAGCATTTGGTTTTGGTCAGTTGATCTTTTTTCTTCCTTTCTCCCATTTCTCTCTGGAAATGACTGCCAATCATTTTAAGGCTTTGAGCGCTTTCACCAGGTGTCACCTATGTAGGTTGAGGCAGATGCTAACTTAATGGCTATGTCAGGAAACATATGCATCATCCACCACCACGGGGAAGAAAAGGGCATTTAGTGACCGTTTATGGTAAACAGTGAGGTGAGGATATAAAGAAAACAGGGGTGTTCAATGTCGCGACTTTACTGAGAAGACGCATAGAAATGCCAGAATGTTATGTTACCGGGGAGTTTTCCATCAATAAACAATAAAACTCCAAAACTACTTCTTGGAAGAAGAGTTCAAATACATCTTTAAAAATTGTCCGTAAACATATACATATATATGCATGTGCATTTGAAATATGGGTCTATTACGTTCTGCTCAAAAGACTTTTGCCAAGGAAATTCCTGTAATCTTGGTGTAATTCTGCAATATAACCAGGAATGAATTCTTTTCCTGTATTTAAATAAAACATTTTCATTCGCCCTTAATATCCTCTAAAGAGGACCTAGGATCAGTTTTTGATGTTTCTTCTACTAAGAACTACGTCAGGTGGTTCTCATTACGAGGCAGAACATCAGTTGCTAACCCCTTATTATCCACACGCTGGTAACAAATGGCCTCCAACAGCACAGGCCTGTAATGAAAATAAATGAGCTCATGCCTTGCCCTTCTGCTTGGCAGGACTTTCTAACAGACATGGAGCACCTTCCAGGACAATGAAACCACTTGGAAAACAATACAACTCACAGTAGCACAATGACTCATTAGACCAAAGCTTTGTAAGCCATTTGAAGGAAGTGATGTCACTTCCGGATTGAATCGCAGCCTTAGCGTTTCATTGAGTTTATCCATGTGCTTCCTACCCCTGTAGAACCTTCCCCCTGAGAAAGTAAACTTCAGAGGAGAGCTAGAATGGGTTTAAAGGTCGGAGGAAAATAAGTCACAATGCTTTTTTTTTCTAAAAAATATTATGCATATTTGTCCAGATGTTTTATAGAATGATTCATGAAAAGCACTCACTGATAATTTCTTGTGCTTGTGACTTTAAAGAATTGGGAAACGTGCAGTTTTTAAAAGTCAAGGAGAGGACTCAGAACTGTGAAACTGAAAATAATAAAGAACACTTGCACAAAAAATTATTTTCCACCTCAGGGAATGTACTTCAAGTCACATCAGGATTCTGAGTGATGAGTTGATGGACGTGTCTGAACTCTACAAAGGAACATCAGTACAGGTAGAAAATGCACTGGGGGAGGGAGGAAAGAACTTTAAAAGGCATAGAAAGAAATAGATGTTCAAAGAACTCTGTGCTTCTGGGTAACAAGAAAGGGCAAAGTCTGTAATGAGAGCTCAGGCTGGCTAGGTAACCCAGGGCAAAAGAAGACACTAATAGAGGTTAGCGAATGCCCATGCATGGACTGTCTACGTCTGCAGCATGAAACACAAAAGGTCATTTTCTAGACTTTGATTGATAGGCATGCCATTTGATTGCGCATCAGCCTCCCTAAGCAATTAGGATTTTGATTCCACAGCTCAGCTCATTCCTGCAAAGAATAGATTGTCAACTTCACCTGCCTAGCTCTGTCAAGAGTTTGATTATAGAACCTCCTAATCCGGCAGCTTAATTACAAGCTAGGTCTTCACTGAAAGTGTCAATATTGCCTGCATCTGCTACGTGATTTCTGAGGACATTTTAGAAACCGTAATACAGCCAAATCAGCCCTAAGACCAAGAGAGTCTAAAGGAATTTGTGGAATAAAGTATATTTCAAGTAAACAAGTAGGGTTGTAAACTTAGTACGGTTCAGTTAGCAAAGGGCATGGCACACACAAGCCTGAAGACCTGAACTCAGATACTGAACTCATGTTGGGTACAATGGCAAGTGTCTAATCCTAGAACCAGCGAGTGGAAATAACTGGATCCTGCAGCTCATTGACTAGTCAATGTGGGCAGTAAATGAACTCCAGATCCAATGAGAGACTCTATCTCAAAAGATAAGGTAGAAAATAATGGAGAACAACACGCAGTGTAGACGTCTGGCCTCTACATGCACAAATACGCATATGCATGAATGCCCATTTTGGTGTCTACATGCCCATAATCATGGACATTCATCACACGCCCAGATGTACAAAGAAAGGACCCCACATAACTACTTTGTCATCATTTATGTTCTTTTATCCTCTAAGCTGCTGCTCAAATGTCTTAAAATGGGGGCAATGCTCATTTCACAATTTTTATCTCAGACTATATTCATGTTATTCATACAGATTAAAAAAGAATTCTTTCTTTTTCATCTAGTATAATCACACGATTCTAATAAATAAATGAAATAGTTAAATCAAATATAAAGTAAATTGCTTCCCCAAGAGCTTAATTATCGTGACAATTTGCCTGTCACACAGTGGTAAGTAATAAATTTTGACATAGGAAAAGCTTAGTTTGGAACTTTCTATAGTATATTGATAGGTTCCTGAGAGGTTATGGCCACTTAAAAAACTAGTTACTCAACTAGAAGACAAGAAGGAAAAACTCACTTGGTTCATTCGATAAGTTAGATCATCAGTTTTGTCAATTTGGCACAGCTAAAGGGAAGAGGACATATTGCTTTAGAAATTGCTTCCACTGGACTGGCCTGTGGAAGTGTCTGTGAAGGCATGATCTTGGCTAATGATTGGTGTGGGCATGTCCAACCCACTGTGTGCGGTGCTGCTCTGGGAAGGTGATATCGGATTGTGTAAGAAAACAGGCTGAGCAATCTAGTAAGCAGTGTACTTTTGTGGTCTCTACTCAGTTCTTGCTGTCATATTCCGTTGTGAATTCCTGTTTTGACTTCCCTCAATGACAAGACTGTGACATTGAAGTGCAAGCCAAAATTAAACCTTTCCTTCCCCAAATTGCCTTGAGTTGTGGTGTTTACCACAGCGCTAGAAAACAAACTAGCACAGAGGGCATGATGTAAAGTATAAAAGTTGTTTCAGTCACGTTTTGATGAACTCTAACAATCATGACAGTGTGCTTCCCAGAATGCTATGCTGCCTATAACTTGAACTTGATCCTTACCATTTTCCTATTATTTATATTTGTAAGACATGTTTCTATTTCAGTCAGGAACAGACACTAGAATGTAGTTAGTATAGAAACGGTTCAGTGTGGGTTTTCAAAGAACACTACTTTCATTCTATTGAAAACTTTAATTTAGAAAAGAAACTCACGTTTTACCAACCAAAGAAACACAGCCTATTGTGTGTAAACAATAATCATGGGAAAGCAGTAAAAGATTATAGTACACAAGTCTTTTCGCATCCAACTCCAGAATTGCCAAGGCAACTGAAAGAAGAGAATGTGGCACATGTATCTACTCCACGCTTCCGCTCCACCTTAACTCCCCAACTCTGTAATCACTGAAGTTCGAAGCTGCTTTCTAAATTCAGAACACTTTCCAAGAGGTCCTTCATTTGGGAGAAGGAGATTTCCCTTGTCTAGAAATACACCCTTTCCTGTGTGTTCTACAGAGATACCTAGATGGAAGTTTTCCTTACACCAAACAATCTCAACTCCCTGTCTGTTATCTGCAATTTGAATTGAGGTCAGTAGCTTTGGAACAGTAGCTGGTAGTTGGACAAGGGTGGTGATGGTTTCCAGTGCTGTGTCTAGAGGGTCTTTGCGGCTGTTCTGCTCTCACGATCTACATCGTTTCATCATTGCACATGTTGCAATATAAATGCTTTTTGCTTTGTCTCCCTGCTAAACACACGGAGACAAGAGGCTCATGGTTTGAGCTCATAGGTCCATGTGCTTAGCAAGAGCTTTATACAGATCAGTATCTGTCGAAGGGATGAACAAGTCAACGGAATACATGTATATACTAATGTAGATTGGTATGCAGAGTGGAAAAACTTTGCAGGCCCAAACACATGTGTTTCAGACATTATCAAATAACTTGGGTCTCGTGGTGATAATAAAAGAGGAAGGACAAAAATATAGTTTTAGAATGATGTAGATTTAAGCTTATTATCCAATTTGTTCCTTTTTAGTACTTTCTGTCTTGTGCAAGACAATATATGTGTGTGTGTGTGTATATATATATATATATATATATATGTCTTTGATGATTAATGACCACATCTCTCAGATCCTTGATACCTTCCCCTGTGTGGTGTCAGGATTGAAGGGACGAAGGCAATGTAGAGTACTTAGCAAGCATTCAGCAGGGTAGCCATGAGTCCTTGGCGAATAGCAGCTCTCTGTATTGAGTCCTGGGCATGATCAGAAAATAAGAGTTCTAATAGCTTTACAGATGTTTACCCACTAGCCTTACTATGCCCTTTTGCTGTTAGGAGCATCTGCTTTCATCAAACCAAATCTTCATGGGTTAGGGGTTCCTTCTTGTTAAGCTACTCAGTTGCCAGTTTCCTCTAATGGAGGAATTCTTTTCTCCTTCTGATAAATAATCACTGTCAACTGATAGCCACAAATCACTGACTTCCTCTGGAAATTGCTCCATTGATTTCTGAGATGATAAAGGGCTTATAATGTGCCTATAAATATACTCACTAAGTCATAAATTGCTCATGGCAGCACAGGAAACCTCTCTATGCTCTCCAGGCATCTTCCTTCCCCAAGCACACATTTTCCCAAGGGGGACCCAGCCCGGGTCCATTATCCTAAGTACAGCTGGAGCAGAGTCATGAATCAGAGGGCAACTTTCCAGTTCCTCATCCTCTCTGAATTCTTTATCGTAGGCAGGTTTCCCCAGGAATGTGATGGGTTAGAGCGCCTTGCAATGGAAGATCATTATTTGTCAGGGAATTCCTCTGTGAGTCGATTAGAGCCTGAGCTTTCCAAAGAAACATGTCAGACCTGAAACGAAGGTGACATCCACAGATTCAGAACGACAGAAAACGAGTGTGAGATGTTATGTGGTTCCTGATATCCGCCAGGTCTCCTGGGCTCTGCTACTTGAATGTGCTTTCCTCTGTCTTTACAGTCTCAAGAGAACAGAAGCTCCAGGTTACCGAACGGCGGGTTTATTGTATTGCATACAAAACTATATCAAACTCCACCGTATTCCAGGCACTGTTCCAGGCTCTCGGGATAGAGGCAACATTCTGTTCTTGCAGTACTACCATCACAGTGGACAGACCTGGCAAACCAACAAAGATGACCCACGAATATGAGGGTAAATAGAAAACAATGAATACAGGCACTGGTCAAGAGTCTCATCTGAGCAGTGTGATAAATGATGCTAAAATAGCCAGGGCTGGGAATTTGATGAGCAAGGCATTTGAGCCGAGGCCTGGAAGAACCAGCAAGCAAGGGTGTGTTGGCTGGGGTGCCGTGGGAACCTTGTAATTCTGTGCTTGCTTTCTCTTCTAGACCTTAAGTTCATAACGAACAGTTCTCTAATGAATCCATACTCTTAAGGCATTCCCCAAAAACCTTCCGCAGTGCTACCCCCAGAGTCACTGTCCCAGGACAAAGGGTCAGGCAGAGCATAGGCTTAATCTAGGAAAGGGTGTGTATTCTGTATTACTTGGAACCTAGGAGACTGTGTCCTTTCTGGGCGTTTTATGTAAGAAGGTAGGATGGGGCAAGACAGGCCCAGTAGATATCAGAGATAAACTGCCCTGTGGGAATATTCTCACATGATCATAGAGATACAAGTTAACAATGTGTGCTTTCCAAGAAGGGGCTTCTCTAAATCCTATGCTTTCTTCCCTTTACATGTCTGTGTGTTTGTGTGTGTTTCTCCTATCTTTGGGTCAGAGTCTCCAAGGCCTTCCTCAGAATATATAAAGAATAATGTTTACATATCTATGAAAATACTACAGTAAAGCCCATTTCTTGGTATGCTAACCTGAAAGTATTTTTTTTAATTGATGGAAGAAAGAACTCAGAGTATACACAAATAGATTGTCACGGAGGATGAGTCAGTACAGTGAAGGAGCATTGAATTGCAACTGCTTACCCTCGGTCATACAGCTCTGACGAAGAGGCCCACTTGCTACCCAAATAAGAAGGATGTTGGAGTAAAGGAAAATGACATCACTGATCTTCCCCTAAAGTTCTGTCAGGTCTAGGATTTCCATGTGTGTGACCTTGCAGAAAAGGACAGTGTGGTTGAATTTAAAGCAAAGGTTGGACTGACCAGGTAAGTGCGCTGAGGGACAGAACCAACATATGAGATTGGACAGAGTTCAGGCAGGTCTCAATGTTCTGGAAAGAGGAGCCTGGGTGCAGCACAAAGGGTTCTCAAAGATTAAAGGCTGAGTTAGGTGAACTTCCTAATTTAACAACACTGACTTTTTTTTTTTTTTTTTTTGATTTTCGAGACAAGGTTTCTCTGTAGCTTTTGGTTCCTGTCCTGGAACTAGCACTTCTAGACCAGGCTGGCCTCGAACTCACAGAGATCCATCTGCCTCTGCCTCCTGAGTGCTGGGATTAAAGGCGTGTGCCACCACCACCTGGCAACACTGACTTTCTTATAAGATTTAAGCAATTGTTTCCCCTTCAACATTAGCAGAAGGAACGTATTTAAGGACTTTTGTGTCTCATTAATTTAAGACGAGTACAGAAAAGATGAAAATCGCCTCTTGACAATTCAGGCTCTTGGCCAGACTCAGGATGCAGAATTGAACTTATTCTCTTCACACTGTGGCTAGACATGAGTGTCCTGAGCACACAGTCAGTACTCTGTGGTTTGAAGGCCGTCACAGGCCAGGATGGGGACGTGTAGTTAGAAAGTTGTGGTCTTGAGTAGTGACAACTGAGAATATGTAGCAGAGAGAGAAGTCTAATTTGTTTATTAGGTGGTAAACAACTCTGAAATATTTCAGTACAAGAGTGCATGCTTAAAGTTAATATATTATTATACAAAGAGTGTAATGACAGTAATTAGTATAATAAATAGATACTAACAGAGGAAATGAGAGAATGTAATTTTAATAATCTGATATTAACATATCAAACCATACAAAAGAAGGAAGTTAAAAAAGCCTTTTCACCTGCTCTTCAGAAATGACAGTTACTTCCTCATTTGTGTTTAAACCTTTGCAGGATGTCTAAAACCCTCCATATGAGATAAGGGAATGTTATAGATGTATAAAATTATGCTTCCTGCATTCCTTCGGTGCACTGAATCTAAGTTTAGCTCAAGCTGAACGGAAACAGCAACTTGGCTGTGTGCAATGTGTAATAGTTTATGCTGTCAGTCAGGCAGCGGTGGCACAAGGCTTTAATTTCAGCACTCAAGAGGCATGGGCAGGTAGATCTCTGTGAGTTCAAGGCCAGTCTGGTCCACAGAGCAAGCTAGGACAACCAGGGCTGGACAGAGAAACCTTGTCTCATAAAATTGAAAAGCAAACCAACAAAACCCAAGTTTATATTGTCAATTTTCAAGAAAATTTCAAAACAACAGCAACAACAACCACAATATGTGTTTCCTGTTTCCAGCCCAGTCTCCCTCGTCTTAAGAAGAAGCTACTTAGGGATGAGTTTCATGACACATGCTTTCATCTAATCATCTTCTTCTCCTGCAGGTGATGTGACTCTGGAGATCCAGATTCTTTTAGTCGATAGACAGTTGGAAAGCAGTAAACAGAGCTGTTAAATCCAGAGGTGTGTCTACAAAGTACAGTGGATACCTCGGTGTTTATATCCTCAGATAGAAACTGCCCTATGGGAATATCCTTGCATGATGGCAAAGATAAAAGTTAATAATAACTGCACATGTGTTCCATAAATTAAGGAGCCTTTCTAAACACCAAGTTTCCTTCCGCTGACGTGTGTGTGTATGTGTGTGTGTGTGTGTGTGTGTGTGAGAGAGAGAGAGAGAGAGAGAGAGAGAGAGAGAGAGAGAAAGAGAAAGAGAGAGAGCACATGTGTTTGTTTCTGTCCTGCAGACATTAGCAACAGGAAACGTGAGATGTAAATTCTGGAGGTGGCAGTGTGGCATCAGACAGAGCACACCTTGAAGAAACAGGAAGCTCTTCCAGGAAGAGGGGGTCTGGGATGGCCCCACGTCTTTGCTATTGTTTGCACAGAGTTATTGTAAAACATCTAGGGACTAGGATTATAGTTTGAGAGGAAGAAGGTGAGACAAGACCAAAACTTAATTCGGAAGGGAATTAGCAATGTGTTCTTCACAGAGATGAGTGGTTTGGTTGTTTGCACAGAGTTATTGTAAAACATCTAGGGACTAGGATTATAGTTTGAGAGGAAGAAGGTGAGACAAGACCAAAACTTAATTCGGAAGGGAATTAGCAATGTGTTCTTAACAGAGATGAGTGGTTTGGTTCACAGTTAAATACATACTGTGGGTGAGGGGATATGGTATTTCTTCTGTTTTATTGTAGTGTGAAATTTCCTTCTTCATTAGACGAGGTTTTAACATATTATAGAGCTTGAAGGGACTTGCCTATGGAGACAGAGAGGTCAGAGTATATGCTACGTTCTACAAATGCACTGGTAATCACTAATTCATACATCATCGAATGTTAAAGTAGGCCTATTACTTTGAAATTGTGTGGGTATGGATAATTCCAAATGGCTTTCTATTTGAAACATGCCATGATTATGATAGTCCTAACTTTAACCTATGAAAGAGTTAGATTCTAGGAAGAAAGTCACAACTGGTAATGTCTTAAAGTGGTTCATGTGCTCACACTATCATACACCTTGATCATATGGTCTCATTCAGTCCTCCTCTTGCAATAGTTACTGTCATTGTCCTTACTTTAGAAATGATGGAATATGGCTTGGAGGGATGCATCAGTTTACTGGTATTCTGAAAGAGTATCACGACCTGGGCGGCTCAAAAACCCAGATGTGGGCCCCTGAGAAGGCTCAGCAAATAAAAGTGCTTGTTATGCAAGCCCGGCAACCTGATCCCCTGAGCTCAAGTAAAGATGGAAGAGGAAATCCAACTCTTGAGAGTTATCCTCTGACCTCCATCCACATGGGCACCATGGTACATGCATGCCCACATATACAAGCTTGTGTGTGCATGCCCCACACACCAATAATAACGATGATGATGATAAATTTAAAATGTTGTAAAAGTCATAGGTTTACTTTTTTTCCCACATTATTGAAGGCTCTAGCAGCGTATCTTCTGACAGTCTTTAAGTCTCAAGTGTCTTAGTCCTGTGTTTACATATGTTCTTCTCTCTGTATATTTCTGTGTTCAGTTTTCTGTTTTTCTTTTTAAACACCTGGGTGATCTGAAATGCCCTCCCTGCAAAGGTCCACGTTGTAAAGGCTTGGTGCCAGGACTGTGTTGGTACTGAGAGAGGGTAGACTCCATAAGAGTTGGGATCTGATGACAGGAACTAGGTCACCAGGAGTGTGCCTTGAGAAGTGATGATGTAACCCTGACATGTCCTCTTTATCAGCTTTCCCTGTCTTATACATCCCGCCACGATGCTATGCTAAAGAGGCAAAGGCTTCCTAACCAGGAACTTCAGACGTTAAGACAAAAAAATTAAACTATGTTTATTTGTTTAGGAGTATGTATACATGTGTGCATGCATAAGTGTGTGCATGAGGGCATATGTGCCACAGTGGGTGTGGTGAGGCCAAAGAAAAACCATTGGAGTCAGTTATCTTTTTCCATTATGTGGGCTCTGGGAATCAAACTTGCATTGTCCGGCTTGTTGACAAGCACCATAACTCACTGAACCATCTCCTCGACCCAGAGGTTAAAATTTCCTGCTACGTCAAGTGGCTGTACTCATTTGCACAAGCAAACCATAGCGGATGTTGAACAGGTCACCTCTTTGTTCACTAAACACTTGAACAGAATTTGGTTACCTTTCTTTGTAGTCTCCTGAGAGCTCAGGCTGGCACATGGCAGGCATACAGGCAGGATCTTATTTACAGCCATGTCTACAAAGCCATCGGAGGAAAACATGCAGCATCACTATAGATGGGTAACCACATCTCTGTATTTCACTATAAGGCCTCATCTCTTACCCTGTGGAGGGTTCCGGCATTTTACCACAGTGGCGAAGAAGCAGCAGGTGCACAGTCATCATGCATACCCTAATCTCTGTGCCTTTGCAGCTGCCATCCCCTCTACTTGAATGCCCGTCCCCTCCTTCTTCACAGCCTTTCTTCTCTTCTTTGATTTTTCAGCTCACATGACTGGGATGAGTCACCAGATCCTCAGTGTACTCCTTTTTACCCAAACCTCTTCCTAACGTCACCCACTGTTGTGTCTTCTCAGTGTTTATCTCTGTGGGCGTCTCATAGATTATTCGCTTATGGATTGACAAACAAATGCTGAGAGCAGGAGCTGTGCCTTGATCATCACTAAATCAAATTGCCTGAACCAAAGCAGAGCCTTACCAAACAGCCCATGTCTGAATGAAGAGATGACCGGATGGAGTGAACTCTTAGGGGAAAATGGCTGATTCTGTGAACAGCACAATGCAACTTAAATTCTATTAGGAACTTAGCTACCAGGGTGTCTTAATTAGGGTTTTTATTGCTGTGAAGAGACACCATGACCACAGCAACTCTTATAAAGAAAACATTTAATTGAGGTAGCTTGCTTATAGTTCCAGAGGTTCAGTTGGTTACTTTCATGACAGGAAGCATGGGTGCATGCAGGCAGACATGGTGCTGGCTACATCTTGATTAGAAGGCATCAGGAAGTCAACTGACACACTGGGTAATATCCCGAACATAGGGAACCTCAAAATCCACCTGCACCATGATGAGCTTCCTCCAACAAGGTCACACCCATTCCAACAAAGCCACACCTCCCAATAGTGCCACTCCCTATGAGATTTTGGGGGCCAATTACATTAAAAAGAGAAGCAATAGGGACTTACTTTCTTGGAGTCAAGAGATGTGAAATTGCTAGAGAAAAGTCAATTATAAAAGAAAATTACAAAGGAAAGGCAGACAGAAGCGAGCTCCCAGCCTGGTTCTGATGCTAATTGGGTTCACCGGCTTGAGGCAATCCCTCAGTTTTCAATCTTCTCAGCAGTAGCCCTTATGACTTGGAATTATAATACTGCCCTGCAGTATTATTGGGAATATTTAATTAAATAATGTTTCTAAAGAAAATGGCAAAAAGAATACTAACCGGTTATTATAAAAGGGCAGTTACTCGTTGCTTAATCTAATCAAAAGAACCCACTTCAAGTGGAAAAAGCTAAGAGCTGTGTCTCAACTTCATGCAAAGATCTAGTGTGTCTGACCCAATGTGGAAACTGTATATGAGGTTTCTGAAGCTTTGGTCCTGAGAGTCCTTCATTTCCGTTGGTTGCCATAGGGCACAATGGATCCTGTACTGAGGACCACAGTGATCCTTTTCTGAGAAAGCATATTTTCACCACATGAAATACCTCCAGGTTCTCAGAAAGTTACTGAAAGAGTTCTGTACTTAAATGCCAATATTAGTATTCTATTTGAAAGTTCTAAGGTCCCGTAGGATGACTTCATCAGATGGGCGAGCTGTGGTGTGGCAATGTGTCTCAGCTATAACTCAAGGGAGGCTGAAGATTCACAGGGCATCCTGAGTTGATTTATGTTGACTTCAGGAGACTCACCCCAAACAGCACACACAGGAAGGATGTGCCCCGGATATATGCAGGTGTATCTCATGCTCTCCTCTATGACATGTTTGCTGAGTGAGGACAAGTCATCATTTTCCCACCAGCGGTAGGCTAGTCCTTTCCCAAACTTCTGAGTCATGAAAAGCTTGGGGCTGTTTTCCCAATATGAGCAATGACCAAGGATAGAGTCCCATGCGCATCCCTTCTCCACCCCCAATCTCCTCTTCCCCTAAACAGTCCAAAGGCCAAGCATAGATGTAGACACACTGATGAGGACAAGGCTGCTTCTCAGATCTAGGCACAGGCTAGAAGGTTTGTGACATTTTCTGAGTTGACTTCCTGTGACACCTCCGACTTCACCTAGTCTTTGTGCTGCCTGAAAACGTACTGTTTCCATGGAGGTCAGCTGCTGTTCCCCCTCTATGTAAGCTTTCCAGACAGTCAGTTCTTTACTGTCTATTCCCTTTCCCCAAGCAGGAGTTCTGTGGAGAATGATGAATAATACTTTAGTGAACTTGAGTAAGACTAGAGAAGTGAGGCTTTTTCTCCCAGCCATCTTCTGGAAGAGACTGAAGCCAAAATTGCTTGACTTCCTTCATCTTTCTGCTCGTGGATTACTTCTTCCCAGACCTGCTCATCACCTTCCACCTTGGATTCTGTCTTTTGACAGAAAATTTATATTGTCACTCCGTTCCTTAAGACTTTGTCTCACCATCACTGTGTATCAAGTGAAGATCAAACGCCATGTTGGCAAACGAATCCCCCTCTTTGTAGCCTACTTTTGTCCCTGGCACATAGAAATGGATGAATTTCCCATGTTTCTCGGTCTTGCATGGACCACTCTTAACAACCAGGCAGTGGTTTGCAATTCCAGAGCCATTGGGGATATCACCCTCCCAAACTGCTTACAAAACTAAGGAGATTTCGAAGGCTTGAGCCCAACCAGTATTGAAAGCGAATAAGCCTTGACTCTTAGGGCCAAACATTGACATTCTTAGATAAACTGTTAGAACTCTTCTGTGCAGCCCACACACACCTCCATTTCCCCGGAATCTCTGTGCACGAGGCTTAGCCACACACACACACACACACACTTACAACTCCCAGTCAATTTCCGATTTCATAAAGCAGCAGTCACAAGAGCTCTTTGCTACAATCTCTAGATAACCTGTTCCTAATTCATTCTGCAAGCTTAGTCTCGAAGTAACGCTCTTAGCCTACATGCAATGTTCTCAGGCATCTCCCTAGAAACAGGTGCTCCTCATGCCTGTTCCCGTAATGCCCTTGGGCAAGGATGACTCTCTGGCACAACTCCCTGTTTGTTCATCTCTATCCCAATCTTACACTGAGTCTTTGCAGGAGAGAATGCATTGGTGCCCTCAGAGGCTAGGGCAGGTCCCTAGCTACACAGGAAATGTACAGTCATGATTACTGTCACCTTGCCTTCAGCACTTGGAATGCCAAAGAGTTTCTGTCCTCATGCTGTCCTAAAATCCCCCCACCCTTACTTTATTTCTAAGGACGAAATACAGCATCAGTTTTCTAACCTATTCTTCTGTCACAGAGTCAGTAATATAGGGAAATGATATGGGGGAGAGTGATATGGGAGACAGAAAAATGGGGGAGACACTATACTGCTAAATGTTTTATAGGGGATTCCTGAGAAAGAGTACAACTATTTTTATCCTACTGGGTCTCTAAAATAGAAATCCAGATTTGTCTGTAAGGGCTGAATGCAATCTGTGTAGATTTGATTTAAAAAACTCTAATGATGTTGTACACACTGATACTGTGCTGTATTTATCAGTAATATAGCTCTTTCTAAGACTAGAATCATATCATTAAATGCAGACTCTTGTTCTAGTTTTATCAAGAGCTGTGAGAATTTGGGCAAATCATTTCCCTTTTGTGAACCTGAGTCTTTTAGGCCACTGACTGTAAACAGTGGGGATATATATTTCAGAGGACTGTGAGATGATAAGTACAACCTAGTATAGTCCTATGTACTGTGGGGATTTAATGGCAAACCTTTGCTGCTATTATGTTCGGCCACCAAGAGTATGGACCCCAGGAAAGAACTGGTTCTGGTGCTAAATAGGCCAACACAGTGAGAGGAATTCTTTAGAGAGGATGTCTTGGAAACAAAGAATCCATTTCTTGGTCATGGGTGTTTAGATCACAAAACCAACTGTATGTTGTACAATTTCGTTTCTCTTGCCCATTAGCATTTGGCTTGGTGTCATAGTTGTCCCCTCCATGAGTACCTAGCCATGTTTTTATTTCCTGTACACTTTCTTGTTTTACCTTCCTTCTCTCCTTATATATGAACAGGTGCAACATAAAATTCTAAAAATGTTTTACCCAACTTAAAACTAGGTGTAAGGAGTTTCTGATTTCTTCAACTTCTTATTAATGAATTGTTAGCTTGCTACAATCACCATTGCAGTGTTTCTTGATGATTTATATTCATGAGACTCTTCTTTAAATCGTTGGAAACAGATGTCTAATAAGAAGATTATTATGAGATGAACAAAGCTCTGGAGTGTAGTAGGGATATTAAAGTCTGTTAACTGTGGTTTTAAAAAAATCACCTCGGTTCCATAGATGATAATCTTATATCTCTGCAGGTGGTATGACTTCAGTTATAGAATCTGAGATATTTGCTGGAATTATTTAGGAGGAAAATCATTAGGTGGAATATGTTTTGGAGGAGGGGTAGTGAAAATGTGTGTGTGTACAGTTGTTAAGTTTATATATCAGAAAATACGCACAAAACACAGCACATTGAGTAAAACTCTGTGTCATAAATTTATTTGTGAGCATGTGTGTTACATGCATGTAAAAGGTTGTGTGTGTGTATGTGCACATTTGTGTGGGAATTCAGGCACTTGCTTCTGCATGCATGTCTAGGTCAGAGGTGAATGCCTGGTGTCTTACTCTATCAGTTTTCCCTCTTAGTTTTAGAAACATGGTCTTCCACTGCACCTGAAACCCATGGGTTTGGTAGCACTAAACTGGCCAGCAAGACCCAGGAATCCTCTTTTGTCAAGCACTGGTGACACAGGAGTGCCCGCCCCCTACTTTTTTACATGAGTCCTGGAAGTGCTGTCCTCATGCTACAGTGATGAAATCTTTATGCACACTTAACTGACACTGAGCTATCTCCCCATTCCCTAAAATATGTTATTCCCCACCTCTTATTTATTTATTTTTTTGTTTATTTATTTTAAAACACTCTTTTCTCCTTTTACATACCAATCCCAGTTCCCACTCCCTCTCTCCCAGCTTACCCTCAGAGAGGGTAAGGTTTCCCATGGGATTCAACAAAGTCTAGCACACCACTTTGAGGCAGGACCAAGGCCCTCCCCCCTATATCTAGGCTGACCAAGGCATTCCTCCACAGGGAATAAACTGCAAAAAGCTAGTTTATGCACTAGGGATAAATTCTGGTCCCACCGCCAGTGGCCCCACAGACTTCCCAAGCCTCACAGCTGTCACCCACATTCAGAGGGTCTAGTTTGGTCCTCTGCAGATTTCCCTACTGTCAGTCTGAAGACAATGAGCTCCCTCTAGCTCAAATCAGCTGTTTCTGTGAGTATCTCTATCATGGTCTTGACCCCTTTGGTCATATTATCGTTCCTCCTTCTCTTCAACTGACTCTGGGAGCTCAGCCCAGTGCTTAGCTGTGTATCTCTGCATCTGCTTCCATCAGCTGCTGAATGAAGATTCCGTGTTGTCAATTAAGGTAGTCAGCAATCTGATTACAGGGGAAGACCTGTTCAGGTACCCTCTCCACTATTGATTAAGGTCTTAGCTGGGATCATCCTTGTGGATCCCTGGGAATTTTCCTAGTGCCAAGTTTCTTGGTAAATGGCTCCTCCAATCATGATATCTCTTGCTCTCCCTCTCTGTCCTTCCCACCTCTTGACCATCCACCCCCACTCATGTTCTTCTCCCCCTTCCTCTTCTGCCTTTCCCACCTTCCACCCTCCCTCCCCTCATACTCCTAATTTTTCTCTAGTGATCTTGTCTATTCCCCCAACTCTTTAGGCATTTTTTTGTGAGTTTTCAAGATAATTTTGTTAAATTTTGTTTTCCTTTCTCTGAACAATTTTCCCCTAGTAGTCCCTATATTAAAATAGTTCTGAATCCACATCAACTCATATTGACAAACCAATCAGGGGACTGTACTGTCAGAAATCATGATATCCCGGCTCATTCCAGGCCCTAGCTGTTAAGTTCAGAAGGAGCAGGTTCAAATGTTCGTTAGCTGATTGAACAAGATTGCAATTGGCTTCTGGATACAGAATCAACTGCAAGGGATAATGTGTACTATGGTGCCCAGAAACAGTCCTTTACCCTGGACAGTTCATTCTTGGCATGTGAGATACAGCACCTGTTGCCCTGATGATATGTGGGGGGAAGGGAAGCATTGGCATGACTCCAGGACACACTCAAATGTTTATTGACCACTGGAAAGGCATTTGCGCCTCTCATTGTCTAAGAGTTTTGGTTTAGAGTCAAGTTCTGGTCTCCTATAATTACTGGTAATAGCAAGAAGTCAATGGTGGTGTGTTGAATTTATTCAGATCCTTGGACTACCATGGTCAAGTCAATCAATATAAATCCACTATTACTGCCATTATCTCCTTTTAATGTTCTGCCTGGGCCTTCATAGTTATCAATGTGGCTATTTATAGCATATCCCAGGTCTCTGATTTGGAGCATGCCCTGCACTAACACTAATTGCATTGACCGTGTTGTGCCCTCTTTTACTGTGTCTCTTAGACTATGACCTCAATAGCATAGGCCCAGCTCACACAATTCAATCTGAGAACTGACTGCTTTAGTCACGTGGGCTCCTTTCACCTCTAATGCAGGTGTCAATCATGGGAAAATCTTTAGACAGAGAACTTGAAAAAAATGAAGTCCTTGTCACAGTCAATATTCAAACCAATACTCTGCACTATAATTAAAAGTTCAACCAATGCCTCTTGATGCCTCTCACAGACTCCAGTTTTGATACCAATACTTTGATTCTCACATCAAACCTGGCTGAAATATGTTGTGTGCTGTTTTATTTTTTTATTTTTTGTCTTTTTTTGGGAGCCCACTGCCCAGATCCTAAATCAATCACACAAGGAGACTTATTTTTAGATATGAATGCCCAGCCTTAGCTTGGCTCATTTTCTAAAAATCTTTTCTTAACTCAAATTATCCCAACTACCTCTATGTTTTTATCTTCCTCTACGTCTGTATACCTTTCTTTACTTCTTTCTCCATGACTTGCTGTGGTAAGCACCATGTTGGGCTGCCATCTGTTGTAAGCCTTACGTGGAGTGACATCTGCCGGGGTCCAACCGCAACAAAATTCTTACGTTCCAGGGTAGGAGGATGAGGATTAGAATTACTAAGCGAAAGGAACAGAGATATGAGAGAAATAAGACGGAAATACAGAACAGTGCCAGGAGAGAAATTCAGTGACTCCTGAACCGCCCACATTTATTTTCCACATGCTTATGTACTTCACTCCAGAAGGGGAGGGAGGATGCAACAGACTTCATTAGCATGATATAAGGAATCAAGGTGGAGCTGATCCACCTCTATGCTCAAAATACTAATTAACCACACCCTAGGTCATGATGTCTTGCTTGTAGGCACATCTGTTGTCAACAACTTTGAAAGAATAAAACTAAGCTCAAACTCTCTGACCCCCAGTCAAGGTGAAACAGGCTCACATCTGTGTCTCCCACAGCTTTCTGTGTAGCTGGATGGCTGGCCCCGATGTCCTCCTCTCCTTGTTCTCTTGGTCCTTGCTCCTCCTCTTCCTCCTTTCTCCTATTTATTCTCTCTGCCAGCCAGCCCCGCCTATCCTTGTTCCTGCCTTGCTATTGGCCATTTAGCTTTTAATTAGACCATCAGGTCTTTTAGACAGACAAAGAATCACAACTTCACAAAGTTAAACAAGTGCAGCATAAACATAAGCATTGTACCTTAAAATACTATTTCCCAACAGAAATAAAACGAGCTGCATGTGTTTCTTTATTGACATCTAAGTTATACTGCATTTCAAACTTGGATTACTAAATACAAAGAAGGTTTAGTTCACAACGACGGCATGATAGGGTGAGAGCAAAGAGCAGAATCTTTTCCTGCATTGTGGACCAAATCAGATGTTGAGTCCTTACCATTAATAGACTAAGAATTTATTTAAAGAGAGGGTCTTTAGAGAAGTAACTGAGGTTAAATGAGATCATGTGGGTGATCCTTAATTTCACATGACTAGTGTCCACATAAGGAGAAAGTGATACAAGGAATGCATATACACAAAGCCATCTGAGGACACAGAGAGAAGATAATGCTCGCGAGTTAATGCGGGAAGCTTTAGAAGAAGCCACACAGACTATGGGAAAACAGATTTCTGTTATTTAAATGCCACAGATCCTGGTATTCCATTATAACAACTCTGATAAATTGGTTCACTTTAAGAAAAAACATACATGATGAAATTAAAACAAATTGTGAAAGAAAAAGAGATGGCTGTATTACTTTATATTATATTGCTTGAGCTTTTCTTACCTATGTTCTATAAAACTAGTGTGGTTCTTACATATAAAAATTACACTGCTGCTGTCTTTAAATTTATTGTTAGAGGTGTTTCCACTTACACAGAATTTTTCTGTCACATGAACTCCTTCAGATAATGTTTCCTTCTTTATACGTCAGTACATGAGACCGGACAGAGAATGGGCTCCATTGCAAACTCGCTGGGCTTTCATATCCATACTTATTAGTGCCTGAAATCCTAACCAGTTTCTTTCCATGGCTCCATATTCCCTTTAGAGGAAAATCCAGAGTAAAAACATTTTTAACATTTTTATTTCTATTGTCCCTTTTTATTATTTCTGTTCAGAGTACTTGGTCAAGACATCCTCTCCATTTGAGGGTGTTACAAAACATGGTTTATGATCACGCATGCGTCCATGTGAAAATACAAATTCTTTTATGCGTCCAAGCATGCGGTTCAACGGTGTACGTTCAGTTCTGCATGCTGTGGAAGATTACAGCTTGAAAAAAAAATGCTAAGTGTAAAAGGCTTAAAATTCTGGGTAAAGAATAGCATCATCTGTGATACTCAGTTGAAACCATCTGTCAAGGCAGCAGACCTTCCCCGCTAAGGAATAAGATCCTCGAATTAGCCTCTGCAGAAGGGAACAGCCTCAGGGACCCTGCTACTTCAGGCTCCCATCTGGCACACTCCTCCTTTCTGTTTAGATAGCTTCAAGTTTCTTGAAACTGTTCGGAACTGTCATATCAACTCTTAGAGTCTCCTTCCAAAGTCCAAAAGCACTGGCTTCCCACTTTCTTCATTTTATACTTCAGCTGTTTTTAGCTGTATTTTATCACACTGAGTAAAGCTGGGGTGGGGATAAAAGGACCATGTACTCTTTAAAAATGGTTTCTCTTCTTTTTTACCCCTTTTCTTGGCCCATTATTTTTCTTTTCTTACCTGGGCATGTGACAGCTACAACCACAGTAGCAAAAGCCATAATTTGGAGTTTTGCATGCTAATGCATCAGAGGCCTTGGCTCTCCTAAGATACAGTATTACACCCTGTAAGCAGGGTTCAGAGCACTTTGCAATCCTTAGGACTGACTGTGACAGGAACAGGCTGTGGTTTCTAGACAAGGACCAGGCGTATGATCATAGATGCTAAATTTGACCCCAGTTCCAATAAGCCTTCTGAATGACATCTCTATACATGGTCACATTTTATTCCTTCGTGAGCTCATATTTATAGGTTCTGCTGCTATCTGCGCTCTACCCACAAATTTATAGATTCATTCCCCTCATCTTCGACACTGTGTGTGCTCACTGTAGCTCATTCGCTTTCCCTAAGGACTTTGATACATGCATTAAAACACACGCCGAAACTGTACCTTGGACCCGCATGTTCTTTTGGTGTCTATCTTTTCATAAGTCACATGACTCAGCTGTGAAAGGCTGGCTGCCGTTATTGTGACTGCCTGATTTTTGTTTAGCTCCCAAGGTTATATGAGGTGAACAGCTCTCCATATTAGCTACCAACAGAATAGATTTTGCCATCGCAGGCAGACAAAGGTGTCATTTGTAGGACACATTTTTAAATATGGCAAGAGTTCTTTCAATTTCATGACTTGCAAGCAACAACTTAAGGTTTCTCTGTCTTAGTGAGCTTCTCTGTCTAAAGTTCTGAGCAATATTGACATCATCCCAGGTATCTCTCAAAAGATACTGGAGCTTGTGTCAGCAAGTTCTTACACTTCTTGGAACTTATCCCCCTTCCCCTCTCCCTCCATTGAGTTCTAGAGTTAAATCTTTGTTATCGTTAATTTTATTGTGTATATGACTGTTTGGCCTGCATATATGTGTACACATGTGCACAACGCCTGCAGAGGCTAGAAGAAGTTATCATATCTGCTGATACTGGAGTTACGAATACTGATATCTGCTACATGGGTGCTGGCAACGACACCTGAGCACTCTGAAAGAGCAGCGAGGACTCTTAACTGCTGAGCCATTTCTCTTCAGCCCTAAGTTACATCTTTTTTTTTATTAGAGAATCCACTATAGTTAGTTGTGTATGGGTAATAGAAATCTTTGTGGCAATGGAAACCCTTGTCTAGTCATAAGGACATAAATACATTGATGATATATTTACATATATGCATGTATACTGTCCTATGTGGAATCCATTAGTCCATGTTATTGGAAAGGTAGCTAGTGAAATTAAGTTTTGTCATGTGACTGATCCCTAGTTATTAGACAATACAACTCTAATACATTTGAGATTCAGGACACAACTGCATACTGTTAAAGAAACTTCATGGGTATCATGTGTTATAGATTCCTTCAGATGGATCCTACTACTCTGTCATTTTGAGATGAGAGCTAAAGGTATAAACTGGCTGCTCATTTTTCTTTAATTGTATCTCCTTTTAGTTCCTCATTAGGCTAATCAATAGCCATTGTTTACTGTATTTTGCTAGAGACTTAGATGCATGTGTTAACGAAAATACTACTAGGAGCTCACAGAAAGAGTTATAGACTAGACACAGAGAAATGAACTGACTAGCCCTGCATGGTCCATCAGTCCTCAACTTGAGATTAAAAGCACAGTGTGACTGTAAGAGTCCATTCTCCCACTCCCTCTACTCTCCAGGCAGTGACACACATCTGTCTTCTAGGTTATTTGCCATTGCCTCTCCAAACAGACACTTGATACTCAACAATCTCATTTCAAAGTCTTTTCCCTGCTTCATGCTGTTCTTTCCATACCTGCTGTCTTTCATCTATTTTCTTTAAAAAACCACTGTCTACTCCCTTCTAGTTTCCCTGCCCCTCACTGTATCTAGCTGGCATTGTATGTATTTGAACTATTCCAGGTCAGCTTGTACATCTTCCCATGTTTCCAGTGACTAACTGATGCACAGCTGAGTTTTCAATGCAGGGCTACAGGTCCCTTTCTTATTGTATGAGTGCATGGTTACACTCGAATGTAGAGAACTCCCTAGCATCTATATATAGGACTCTATAGCATCCACTACTGCCCCTTTAAGAAAACAGGAGCCTCTTTCAAAGAGAACCTCTCCCTCTGCTGTCAATTTGGAGGAGGCTTCTAAAATTCCAATTGATTTATCTGCTTAACTCAGGCTCACAACTCCAAGAGGTGTATTCTCTGCCATTTTGCTTAGAGAAAAACAGAAGCCTGGAATGGTTACTCAGTATTGAAGAGACAGGAAATCAGATGGGACTCCACAAAATAGAAGCTACAGTGACATGCAGCTTGAGGGTGAAGCATGGTTCCTCAAGGTGTGAAAGAGTCCCACCCCATCTGCTTTCTCAACAAACTTTAAGGGCTGTGTTTCTAAGCAGTTCTTAGACATGAAAACAGGCAGAACTGTAGATCTAAATCAAGCCACACATCCAGATGGCTTCTCGCTTAAGCTTGGCATTGGACCTTTCTCCAGACCAAAAAAAGAAAAAAATCCCATCTTCTCTAGCTCAGAATTTATTGAGATCAATGAATTATGGGAAATCATGCTTAGTATTCTAGATTAATGCTTAAACAATTTGATAGCAGATCCAAACACCATCTCCATGTATAGGTTAACCTAGAGTCCTAATTGCATAAACAATAGTACGTGGCAGTCTATATGTGTGTTCTGAAAATTGGATTAGGAAAATTTGCAAATGAATGCTATAAAGTAGTCCCGCACTAACTCAGAATGGAGTATAATAAAGGGTTCTTTATTTAGGGATAGACTCACAGATCACAGTCCTCTGTATGAAGAGGGAAGAGGAACCAAATCTAGCAGCAGCAGCAGGATAGAGAGAGAGAGAGAGAGAGAGAGAGAGAGAGAGAGAGAGTACAAGTTTTACCATGCCCAAGTGGATTGGTATCTTAAAGGCTACTGGCTGAAGGAGTTCCCACAGCATTTCCCCTTTTGTCTAAATAAGAGAGTTCTAAGCCTAATACAAAACAATATACAATAAGAGCAAATATCAAGTATAAAAATTAGAACTACAACCAGCATAAACAATATCAAGCAAGAAATATATGCTAAAAGTTTCAATAATTATTCTATCAAAAGGAGTCTTAGTCTTGTATTAGAAATGGCTTGGCCAAGTCATGAGAGGAAAGTGACTCTGACTATATAATCTTCAACCTTACTGAAGACCTGAGAATGAATATATTAATTCTTAAGTAAACAGGAAGTACAATCAAGCAACTTTCAAAATGTGCAATAAATGATGGAAACAGACTCATTTGCAACGTTAGAGTAACCAACTTTGCCTAAGGCCTAGAGTAACTGACAGACCATATTCAGAGTAGGGAAAAATTCAAAACCATCTTACCCTATCTTGGCAGTCTTTTTGCTTATGTTCTGTCTGGACACTGTGCATTTTGTCAGTGGTTGATGCATGGATGGTTCTTTGCCTAAAGGCCAGTTTTATCAAAAAGAAAACAAGCTTCATGTGGAGTGTCTTTGGTGTTCAACATACTCTTGGGAATAGATAGGTACTATCAACAGCAATCATGTTCACGTCAACAGAACCCTAAATTATTTAAATGCTATATTCTACAGTTCTGTTTGAACATTACCCATCTATGCAGAATACAATCTCTATGTATCTAAAGAACCTGATTAGTCTAACTATAAGTGTGACAAACATGGATGACTATTGACCTATAATTCTTAATACCTATATAGCTTAAAGTCTGAGACTTAATGCTAGAATATTAAACAATCTTTAAAAAACTCAACAGATGGAATTTAGGAGACCGCCTTTGTTGTTCATGACCACCATCTGTGTTGTTTGAGATGGGTCTATGTTGATTGTTGCTGTGTTCAAGAGTAGCTGGCAAGTGAGCTTTTAGAGATTTGCTAACTCCACCCCTCATCTTTTTACAGGAGCACTGAGTAGACACACCTGATACCATAGCCAGCTTCAAGTGGGTTCTGCAATCCAAACTTGGGTCTTTCTGCTTGTGTGTGGGAGCTTTCCTCAGTTTGATATTCCCCTACCTCTACCAGTTTTCCTTCTAAGGGTACAGGTCAGTGAGTTTAGTTTATCCTAAACCAATATGACTTCCTTGTCACTAGTCACCTCTGTGAAGGCTCCTTTTGAAGTTCAAATCATGACTTGGATGGTGGGTTTTGCTGCTATTGGACCGGGATGCTCTGCATAGACTACATGGCACTATCAAAAGTCGCTAGACTTGTAATACACAGCGCTGACTAAATTACAAGGTTGCAGTGACCTTGCACTTGTCTTCACCATTCACTCACATGTAGGAGGATTAGAGGAATTCAGGAATCCTCACCATGGATCATAATGGGCTCTCAAGCCTCTATTAATTTTCTGAAATTGTATACCTATAGTAATAGACTGTGGCAGGCATACATGCCTTCTTCAACAAAGAAATATCAGGTTTTTCCCCCTAAATTCCTCCAAAAGTCTTTGAACCAAAATACTAGACACAAATATATCAAATGATTGAGAATTCCACCAGAGTGCTCCTCTATCTGATATTTGATATTTGATACGTGTTGTGAACTCCCAATTACATGATTCATCCAAAGCGTCTGGGTAACAAGTTGAAAATCTAGCCTCTAAGATCATTTTGTTTGGAAATGTTTCTGGCCCATTGATTTTCAATCTGTCTCATTCTACAGGAGCCTCCGGTAGCTCGGATTGCACTCGGCTCCTGTTTTATGCAATAGCAAATGCAAACGAAACATTAGCTTGGCAAAATCAAGCTAATGTCAATATAAGGAGAAGAAAGAAGCACATTTGAGCAGGTTTACAGCTAGATATGCAGGGTATGGTATCAGAGCCTTCGGAAGAGCAGTGGAAGGGAAGGGGTGGAAGAGCAGAGGGCATGCGAAGTCATCTGTGGGATTTACAGCTTTAGATTGGGATTTCTGTCACCTCCTAGTTGGCTCTTTCAGTCACCTGGTGCTAGAGTTCCTCCCCAACAAGTAACAATATATTAGTTGTTGAAAATAATTCCATTTGACGATGAACACCATCAGATCATCCAGCCTCAACTGTGTTTTTTTAAAAGCACACTCAGTCTCTGTTGTTACTTCTGTGAGTACTCGCTTGTTAACGGGCAGCTCCCAGGAACCCGGTGTTCTTAGTTTGAGCAACAGGCCATCTGGCCTCCTCCAATTTTCCTGACCCCTTTATTGTGTTTGCCCAGGTTTTATTTCTTCATCTGTTTGGAGCTGCTGCACACAGGGAAAGTGAAAGGGAAGTGGGCCACACTCTATTCATCCACATTGTTTCTTTTCTGTCAGGTAAGAAAGATATGGTCCAGAGGAGTCATCTTAGCGATACAGATATTTTCTCATCCTGATACCACACACACACACACACACACACACACAAAGAAAGAAAGAAAAAAATCAAAAGGTGATTTTAATTGAAAGTAAAGTTTTTTCAGTGAAGACTGAATTGAAAATTAAACAAAAAAATAAAAGAAGAAATGAAGAAAAGTAATATCTTCTTAATAATTTATTATTACTTTTCCTAATTGTTTTAACCTATTTTCTAACTCTATAAATAGGAAGTGTGAAAATATAGCAAGAAATAAAGCAGCCCTGTATTAGATTTTTCCACTCTTGTCTAGGGATGTCCCAGAGGCTCTTTTCTACTTGACAAATAGTCAATAATTTCACTCATATTCTTGAGCTGATAATACTGACTGTTCTTTTTAGGCTGCTACAAAAAGCTCAATAAAAGAATTTTCAGAAGCCAGTGCTAAGCCTTTCCCAAAGCAGACATCTTGCCCAGCCTTGCTAAACAACAATAAACAGAAACACAGGAGGAGACCCACAGGGCCTGATGATTTCATGGTTATTTTATTCTTTATTGGTCAGGGCAAAGGATAAAAAGCCCTGAGCAGAGAGGGGAATCATATCTCGATTATACTATCCAGGAAACGAGCCCCTTGAAATCCTTCTGCTCCCCAAAAATGCCTTCGATATTTTAAGTTTAGGATAGAAATAATGGATAGGACAAGGGAAATGTGAGAGAAAGGATCAAACTGCCTCCCACCCAAGGGTGGGAACAGAGTCTATCAGAGGTCATCACGGCCACTGGGGAAGTGTGCTGTTCTTTGCAAGAGTTAGGGTCTGTTGAGGACAGCGGGAAGCTCAATGACAATGTGACTTTAACTATTTTTGATTTGTCATTATAGCTTTATAATCAATTTTTATTTCCTAAAAAGCTGGAAGATAGCCGAACATTTTATATGTTTTATGTTAAGAAGTCTATATTAAAAAGAATATATATTTCCCCCTCAAATGGGGGAATGGAGAATGTCATACCTGGATGAAAGTTCTTAAAGAAGAAACCATAACCAAATGAATTCCAAAATGAGTACTTTAAAGCCAGTTTGGACAGACTGTTCAGCAATTGAACGTGCTTGTTCACAGACTTCATGGCCTGAGCTCAAATCCTGGGGCCTATGTTGTCCTTTAGCCCCCATAATCATATTGTAGCACTCAAGTGCTCCGCACCACACACAAAAACTATAAATAATAGTAAAATTGCTTTAAAATTGTAAAGATAATTTGAACTCATTTGGTTTCTAGCCATAAATAAAGGACATTGAGCCTATAATTCGTGATCTTAGAGAAGCTAAATAAGAAGGAGAACCCAAAGAAAAACATATAGGCATCCTCCTGAATATTAACCTTCATCAGGTGATGAAAGGAGACAGAGACAGAGACCCACATTGGAGCACCGGACTGAAATCTCAAGGTCCAAATCAGGAGGAGAGAGAGCACGAGCAAGGAACTCAGGACCGCGAGGGGTGCACCCACACACTGAGACAATGGGGATGTTCTATCGGGAACTCACCAAGGCCAGCTGGCCTGGCTCCGAAAAAGCCTGGGATAAAACCAGACTTGCTGAACATAGCGGACAATGAGGACTACTGAGAACTCATGAACAATGGCAACGGGTTTTTGATCCTACGGCACGAACTGGCTTTGGGGGAGCCTAGGCAGTTTGGATGCTCACCTTACTAGACCTGGATGGAGGTGGGTGGTCCTTGGTCTTCCCACAGGGTAGGGAACCCTGATTGCTCTTTGGACTGATGAGGGAGGGGGACTTGATTGGGGGAGGGGGAGGGAAATGGGAGGCGGTGGTGGGGAAGAGACAGAAATCTTTATTAAATAAATAAATTTAAAAAAAAGATAATTTGAGTTTAACCTTCCAATCAGTTATAATACTGTCATAATACTGTGTGAAAATAAATTTGTTGCACTCATTCATAACCAAGCACTAACATCTACCTTTTTATTTTTCTATCTCCTCCCCCATTCCCCCAAAAATGTGTTAGTACCACACATCAGAATTAAGGCCAAGAACTTACATTTTACATAGCCAAGTCTATCCAACTTTACCAGTCAAACTCTGACAAGCATAAGCTTTAATTATCTTCCATGCCCTTCCTTTTCTAGCGATAACACCCCCAATAAAAGATAGAACTAACGTGAAAAGCACACAATAATATCATCAAAAGCAGGGCTGGAAAGAAGGCTCAGCAGTTAAAAGAGCTCTGGCTGCTCTTCTAGAGGACCCAGGTTCAATTCCCAGCACCAACATGGCAACTCACAACTGTCTATAATTCCTAGATCTTACACCCTCACTCAGACATACATGCAGGCAAACACCATTAAAAGAAATGAAATAAAAAATACTATCAAAAGCACAGGGAGGTTTCCTTCAACTTGAATGTGCAAGTGTCAGTGTTATCACTGTGTTAAAATGCACACATTGATACTATATCACGAGGAAGAGGTTGTGACCAAGGTAAATTTTGATCAAGTTCATAAAACATGTTTCATAAAGTAGGAAGCTTTCTGAAAGGTTCTAGAAAAATCCATTGACAGATTGCTTTAAAAGCAAAGGACCAAAGCTTCACAGAGAATTGGCAATGCAGCTGTCCCTAGGAACCCCAGCTTATTTGTGTGATGGAAAACACAGCAGAAGCTGATGAAACATTTATTTGGGTCCTCTAAAGGGCTTTAAATAGAATTTGTCTTAAGAAAAGCCTTGTGTGCGAAACAGAATTACTCTGAACATCTTCTTTCCTTCTCCTGTACATGTCCATGTTCCGGTCCTTCTCCTTGTGGATAGTTTTAAGCAATACTCCCTCTCCTACCTTGCAGTTTGGTCATTTTTAGTGATATTTCTTCAATTTGTTGTTTTTAAATTTTTACCGCCCTCAGAATGGACTTGGTCATTAGCTATCAAGTGTTCCTCAAGGCAATGTATCAATAGATAAATAAGGACTTAAGTCTCAATACCAATTGGCACCTTAGTGCAGCCTGTGGGACATGACCCTTTTGGGGTCACATATCAGATATCCTGCATAACAGATATTTACATTTATGATTCATTGTAGTAGCAAAATTATATGTACGAAGTAGTAACAAAATAATTTTCTGGTTTCAGGGGTCACCACAACATGAGAAACTGTATTAAAGGGTCACAGCACTAGGAGAGTTAAGAATCATTGCATTAGTGCGTCTGACTATATTTATCAGAATTTATCAGAAAAATATAAATAACATGGTGGGATTCAGAAACACACTTCATTTGGAATAACTTCTTGGAATGTTTAGGAAGTATTTTTCAGTTTTGAACCTATAACAAGTCAGATCTGGCTCTCTCGGCTGTGGGAGGTCAGCCTTGGTGCCTTCAGATGTTTGGAGAATCCACGGCACCTGCCCTAGTGGAAGCTGCCTGGTACTTCAACACTCAGAAGGCAGAGAGAATTTAAAACACTTTTAGATACTGCCAGCTGTCCTCTAGGCACAAAACACTCTGGTTGAGAATTGTTTTAAATCAGGCCAGAAAGATTCACCCATTCCCCTTGAAGTGCCATTTTTTTGTTACTGCTTCAAATAATGCATGGAATTCTTTGCTGTGGTTGCTGAGATAGGTTTCATTATGCTGCCTGGCTGGTTGCAAACTTGTGGGCAGTAATTACCATCATATTTGGCTATTCACTGGCTAGCCTGAGTACTCCACTCCTTTCCATTTATGTTTGAAAGTGTGGTCACTCTAAAAACTCTGCTTCCTCCTGCCTGGTAATGGGGGCTCAGGACATACCACTTAGCAGGATCAGTTACTCTCTGACTTCCTAAAGGTCTGATGTGTCTCCCTTGAGCTCCTTTCCTTTCCAGTTCTTGCACCTTATACTTTCCCAAGGCAGATACCTCTATCCACACAGTCTCCATCTTAGTGTAACTTGCCTTGGCACTTAAACTTTCCTGCATATGAGATATCTCTATATTCCATATAGAGGCATGGGGTAGGTGCGAATCAAAATTTATTAGAGCAAGCCAGAGAAAAAATATTTTTGAGCAAGCAAGAGAAACTAATATAAAAAATTATTAATAGTCTACACACAAAATCTCACAAATTTCTGTTGAGAAAGTCACATAATACTAAATATCTTAGTGGCGTTCAGAGGCAAAACGAACAACAAACCTGTCCAGATGAAGCTGCTGTTGCTATAGGAACATAGCAGTGATGTGACAGTTTTGAAATGATGCCAATCAAACGTCTATACATGCTTTATATCCATGTAGATAAAGCTATAGCAAAACTTAGAGATTTATAAAAATAAGTTTCATCATTGTATTTCTCTTGTGGCTTTCCCTGATACCTAGTATTTACACTTTTAGGGATACAGAGGCCACTTTACTCTCAGACAAAAAGCAAAGAAAGATTATTGATTTTATTTTTTAACCACAGACCAAAACCGTCCTGGAAAAATACTGCCTCTTTCTAGATTCCTAAATGACATTTTCTTTTACCTTAAGTGAAAGACTAAATATTATCACCAAGGCTACTACATCATCAAATATTTGAAGAGAGATGGTATCACAGATTACATGTGATCCCAAAGGCTGACCCATAAAGCTTGAACAATGCACCCCAATTAAACAAGCTTCATGTTCTTATGCCCCACTAAGTGGAACCTCTCTGAGTTGTTGTTACAGATTACAACAGGTCTTCCTCCTCTAGGAATCCCAGTTCTCTATCTCAGAACCAGGATCCTTCTCTTACCATATGGTCCTGCTTCCCTACCACAGATAAATATTCTCAGGATATGCAGGACCCAAACTTGGAGACAGTACCTTCTAGAGTCAATTGGAATGCATCAAGAAAAAAATATATTTATCCATTAGTTCTGTAATAGATCATATTCATTATTTTATCAGTGACATTTCTGTTGCTATGTTAAAATACCATGACCAAAAGCAACTGAAGAAGAGCTTATTCTGGCTCACACTTCCAGGGTGCCTGATGTTCAGAACGGCGCGAAGACATGGTGACGAGGGCAGGAAGCTGAGAAACGACATCTCAGTGGCACACAGGAAGAAGAAAAAGTAAATTGGAAGTGGGGTGTGGCTCTAAACTCAAAACCTGTCCCCAGTAATGTAGTTTCTCTTGCAAGTTTCCATGATCTAAAAGTTCTATAACCTCCCTAAACAGTGCTATCAGCTGTGACCGAGCATTCAAATGCACAAGCCGACGGAAGAAGGCTTTTTCACTTAGCTGCTACAGCAATCATGCTTTCTGCTGCCTACACTTGAGAATTAACATATCAAAAACTAGTATAATTATTTTCTATATGGCATTCCAGAGAGCATGGCTATGGCTATAGTGTGTCCCACTATAGTGTGTCCCACCTTACACACTTAGCATCTGTTGAGGTGGTACTTTCAAATATATATATATATTCATATCACTCTATGACTTAAGTTTTCAATAGCCTTCATATGTGATATAAAAATTCAAATCCAAAATATTATTGATGCATATCATGTCTCTATAAACTCATCTCACACCTTCAAAGACCATATTCTACTAACCCTCTTCATGCTTTTACCGGATCCTCTAAATCACCTATAGACACCTCTTAACTCCTTGCTCACGGTGACCCATTGACCTGAGCTGTTTAATCTCCTGTAGTCATTCTTCCTTATATATCATCTCTGAAGGAGTAGACTGGAAAATTCAATATTCCTGTTCTAGCTTGAATATCACCTCCTATAGCAACTTTCTCCTAGTTTGAGTTCCTAACAGCGATTCACCCCTTTGGAGCTCCCCCATGTCAAATCTCAGGAGAGAAACTAATAGCTCTCTCTGTGTCCCAGCACCGTGCCTATCTATCATAGCACCATTAGTTTCTTAATACACCCTTCTCAGTCATGCCTGTCTTCCCCTGAGACTGATTTCTGGGAAGACAAGGGCTTTATCCAAAGTCCAAAGTCAAGATAGAAGCTAGTACTGATCTTGTCACTTTAAGTACCTTAATCCTACAGATGTCAGAATACACTTCCCCCTTCATGCATCTATCACTCAATTCTACTAACAGGATGATTCATTTAAAATTCACAATAATAATAATTAAGAAATCTTTGGTCATCAAAGACCTGATTTGTCCTCAGGCATTCATAAAATAGATGCTTGAATGGAAACAACTTTTTCATAGGCCCTTTTGTTGTTATGAATGTAAGAGAATAGCCTATTCCATTAGCAATGTTTTTTTTTTAAATCAGTTAGCTTTAAAGTAGAAACTGTGGGGGAAATGTATTGTGTCAAAAAGATAAACGTTAAATATAGTAACCATATAATCGGATCATCCTCTTCTTTGGTTAAAAAGCAAAGCAAAACCAAAGCTTCTTCCTAAGAAAATAGAAATAAAAGGGAACGAAGACCATTGCTGGAAGCTATAAATAGCTCAGTGTGTTAAGGAAATTTTAGTTTTGATTCACCTGGACTCATCTTTTCATCTTATATAGAATCTGTGCAGCATCTTTGACTTAAAGACATGGGGAATGAACTCATGTTCCTTTCATTCTTTTTTCTTCTTTGCACTAGCAAGTCTCCATGTATTCACACCTTGTGTTTGCAAGTGTGATTTGTAATCTTAACACATTTTACTTAGATAATTAAGACTTGTTTCCGATTGTTCTCCAAATTGCCATTATTTAGCATTACTAAGGACCATTACTGTGCCGCTATGTGTTATCAGGTTCAAATATGAATTCTTAAGAGATAGTATTACCACTCAGTAACCATGTTGGGACTTGCCATATCTCTCGTTCCACTGAGCCAAATGATCTGTAGTTTAAGGTACAAAATTCAAGATAAAAATCTAGGCTGAATATTCTTCATTGTTTAAATAATTTATCTGTTTCTTAAGGAGGTCTCCCCATGAAAAGGAAAGACCCATTTAAAGCCTTAGTTTTTTTTTTTAAAAAAAGCATTATCAATGACATCTCTATTTAAATATTTAGTGAAAATCAATAGAGGATTTACTACCTTTAAATAAAACCATCGTTTTCTTGCATCCAAGACCACAATGAAAGCCCAAGCAATGGCTCTTGAGTTTACTGCCAGAGATTTCAGGAACTTGGACAGATTTCACACTGTTAATTAACCTCACACACTTCCAGGAATCTAATCAAGTTGACCTTTGGGTTATACATAAGCTCATCTTCCCACAGACAGCACAGATCAAGGCTGATTAACAGAAAACGACTTCAAATACCTATGCACCACAGAAGCTCCTTGACAGTGATAAGCCATTAATGCCTAGTAAATATGTCATTAAGAGTGAATTCAAATGACAGCTTCCTCTTGGTAGCATATAAGCACTTTGTCCATGCTTAGGAATATTAATGTGTTCTCCTGCATGCTATCTCTATTCCATAATTAAACCCTAATGCTAATGAATCACTTTTGCTCTTGGTCTAATGTGAAATATGATGCATTGTTTGCTGCTATATGACAAATAATTTCAGAATGTAGTGGATTAAAGCAGTAAGCATTAATAATCCTCCCATATCCGTGGGCTAAGGGTTCATTAACAGCTTAGTTGATGCTTTGGGACTAGAGCCACTGGTGAATTTATAGTCAATATTCCAACCATAGCATCATATAGCTAAAGGCTTGCTTTGGGTCACAATCAGTTCCAAGATTGCTCACTGACATGACTGTTCCGGTCCACACTGACCTTCCCATGGAGCAAAAGGCCTAGTCAAGCTGCCAACTGCTTTGACAGCTTCATTCTTCCAAAGTCAAATTTCTGAAGACCAAGGGCAAAATAAAAATACTTTTAAAAGATACAGTTTTAGAAATGATCATTTCTGCCCACAGACTACTCATAGAAACAGTCACTGGCACAACCCACAGTCCAAAGGAGCAGAAATGCAATCCACAATATGAGCAGAGGAGTATCCAAGAGTCGTGGGTGGATTTTGACACCATCACATGTGCAAATTCATCATAAAATGTAGCGATAGGATACGGGGTCCATCAAGAGATATGTTAAAAAACAGAAAAGTAAATGCATGTATTGCTTAGTACGTGAGCCATAGCTCTCTAAAAGTACTACCTCTTTGAATAACAAAAGTGATGATATTAATTGAGAAGACAAAGAATTAACATCTCTGGGGCTAGCATTTTATCTGAGAAAGCTTATCAAAGCTTCACAACAAGCTTTGAAAGTGAGTGCCAGAGTTTTGGAGTTGGTTTGTGAACAATGATCACCAGTGTCTCTATATAGTTTCATAAATGAAGCTTGAAACCAATCATGCTAAGAACATTTACATGGTGAAAACAGATAAACATTGATGATTTCCTATATAGTTGGTTGGCTCAGAAAATTGAGCATAATGTTTTTTTAATTTGTTTTTTTTTTTTTAAATTTTGCTAATAAATTTTTTCTTCTCCTTAGTGGTCAGAAAATTCATACATGGGAAGGCCAGACATTAAACCTCATGTTGACAGATAAAGCTAGATTTGTTTAAGTATGGATGTGGGTCTGAAAGGGGGTTATTATACATCATCCAAAGAATTCCACTTGTCTCTAGCATAATGCTACAGACTAACTGACTAGCTAGGTTACTGCTTATACATTCAAGGATCAAGAAAAGATTAGTGAAAATGTAAAATATTAAAAGCAATTTACAGTTCAACAAATAGAAAAATGAGAAAATATAATTTAAAGTAGTGGAACTTGCATTTTGACAAAGAAGAAATTGCTAATTTGACATCTATTCCTCAAATAAATATGTATTACCTCTGCTCTCAGATAAACAGCCTTGAGAAACCATTCCGAATTTATGCATCTTTACCCTATTTTTATATTTAAACACACAGATCTCTCTCTCTCTCTGTGTGTAGACAACCAGTAAACATAAATGCATACATCTTCTAAAATGAATGCTATGAATTCTTGCCACATGTAGAGGATAGAGAAATGATAACGAAATAGATTTTCCTGGAGCAAGCACTTTTCAACAATCATCCTAACATCACCCAAATGATCACATTCACAGATAATAAGAAGACATTGTGCCAGAGACTACAAACATGTGCATTAAGACACATGCACTGTGTTAGGGATGAAAACGTGACAGCTAGGTTACCATGGAGACAGAAGCAAAGACACCAGCTACTAACTCTGAATACCAATTAACAGCTAGCACTTCTTTATGTTACCAAAATTGGTTTCCAGGGCAACTCAAAGGATTGGCTCAGGTTGTCAAATTAATTACACACCAAATCCAAAAATGTCACATTCCTCAGAATTTTATGGAACTTAAAGAAATTATTTATGAAATTCACACAACCTTCAGTGTGGTATTTATAGTTTGTCTGTGATTTCTCCTTTGTTATTTCCCCCTTTTTTTCTTTCAAAATTTACCTTAGGCAGACAACAAGATGTATTTCTTAATATTTTCATCTGTGTTTTTAGCAAAAGAAAACAAATAAAATAATAATTCAAGTTTTTCATGCATGTAATAGACAAAGGCAAGTTATTAGTCTTTTATCTATCATGTATCTCTAACCTATTGTCTGTCTATCTATCTATCTATCTATCTATCTATCTATCTATCTATCTATCTATCTATCTATCTATCTATCTATCTACCTATCTTAAATACACACACACACACACACACAGTAGTTGGTTCCTAGGTAGTTAAATTACACCAACCAACTACATTACCTAATGATGTCTTGCTTGTTTTACAATATCTCATTAAGTCACAGCTTCTGATTATATATGTATAAACCACGTCTTTCTAAGAGTCAGGAGTTGAACTGACAGCTTGCTATGGGCAAGAGTCACTCTGAAGCCTTACTGGCTCTTACAGGGTCTGCAATGTAAGTATAGTAAAACTGAGAACATAAGAATAAACCTCGTCATCTAAACACAGCTCCTGCTACTCAAGAACCACAGAGTTTGCTCAGTCCTCTACCTCCTTCTAACATTAGTTCATTGTTCTCATTTTGTTTAGATTTTTTTTGCTACATATTTGAGTACTTTTCACCACCCCTCTACAGTTACCCTGTCAACTTATTTGCCAATGACCTATCACTAGCAGTCAGAATCATCCTAATAAAATATAAATCAGTTCTTAGAACTGTAGTCAAATTAAATAAAATACTCCCTCAAGGGGACTTAGCACATTCCCAAACATGGAATGAGCATTCATTCATGAGACTGCATTTTGTTGAGTTCTGAATGCATGCCTGGTACCAGGGATTTCGCAATGAACAGTACCGAGAAATATCCCTCCCTTTTGTGGAGGTACCTTTATCATACAAAGTCTATTGATTACAGTAAGTACGAAGAGGAGAACTGAATTAATGGAAAATAGAAAAGAAAGGGAGCGACTGGGATGATTAGACATTTATGGGGTGGGAAAGACCTAATTGCAAAGGTTACTTTGCTCTAAAGATAAGACAACAGAAAGAACACAGTATGCCTATGAGGAAAATCACCCAGCTGAGAGTTCTCAAAGGCCAAAGACATCCTTATGAGCAGGGATTGCTGTTTGTGCAAAGGGTGACCCTGAAGAGTGGCAGGTCTGACTGAGGCTGTGGCTTTGTGGATCGTAGCACAATCTCTGGTTCTTACTGTTAGAGTGGGGAGCCACCAAAAATCACAGGTACCGCTTACATTTTGTTTGAATCCTTCTGACTACTGATAAAAAGTGGGGAGGGTGTTGGAATTGCCCATGGCAGACAGGCTGGCTGTGTGTAGCAAGAGGCCAAACATGGGACATTAGATATGATCAGAAGCTAAAGAAGAACTTTGGGCGAAGTAGCTGCTTTATGGTGTTCTCTTTTAAGGCTGTATTAATCACGAGTTTTAATGAACTAGTCGCTGCTTGGGACTAGCCAGTTCATGTCATCAAACCGTGGGTATTTTTTTATGGTAGTGATTTGCAACATTCTGATTTGTAATAAATCATTTCCTGGTCTTCTGCCTTTCTTTTAACATGACCATTATTTCCCCATAATGCTGTAAAAATTAAATGGGTAACATGAAAGCTACATAAATATTTGATTGAAAGCTATGAATCAAAATCACCCGTCTAATGGAGAATTGCCTTTCCTACAAGGTTTGCAGCTTGAAAATGGCAAAGTGGTAATATTTGAATTAGGATGGCTGAAAGTCAGTGAATACAACGTGTTGCTCTTGGCCAGCCCTTTAATAGAGCATGATGTGTCTATGCTATTGTCCCTGCAAAGAAATCTCAGAATGTGCATATGATTATAAAGTTACTGTGGAGGACTTTTCTTATTTCCCAAGGAATTTCTCTCAGGATACTGCAACTCCCCATGAGAAATAATAAGAACAGTCTCTGCTGCCTTTGCTGAGAGAAAATTAAAGCATTTTCTAATGTAATAGCCTTGAGCTTTTAACTGAAAGCCCTCGGCTATTTCCTAAAACTGAAGTAAATCCTTCTCGAGTCTGAGAACACATCACACTCCACTTGCACACTGATTCCAAAATGGTAAAAAGAAGTAAGACAAATTCGGGTAATGATTAAAGAGAAGCTGAGGTTTTCCTCTGTCTTAGCTATGAAGAATAAATGACCAACATGACTTTTGATCATAGTCATAATAGCAGTAATTAGTTGAACCATGGGATTTATTTGTGTCAGAAGTCTAATAAACAATACATGATGGTTGTAAGAATCCCATGATCTCTTTGGCATCACCTACATTTTACTATACGGACATAGACTCAGAATATACTCAAGGTGACTCGGTTTGTAGGTGAGCAATTGGAAGTAAGTTGCTAAGGCCTGGATTCAGAGTCTGTCTTCTTGGAGCCACACTCCACAGCCTATCAGTATATGAACCAGAGCCATGTTTTGAAATACTACCCTATATTTTTTTCACAGACTTTCCCCCTTCACTCCTAGATGTCTCCTCACTCTTGCAACTAAAGCTGGAAGTGACTTTTGCATCGCAAAAGCCCAAGCCTTTACAGACACTTACGATGCATTGCTGAGAGGTTAAAATAAATAGAAAAGATTGGAAAATGGGGTTGCAAGTACTAATCCCAGCATGTCAAAAGATGCTTCTCTGTATCCTTTGGGGAACCCAAGAAAGGGGCAGTGTGAGCTTGGCTCTCTCTTATCTTCACCAACAGGGAAGACTCCAATGTGAAAAGACTGTCCCTTCACCAAGGTTGACTGGAAGAGAGTAGGAAGGAAGGATGATAACGTTCTTGAAGCGAGTGTGGTCTAAAAGTCCTGTTAGCCTCGTAGGATTATGGCTGCAAAACAAAAAGCAAACAAACCAAGAACACAACTCAAGTCCTCAAAGAGAAGCCAAAAGTAATCATTTGAGAACAAGCTTCCTAACTCCTCTGTCTTTCTTTGATGTGGCATGTTGGAGCAGGGAGCTCGAGTTAACAGCATATTTTAAAAGATTAATTCTATTATGTTCACTGTTACCCTCTCAACTATGAAGATCACATTTAGTACTACGCAGTCATTCCTGGCTAAAATGGAACTCAGGACTTTCCTGTGAGTTCACCATAATGAACATCAATCATAATGGTGTTGCAGCACCAATCAACAAGAAGCATGCTTAACAAGGTGGTAGAGGAGAGACTTTAAAGGGTGTGGCTTCATTCTAAAGCAGGGAGAGATTTCCCCTTTTGACTGCCAGGTTAGTTAGCAAAGTAGCCAAGTCTCTATGAAGATACTCAGGGCTTTAATCTCAGTTATGCTACTTAGTAGACTGTGCGATCTGGGCAATTATTAAATCCTCTGTGCTTCAGGGCCTCCATCAAGTAAAGCAGATATACCAAAGATATCCACCTATCACAGTGGTTCTCAGCCTTCCTAATGCTGTGACCCTTTTAACACACTTCCTCATGCTGTGATGACTCCAAACTATGAAATTATTTCTGTTGCTGCTTCATAACTGTAATGTTGATACTTTATAATCATAATGTAAATATCTGTATTTCCCGTAATGTTTCCAGAACGTAAATATCTCTGTTCAGAAAGTGGTTGCAACCCACAAGTTTGCCTTAGCATTAAATAGGTCAGTCTGTGGTACGTGCTTGGAAGAGAGACCAGGACATAGCAAGTGTGGCATGAGCACTATGAGAACTGTCTATGAAACAAATGGTCTAGACTCTCCATTTAAAAACTGTTAAAAATAATCACCCTTGTACATGCTTGGATATTGATATGCATTATATATATATCAGTCCTTACTATTTTCTAGACTGTTATAAACAGTAAAATAAATATAAACATAAATATATGTCATATAATATGGAAACAACATAACTAATAAAACAGTTTCTTTTTAAAACTTAGAGGGAGAAAGAAAAGATACTCCTCTATTCATTTCTTTAAATTTTAAAAAGTGTGCTTGCTTTACTACGTACTATAACTGCTCCTATGTATCAAGGTCCCAAACGTTAACATGGACTATAGAGTGATTTTAATGCAGCCCTGAAATGATATTGAATTAGTTACACAGTACTTACGTTGACATCCTTAGTATTTAGGACTAAAGCCAGCAGTTTTCTTAACTGTTAGGAAGCTGTTTTAAACACAGATCAACTAAAGACAAGATTGGATGAAAGCTAATGTAGGGTCGGATCAAGCTAATTTACACAACCCCGTGTATTACATACTTTACAGTTACGCCTATAACCTTTATTTTCTCTCACGTCGGAATGCCCAAACCTTTTCTCGTATCAGTGTAATTAGTAACTTATATCACCCTGGCTTTGAAATAAATATTAATTACAGAACATTGTGTGTGTGTGTGTGTGTGTGTGTGTGTGTGTGTGTGTGCCAGCAAATGCTCAACCCAGCACTTTGAAATGTGTTAACTTGAGTTTCTGTGAGGAGTGAGCTCTGTGGTGCGGCTCCTGAGACCTGGTGGGGTAAATATTTGCCCCTACCCTAGTGAATTCTTTGCTGGAACACAAACCACTTTGCAAATATAGCTCACAATTGTCAACATGCAGCACGGTGAAACGAGTTTCTGCGGAGAAAACAGGGCTGTTTGCTTATTCCCACAGATCCGGCAATTCTGTGCCCTCCGCTTGTTGGCACGCAGTGACAGCTGGTCATTCCAGCATGGACAAAAACATTTCCCCCTGGCCTGTTCTCTTCGCTGGCCTGTGTTGGCCAGAGGCCAAGTCCATTTATAACTATTTCAAGGACAAAATTTAAGATGATTCAAGGGCTCTCACAGAATTTGCTTTTTCCAAGACAGCATGGCAGACTACCCAGGCTTGGTCAGCTATAGGGCTGAAACCTACAACATCTCTACAAGCTGAGCAAACGTTCCTAATTAGAAAATGCACACCCTTGCCATCCAGGAGCCTGAACAAAACAACTCAAAAACAATGTACACTTTCTCCATTTCCTTCAGTATAAACTTCCTCGGAGCGGGCTCAAGTTTCTTGATAGAGAGGAGGTTAAATAAATGTTGAAAACAAGCCGTTAGACTAGTGGGGCTGGATTTCTGACTGCCTTCCAAGTTCCAGCTCAGCCTCTTCTTTCCGTTCTGCCTTTTCTAATCCTAAAATATTAAAGCGGTTGGTAAACATTAACTCCAGAGCCTCTTACGGACCTTCCTGGGTGGTGGATGACGTGCTGCCAAAGTGGGAGAGTGTGTACTCTCTCTTCCCTCAGTATATCATTGAGGAACCAGTTGTGACCTGTTCCAAAGGACTTCTCACCAACTAGAGACACAGCCCAGCCACCTGTCAGGACTCTACGGTCAGGTCCAAAGCTCTGCTTGGTGAACGAAGCTCTACGTGGTGTTTACTCTGTTCATTGTATTGGCAAGTCATTGGTTTGTTCAATGTAATTAGAAAAAAAATAAGCTATGTAAAATAATTTCTCTAAACATGAAATTCTCTTGTCAATAGACTAAGATGGTGGTTATATTTCTTTAAATCCATGTTGAGGAACTTCTCAGCAGTGTCTCCTCCATTCCCCAAATGTTTTCTTTTAGGTTCTTTTGGTCATGTCTGCTTCCGATGGACATCTGGTGCATACTGCCACCAGCCACGGGCTTTCTGTCACCTGCTGTGGGCACTTCTGACACAAGGAAACCCGTCTCATTGATAAAAGAGGCTGAACAAGCTGAAGCTCTCAGGGGGCAAAATCCAGTCTATGTTCCAACCTAGAAACAAAGAAGCTTTCTCTTCTACCTTTGGTGTTAAATGCCAAACCGTGGTAGTCATGGGTTCTAATATCTTCTTCAACAAATTAGAGTCCACTCTATGAGACAGATGAGAACAGAGGGCTTTGCAATCCCTAAATAAGAAAGCCATTTTGTCTCCTTTTTTCAGAATGCCCAACAGACCCAGGGCTGTCTTGTGTGCACGCCTTCTTCCTTCTGCTTTTACTGCAGGCTCATTCCAAGTCAACACCGCCTGCAGTCAGTGACCAAAATCCACCAACTATTATTATCTTGTCCCCACAGATGGATCACCCTCTAAACCAGTCCTAGAAAAGTGAAAACAGAATTTGTGAAATAGGAGATGGAAATAAATTCCTTATTTTTTCTAGTTAGGAGAGAGCTGGGGGGGGGGGTTAGATGAGGCAGGCAGACAGGTGGCAGGAGACTTACATTCATAACGACTCTGGTCTGTTTCCTGAGACTTAGGGAAGTCCAAGTTCAAATCACTCAGACCGTGCCTCACTTAGCGCTGCGTAGCGTCCTGCATCCCAAACTTGTTTCCAGCCATTCACTAATTTTCACATGTACATGCCTTTTTATTTTTTGGTGCCTCATGCCTTTGTCTTTGAGTTATTATTATTATTATCATCATCATTATTATTTTGTCAAGGACATGCAAAAGCTTGTTCTGAGGAGTGAAAAAAAATCCTAGACATTGTTGTATGATTAAACATGACAATTGGAATCAGAGCACATGTAAGAAATCCTGTACTCAATCTTAAAAAGGACAATTTTTTAATTGCATTATTAAGAAGCGTTTTATAGGAATTGTCACAAAAGAGTCTATGGTGTATCACCATTGATTCAATAATTGCTATTTTTGAAGCTTGCAAAGGAAGTTTAATTTACATTGAGTTAGGAAATTTTCCTTTCTTCCCAGTGGTATGTGTTCTGTATCCATGAATAATACATACAAACTCAGAGAGATAATCCAAACTGTATTTGCAATTCATAAAATTTAAATCACCTCTGTGAAAATTTATATAAGATAACAATGCCCAGGTCATCTCTAAGTTCTGTGTTTCTGTATCATTTTTAGAGTCGTGGGTTAATAACCACTTTTACAATGACTTCCATTTGTGTTACACATGTGCATGATTTTACATTTCAGGGAAATAACCCTTAAAATTACTTTGGCTGTTTGTCTTTTGAGACAAGCTCTTGATATATAGCCCAGGCTAACTCACATTTGCTCTGTAGCTCAGGTTATCCTCTAGCTTCTATTGCCTGCCATAGCTTCTGGATGTTAAGATTATTTCCTATTTCCTAGCCTCCAAAGATTTTTGCTTTTAAAGAATACATTATTTAAATAGCTGGAGAAATGGTTTTGTCTGCAACTCGAGTGTGAGGAGCTAAGTTTAGATGCTCAGAAAGCACGGAAAAGCTGGTCATGATGGCACATGGACCTGTAACCCCCAGTGCTTTTGGGGAGGAGACAAGTAAACACCCGGAGTGCAGTGGTCATACAGGACAGAGAAGATGTGTATGTCTATTCTCAGTTCATGAATGAGCTCTGAGTTCAGCGAGAGAGTCTGTCTTAAAAATAACGTCTGTCTTAAAAATAATGAGCAAGACACTTACTTCACTTCGGTCTCTGTCCTCACATATGTGCATCCATGTGCACACACGTGCACACTCCCAAGAGAGGATATGTGGGTATACACACTCATACATTTACAAGGTTGCATTCTGCAGTTGCCCTGGAAGGGGGAGTTGTTTTGTCAGATCTAAAAATCTTAGACAGTACCTGGCTTAATTCTGGTTTACATTCTAAAAATAACATGAATAATGTTTGAAAATGTTTTAAAATCTCAGCTTTAACCTGTACTGGTAGAAGAATGGGTAGGATCCTTGGGGTCCTGGACAAAAAAAAATCAGAAAATATTTTAATATTCATGGTTCATGAACATTTTGTGTGGAACATCACTGGAATGCACAGAGATACACTTCGTGTGCTCAGGACTGCGGTCCACCCTGGATTTCAGGGTGGACTGGGCCGCGTATCTGATGGGAAAAGGCCTACAGCCACTCTTCGAAGGACTAACGCTAGAGCTGTAAGTTTCCGTTTTATTATGCTTAGAAGCTGCCTCAAAGGGGGGATCTGTTTTCTGAATGACTGCCGTGGCGTGTTTTCAAATACAGTATTTCTCTCCCATACTATTACTAAAGAATTTCCAACAATGCGAGCTATATGTGCGTGACTTTATAAGGATACAGTAATCAAGAGGAAAACAGATGACCTCAGCCTAGAACCGGTAACTATGCTGGGTTTATTTTTATTGAATGAACAGCTTTGTTCCACTGTAAGGTTGGTGGTCAGAGAGCACTCAATATTACAAACTATGAATTTGAAAAATATCTTTTAAGTCAAATTAGTCGATGATTTATATATTTTCCTTGTCCACATTGAATCACTAATAATTATTATTTTATCTTGGACCTCCAGCCAGCTTTGATGGCTCATCGTGACTGACTTTTAAAGCTTCTTGCCGGTAATATTAATTTCAATGTCACCAGTTAAGCCAAAACACTGCAAAGATCTCCCTTTTTTTCCCACGTCATTCTCCAGGGTAATATCATCCTCCTCCATCAGTATTTGGTTCATCACTTTCTTACCTCTTTTAACTTATTCCTTGCATTCCAAGTGCATGCTCGGTATTTTAAAGATTTTTTTTTTGCCATTTTTGTGGGGCCTTGAGTAAGAAATGGTTTAAAACATAATTATTATTTTGGATATAAGATTAAAGCCAATTTGTTGTAAGGTTGAATTTCACTTCAGTAATCTTTTAGTAATAACCATATTGTCTGAAGAACAAATCACAACTTTCCACATTGAAGAAGGAAAATCATACAGCTTAATTTGCTTGAAATTCTTTCATAAAAGAATAAACTTTAGAGAAGTTGAAAATTAAAGACTACATTGCTTTAGTAATATTGCATATGAAAATATAGTTGGCAGTTAGCCAGTTTCAGCAATAAAAAATTAGCCGAAATATGTTTTCTTAAGTGTTAAACCATCAGATATATATACATACATATATATATATGTGTATGCATATATAATTTTGGAGTTTTCTGTTTATGTTGGACATCAGATGAAAGATAAAGCTTAAAACAATTATTGGAAGTGTTTGATTACAAGTACTAACCCATTTTGGCTTTATTCCCAATGAATGAAAAGCCAAATCAAAAATAATAGTAGCTTATTTTGCCTGATTTGTTTAAAATCTGTAAAGCCAGCTAGCTCTCCATTCTGCTAAGTGTAGCTGATTCTATGGAGATAATTTTCAGATGAGGCTATAATGACTGAAGTGAGCGTGTAAAGCTGTTACTTGGTTACAGATGTCCTTACCTTCTGCGTTCAAAGTCAATGCCCCTTGTGGGGTCTCACCATGGGCCAGCTGTGACTGTAGATTAGGCAATCCGTGCTTCATAATGCTTTCAAAGCCACAGGGTGAAAAATGGGCCAGGGATATTCAAGCAAATGCTGCTTCTCTGTCAGGAGTCTCCACCTCACCTGTCCACTTAGCAAACTGCTGGAATCTCTTGTGCCCGCATGTTTTAAAGGAGAAATATGAAAACAATCATATTCCGGTGAATAAAGACATCCCTATTAATAAGGGGTGCATGCCTCTATTTCCACTCTTGCTCTAAACTCCCTGAAATGAGAAAAGATGTGTTTATTTGTAGAGTGAAAATCCAGTGTGGAGGAAACCACTACTGTACCCTTAGACCACAGCATGTACGCCAATCTAATAATCTCTTTTTAGCATATGTTCTTTTTGTGGGTTATGTTTCTACAGAAAGCCTGGACTAACAGAGTGAGAGATATGACCAGGACAACAGCACAGCTTCCCAAGTGCTTGCTGCACACGCATGAAGATCCAACTTGAATGCCAAGAACCCATATTTTGAAAAACATCTGGCTGTGGTAGCATGTGCTTATAACACCAGCACTGGGAAGCTGGTAGCTTTTTCTCTGGTACAAAGTGACTTAATATAATCAAAACTATTATTGTTTTGCTTAAACTCCAGATAAAACTATATTTGTGTGTGTGTGTGTTCCTATTCATTTCCAGATTCCTCGTGAAGAATCCCATCCAAACTCTCATCGTTTCCTTTGATAAGGTCCCAGTTATTCTAAAATGTTTTTCCGTAAGCAGATAGATACTGGTTATGTGCATCCTAGTTTATGAGCAGCTAAACCTTTTCACCTGGAAGCCTTGACGCAGCTTTTGCTCTACCATGCATTGAGCTCTGGAGCGGGTTAACAACAATGTGTGTAAACACTCAACTGTGCTGAAACACAGTAGATGTGAAGATAATAACCATCATGTACTCCCGCTTTCCAGTTGTGATGTCATTGTTAGCACGACACAGAGGAGACCGGCCTCTGTGCACACATATAGATACTGTCTGGCTTAAGGTGAGCCTTTGAGAATATGAGGTATTATCTCAAGTTAACTGATGGGGAAGACCCATCTTTATTGTGGGCAGGACCATTTTTTGAGTAAAGGATCCAAGCTGTATATAAAGGAGTGCACAAGCTGAACGCTTCTGTCCACGCCCTGACGTGTGGGCTCCAATGCTGACTGTGGATGTGCTGTGATCAGTTTTCCAAAGCTCTCACCTCTGTGAGTTCCCTACCGTGATGGACTGTCATCCGGATTTGTGAGTCAAATGCACCATTTCTCCTTTAAGCTGTTTTTGTCCGATTATCTAATCCAAGAAAGGGAACTGAGTCATCAGCCCTGTTCCCGTAATCTGAGATAAATCAATTTACAAACAGGAAAGTTTTGTTTGTCTTAGGAATTTGGTTCCAGCTTATGGTTAGTTGAATCTATTTGTCTGAAATCTTTGTTTAGTTTGCGCATCATGATGGGGGAGGGGGTGTATGATAGAACAGAGCAATAAAATGAGAAACCTAGACAGATTAAAAAAAGAAATAAAGGTCCCTATCCCTCCTTCAAGAGCACATTCTCAGTGACAAGAAGAGCTCGCCCATCATTTAAAGGTCTCTGTTGTGTTGAAATAGCATGAAGCCGAGGACCAGACTTTTCTCATGTGGGTCTTCATGAGACAATCCCTTTATTTTGTTTTGTTTTCATAAGAGGCTGGCCTTCAACTGATCCCCCTGCCTCCCAATTCAGAGCTCTGGGGTTACAGGTGTTCACCGCCACACCTCACTCACTGCTGCTCATTTTTATAGCATAAACACGAGCATATATCACCGCAATAACCCACTCAAAGAGATTAGCTCGTGAAACAGATATCTCAGTATGTTCCTCTTACACGTATGGAAACTGAAGCTTTAAGAGGTTAAATAATATATTCAAATTCATACAACGGGAGGGGTGAGATAGAGCCGAGAAGTCTATCCTCAGTGTGGACTTCACAGCACAGAGCAAAATCGAGAACCACATCCTTAGCGTTAGTCACTATGGTGCCCAAGACTTGGCAAACAATAGCAAAGGGGGCATTAGGGGACAAATTTCTCCTTGAAGCATAAAATTCTACATTTATCTTTTTATTTATCATTGTTGCCACTTGCTACAAAGGTACATTTGACTTTCAATTGATCTTCAACTCATCTTTTATGCTGTTGCTAATTGGATAAGTTTTTGTAGACTCAGGAGATATCAGGAAATAAACAAGTGGGAGAGGGTTTACTGGAGTCAGTTGTAGTGGAGAAATATCATTTAGAGTTCTCCAAAATCTCCAGTCAGTGAAACAATAGTTGCAGTCACTGGGAAGCCTAAGATAAGAGGACCTGAAGCTAGGAGTTCAAGGTCAGCTTGAAGAACACAGCAAGGCTCTGTCTAAAAGAAAATCACCAGGCACTTCTAAGAATTCAGTGTGGCCTGAGGCCTTCTATTTGGGTTCTGATTTGGTCTTACCCCTAGGTTGAATTCCCTTTCAATTTCCCTGCTTGAAGCTGTAGGTCCCGCTTATTTCTTCAGTTTGATTTCCTTCTGCTCATTTGGGTGCGGAATGGCTATCTGAAAGCCATTATCAGCGGCCATCCCTCCCCTGCCAAGGGAAGGCTCTGATCACAGAGGCTTGCAGAGCTTCAGATTACATGATTCACAACACCCATAAACTGTGCAGAGAGGCTTTGAGAAAATGCTGGAGAGGCAATGCAACCATCATGCAGCTCTCCTCTGGTGATTACAGTGATACCACAGAGTTGTTTATTCCTTTAGCTACAACTGCAAGATAATATTTTATCAAGCGTTTACAGAATGTACCAGATGAGAGTAGAAAACCTAAGCGAGGTGCAGATAAAATTGCTGCATATGCTACGCTTCCGTTCCTTTACTCTGGCATTTAGTTACTGAATCTTAGATGTTCAAACAAAAAGCAAGCATCTTGAAGTACCTATTAACCTTTTATTCTTGTCTTAGCCATTAGTCTCTCGTGAAATCATCCCAAAGCCTCTCTCGCTGATCTGTGTGTTTACTGCGGCATTTGTTTCTACTTTTTTTTAGAACTCTGGTTCCTGTTTCAGATGTAAATTCTTGAACTCATAAACACTGTTTTTCTCTTCTGTTATCCCAGCCTATAAAGGACCAGAACCCAGTGTGCCCCATGACTAAGGGACTCAGCAAATGTTGACACAATATGAAAAGAAGCTTAGATTGTGCACCGTCTGTACCATCTTGCACCAATCAGAAAAGAGCTTTGGGGACAGTGTAAAATAGGAGGGATGCTCAGTTTCTTCTTTGTTGATAAATAAATCCTTTCACTTATATAACTGGTGTAGCTGTAATGACTTTGTCTCCCCAACGAGGTTCCTGAGGGCTGTTCTCGGCAGCTGATACTGTTTCTATTAAACAGAGGGACAATATCTCCTTATTATTGCTTCTGTACATCAGTCTTCAGTGCTTATTTTTTCTTGATTTTATTGAGCTCTACATTTTTTTCTGCTCCCCTCACTTCTTTTCCCCTCCCCTCAACCCTCTCCCATGGTCTCCATGCTCCCAATTTACTCAGGAGATCTTGCCTTTCTCTAATTCCCATGTAGATTAGATCCATCTGTATCTCTCTTAGGATCCTCATTGTTGTCCAGATTCTCTGGGATTGTGATTTGTAGACTGGTTTTCTTTGCTTTATGTCTAACAATCACTTATGAGTGAGTACACATTTTATTTGTCTTTCTGGGTCTGGGATACCTCACTCAATGTGATGTTTCCTAGATCCATTCATTTGCCTGCAAATGTCAGGATGTCATTATTTTTTCTGCTGTGTAGTACTCCACTGTGTAAATGTACCACATAGAACTCAAGAAACTGGTTGTCAAAAGAACAAATAATCCAATAAAAAATGGACTACAGACCTAAGCTGAGAACTTTCAACAGAAGAATCTCAAATGGCTGAAAAACACTTAAGGAAATGCTTATTATCCTTAGCCATCAGAGAAATGCAAATCAAAACAACTCTGAGATTCCATCTTATACCTGTAAGAATGGCCAAGATCAAAAACACTGATGACAACTTATGCTGGAGAGGTTGTGGGGAAAAGGGAACACTCCTGCATTGCTGGTGGGAGTACAAGCTGGTACAACCCCTTTAGATGTCAGTGTGGTGATTTCTCAGAAAATTAGGAAACAACCTTTCTCAAAATCCAGCAATACCACTTTTGGGTCTATACCCAAAGGATGCTCAATTGTACCACAAGGACATGTGTTCAACTATGTTCATAGCAGCATTGTTTGTTATAGCCAGTGCCTATTTCATAAGTGGCATATTTCATAAGGGGGGCACACTGTCAGGTTTTATATCTTACTCAGTTGGATGTATTGTCCCTGACAATTCATGTAGAGGGAATTACTCTGTACTTGACATGGCCCCAGCCACTTCATGAGCACCGTGAAAGGTTGGCCTCAAAACTGTCTAAATCTATGAGATCGATAAAGGATCAAATCAGAGACATGAATTTCTTTGAACTTGGAAAGGAAACAAGTGTCCCGTGTGTCTATGAATCTGCCTACAACCAAGTAGATCATCACAGAAGCTTTTGGCTTTCCATCACATTCTGATTTTCCATCACATTTTGCTGCCTTGACAGGGTGGCAAGGCAGCAAAGCAAGACACAGTCTTACACTTTAGTGCTCTTGGCCAGACAAATAACCTTCATCACTCAAAGCAATGAAACCAACTAGAAACTTCTGTACAAATATTCTTATATCCACTTATTAGCGGTGCTCAAAACCCACAGGAGGAATAGAAAAACAAACACGGGAAGATGGCACGTCAATACTATTTGGTCATTATTCTCTCCACTGGTAGGTTGCTACTCCCAGGTCCCCTTGGCTAAGCTGTTACATGTCTATTTAATAAACTAAATAGTCAACAAATACAGGCCATAAAATGTGTTGAATATTTACAATGAATGATCTTCATTTGTCAAGTGTTAGAGTCGTACAGCTTTTATTGTAATTCTTACATGGGTGAGAAAATTGAGGGCTGATCCAATTTTATATTTTTTAATAATACTCCAACTCTCCTGAGTTAGTAAGTGATAAGGCAGGAATTCACATTTTCCTCTATCTAGCCCATCTATCTAACTTACAGGCTTTTTAAAACTCTGTATAAGACATGGAACCTGGGATAAAGAGAGAACACAAAATAGGTCTTAGAATGTGTGTTGGGAGCATAGTTATTATTTTCTCTACTCCATGAAAAAGAAGCAAGAACGGTGTTCAAGATTCAGAATGTGTGCATGATTTTCTTCTGAATATGTGATTAAAATCTGAACAATGAATGTTAGGTACCCCAATTTGTTCTGAGAGAACAAAATAAAATTTCTCTTGCTAGTCAGGTTTCATAACGGTGGAGTTAAGTCACAAACCTTGACTTATGTTTTTCTAGAACAAAAATCAGAGAGAAAGAATCCCTAGTTAGGATTCAGCAGTCTGAGATGGAAGAAGCTAAAACATGCTTTAATCCAAGGGTTCTGTATGTTGTCTTCCAATTACCTTTGAATTCCAGGGGGCATTGAACCTTTCCCTTAAATTTTGTCTTTAAATGCATAAAGCAATGGACACATGACCCTATGGGTGTTGCATATCAGACATTCTGCATATCAGATATATGTTACGATTCCTAACAGTAGCAGAATTACAGTTATTAAATAGAAATGAAAATAAGTTCATGGTTGGGTGTCACCACAACATGAGGAACTGTATTAAGAGGGTCAAAGGATGGGAAAATTGAGAACCACTGCTCTAATGAATGTGAGCCAGGGCGGATGATGGGGACAAAGTACCACAGAAGTTGAAGACCTATTCAGGACCAGAGGGTTACTGGGACACAGACTTTCCTTGTCTAAATAATTTGAAACTCAATTATTGATTTTTTGCAACAACAATGACAACAAAACAACCAAAGAAATGTGAGTCGAGCAAAGAGCTAAAGGTAATATTACACATGCTCCAAAAAGCTTGGTAATACCCATCTATTCTGAGGAAGAAACTTCAAATTTTGAAAGTGATTTTTACTTTGGGAAAAGGCAAGAAAGGTTCAGGAGAAGATATGACATTCCCCTTCAACAGCAAGGAGGAATATACACATGCTACTCCCTTACAAGTTTTGACCAGCAAAATCAGGATGGCAACATTGTAAAATCATTATGCAAAATAAGAACCAAGAAGTTGAAATTAGAAATAAAAAAATGGGGAAAGAAGTATTGCACAGAATGCACGTGAAGGATCCAGAGAAAGGCACAGCTACAACTTGTAATCATGGATTGAGTTGAACGTCAACTGCAGATGAGTAGGAACTGAATGCTGAATAGTTAGTTCCGTGGAATCAAATGGCCATCCCTCTAATTCCTCACTAAAAGAGTAAAAATCGACCATCCAGAGCCATGGAGCAAGACCCTGCTCCAAACTTGTCCTCCTAAAGAAGAGTAGCGCTAGTGACTTGTGTAGATGATGGGAAAACCTATGGGACACATTAATACCACGCCAATCATAGATCAAATGGAAACAACATACTTCATGTTGTGATGGCATTAGAAGTAGGAGTGTTTACATAATATGAAATAAAACTCAAATGATAAAACAGGATAGATGTGTAGTGGGAGGCTGCTTGTTCATTTCCTGACCGCTTTGACTCAAAATAATCACTCAGAAACTATATCATTTGCAATACTGTTTGGCCAATAGCTTAAGTGTATTGCTAGCTAGCTCTTACATCTAGGATCAAACTTCTCCATGATTTTGTATTTTATCATGAGGTTCATTGCCTACTGGCAAGAGTGGTTCCAGCTGGCAGCTCGTGTCTTTCCCCTCTGGCAGCTCCATGGCATCTCTGACTCCGCCTTCTTTCTCCCAGCATTTTGTTTAATTCCTCCCCTCCTCCTTCCCACTTATTTTTCTCCTCCTCTTTTCATCTTCATGACTACGAAGCCCTTCGTCTACATAGAATTCTAGGATGAGAGTCATTTTCTTTATAGTAGGTTAAAGATCCCATTGTCTTGTGACTTTTAATGTACAACTTAAAGAAAGAACAGAAACAAATGCTTCCCTAGAGTATGAGAACACTCTCGAAGCCAAAATATGAGGGCAAAAGTTTAAACATTGAATAGAAGTGTAGACTATCAGCATCAAGGAAAGGTTTTTGTATTACTGTCTACTACTGCTATGAGCAATCAGTAAACGTGGATTGATTAAAGTGACTCAAATGTATTATTTTGCAATTCTAGAATTCATTTGTTCAGTATACTCATGGGGGATAGATACTAAGATACTACTGGCCTCTTCTTGGATGGAAGCAATTACTTTGTCTTTTCAGTTCTACAGGATGCCTGCATTCAGTGACTCAAGAACCCTGCCTTCTCTTTCAAGAGTCCAGGTCAGTCATCTTAATTTGCCATCTATCTTCTTCTCCTTGCATTCTTTTTCCATATTTCAGGATACTGATTCTATGAAGTCTTACCAGATAATCCAGTATAGACTTCTTATTTTAGATCAAAGGATTAACAAAGTCAATTCTATCGCCAACCTTCAGCATTAAATTTTACCATTCCCAATATCCTAGGGTGTTACCCCTGAAATATAATAGAACCAAACAATTAAAAGAGGTTGCTGAGAAACTAAACCTGGATGCCTACCCAATGGCTGTCTCTCCAAAGGAGTTCTCGGGATTTCATTAATCATCTGGTGAAGTAATACATTTAAATAAGGTTCCTTTAATGAAATACTACAGCAGGTCACAGAGAAGATCGAATGCTCCTGTGAATCATGGCTACAATGTCCACTTGGACTGTCTACATGTTGACCTACCCTACACTTGATTTTAAAATTTGCTTAGGTCCTTCTATACTCTAAGAGATATTTTTATTATTATTTTAGCCCCAAAGGGTTCCCTCTTTTTCAAATGCCTGTCAGATACACACAGCATGTTTTATAATTTTTCTTATAATCCACTCTATCCCACCCTTACCATTATCATTACCATGGCTTTTGCTACTACTTTCTGTGCTCAGTGATGGTCCTTTTCCTTCCCAGACATGACTGCTTCTCAAAGGACTTATCCACATTCTCAGTTTGCAGAGGAAGAAATGTCAGATCGAGAGATGCAATTGGGGATTCTGATTCAAACAGCCCGAAAGTGGGAGAGAAAGACTTGAAACCCAAATCTGTCTGGCATAAGCCTGGCGTTCGTGAGCTGTTTGTCCTATCTCTCCGGAGGACACTCCATCTTTGGATTATAAGCACCTCTAAAAAGGAGACTGCCTTGTAATTTTTCTGAAACTCCCAAGACAACCACCGCAGACTTAACCAGATGGCAGGGGCCCTGTACATCTATGGGATGGTCACAAAGGTAGGCAGGAAACAGAAGGACACCATTAGCAATGTCAATGGCTTCAGCCTTGGTTCATTTTTCTAATGAGGACATTATGCAACAAGTTACAGATTCCATTTCAAAGCGTTTTTATTGTGTGCTTGTAAATGATGCTTGGTAGCATAGGAGAATTTGGGGAATACCCTTTGCAACTTTTGGAAAGATGACTATGTGACCGTGGCTGGGAAGTCATCTAGCAAAAACAATGTCACCAGGAGACTATCAGTGCTTCTGGCCACAGAATTTACATAGCTTTGTCATAGCACCAGTTCTCGCTAAAACAATCCCGACTAACTCCACTCAAAGGAGGGGTGGCAGTGATGTGTGTTGATCTCCGGTAGTAGGCTTCCTGCTCTCAGAGAGCCCTTTGTGGGGAGTTAAGCGCGGTTCACAGAGCCCCACCCCAAGATGAAATTCCAGGGCACTTACACTTATGCCTAATGATAATAATTAAGGATTGAGGAGGACTCTTCAGTGCTGACAGACGGGGCATTTTATTTTCCATGCAGCAAGGCATCGTTTCTTTGACCAGAACATCTCCTAGCATGAATTTTCTAGAATCTGCTTCTGACCCAGAGGGACACAGATGAAGTTGATGAACCTTTTAGAGAGCCATGTGTTTGTGGTTTCTAAGAACACAAGAAGCCCTCTTTGGCTCTGTGCAGACTGTAAAAGAGTGCATTCCCGGGGCTTTACTATCCAAGGTGAACCATCCATGGTCAGACTCAAAGCAGACAGAAAGACATCCAGGACTTAGGGAAACGGTTGGCGCTCTCAAGCAGACCACATGCCAAGGTAAGGCTGTGGAAACTGGCATGGGTGAACAGGGGCACCTGGGAAGGCTTGCTGGGCCTGCTTGTCCTTCCTGCTTTATTTCTTCACCCAGTTCCCAGCAGAGAGCAGGTGTTTGTAGATTGAATAAAGATGTTGTTCAACTCACCAGCCCTGGGATCTCGTTTAGAACAGCCACACTGCTCATGCCGGAACTAAGCGGAGTTTTAAAGCTAACGCAGCTTTTAGAGTTGCTATTAACGACTTTTTGTCTTTACCCAGCTCACTGAGCTCATATGACTCCCTAGTCCATCTCTCTGGGTCTGGTCTATAGGTCACTGTCTTAGGGAGCCTCCCAGGGAGAAGAATTGCACATCCCATGCCCCATGCCCTCAGCATTCTGCTCTGGCTAGATTGCCAACCAACATGCCTTCACATACTGTGACCAACCAGGAAGGGTGACTGAAATGGTCATCTCTCAGCACAGGGACAGGCAGGGCCTGGGAACTGTCTTTCTCCATGCTCCATTTCCATACAGTTACTATGCATAATCAGTACCTTCCTGGTCTCCGTCTAGTCACATAAACAAATATTTTCTGAGGAAGCCAAGGGTAAAACGTTCTGAAGGCACTAGAGCTCTGATACATATCTCTCCACAGTGGGTTCAATTACTAATACGAATCGGATCCTGCATACTTCTGAGCCATTGGCAAATACAATACTGTTCCCTGACACCCAAAATTCTGACCCTGTCTGCCTGAGATCCCAGACGTCAGTTGGGACAAACTAAGGAGTCTTTATGAGAATTTTTTAGTCAAGATGGACTGGATATGTGTCGCAAACAATCCTGAGTGTGATGGTATATTTCTTGTTTGTACTTTCGGTGCTTTGAAACAGATTGGCGTTATGTTACGTATTCTGGATGGGGGACTGGGACTCACTCAAGGCATGTAGCTAGGCGGTGGATATATAATCTGATGGCAAGTCCCTAATTTTTTGGACTTGGAAAGACAAAGGGAAGGAAACACTGGAAAATTTCTTGTGGACTTCTCATTGTTAGAACTCCTTTTGTGGTGGAGCTGAGCTGTGCGGGACAGGTTCAACTGGGAACAGAGCTTATGGAAATACCACTGCAAGGAGACCTTCCTTTTCTAGCAAGAGACTCTCTCAGGGTACTGGGAGACACTTTGATAATCTCAAAAGCTGTTGTGTTGGGGGTATTTTTCTTCAGAAGGCAAGGTCTTTAGGGTTTGATCCTAGGGAGGGATGAGGGAGCTAAAGGAGTCACCTAGTTTATATCTGGGGTATCCTCTCGGGCTCGGGGTTCTGAAAAACTGAGACGGATGTGAAATATTAGTGGTGTTTCAGCAGGCAGTTATTTATAGCATGAGTTTCATACTTATGTTTTAAAAATTGAGCTTTTTCTTCCTTTTGAAGACCTATTTATATTTACTTTGTGTGTATTGAATATTTTGTCTACCTATGTACATGTGCAGCCCTTGTGTTTAGTACTGATGGAGGTCAAAAGAGAGAGCTGAATCCCCTGAGGCTGGAAGAACTGGTACTTGTGATATCCATGTTGGTGCTGGGAAGGAATCCTGGGTCCATTCTAAACAATAACAAGTACTCTACACTGCTGAGCCATCTGCCAGCCTTAAAGGTTGTTTTATATAATCATTCCTAATAAAGTTCACTAAATTTATAAATAAATCTGCTAATTAAATGCATATAAAGTAATTAAAATAAACACTACAAATAGTATTTCATGAGATCTATGTTTACCCTGATTTGAATGTTAAACAGTATGCATGCAGTACATGTGAACATTATATTGTAATCCCACAGACATGTAATACTTAGGAATTTAATTCAAAATATAAAAATAAAATGGAATTAAAATCTTCATCAAATTTTAAGAAATTAATATTCAATAAGCTAACCCGATCATTAGTTATGAAGTTGGCCCATGTCTCCTATAAAAAGTCCAAAAACGAATTCTCTAGACATCAGTTAAAAAGGTGCCACACACCGTACACAACTAATTATGTGTGGATACACCCAGAAAATTTGATCGATGGACAGCAAAATATTATGTAACTTTAACATGTCATAAAGTATTCATTCGCCTTTCTACTTTTCAACAGTTTAGGAATGGAGCAATCTGGTTTGCCTTACGGGTAGCATAATAGACAGCTGGATGGCATTTGCTTCTGAGCCTTGCTGAGTCCTCATCCGATTGGATAAGTCATGCAGAAGATGGTCCCGAAGCTACTGAAGTCCACTGTCTTCAAAGCACAGGAAGGGTAGAGACGGCTTTGGGAGATGCTCAGCACTTACAGGCGCATTCTACTCTTACGGAGAGCTGGGGTTCAGTTCTCAGCTCACAGCCATCTGGAACCCCAGTTTCAGGAGGCCTGATGCTTTTTCCTGACCTCCTTGGCAACCAGGAATATATGGGCACCCTGACATGCATGCAGCCAGACAAAACAACAGCAAAAACCCCAAACAAACAAACCAACATATGCTACAGAGTAAAAAATAAATAAATAAATCCTCTTTTTCTTTTTCAAATCTGATATACCCAATGGAGTATTAATTAGTTTCAAGAAAGAATAAAATCATGGCACTTTTCAGAAAAAAAGGAAGTGATTGTATTAAGCAAAATAAACTAGGTTTAGAGAGACAAAATGACATTTTCTCTCACAGGATGCAACTAGCTTAAAAGAAAGTGTAAGGGGAGGGGTCTGCTTTGGAGAAGGGAAGAATTGGATGAAACTAAAACGCACTGTATACCTGTGGAAGCCATAACAAAATTATTGTTCTATACAACAATAGAACACAGTGATAGTGCTGATGGAGAACCTCCCTTCTTAGCCTGATCCCTCACCACTTGTCCACATGGCTAGGGGAATGAGGAGATAGATGCTCCTTCCGTTGGCCCAGGTATATGAGGACACTTGGAATAGAGAGTGGAGGAGCAGGACCAGGGTTACAATGGCACCAGAAGCAGCGGTAACACTCTGGTGTGTTATATTAGTTTACTGAAGTCTTTAAATCATTATTATTAATTTTAGAATTAATCTTCAACCCACTCTCAAACAAGAAACTCTAATTAAACTCAGTGGGCCATGCACAAAGTAAAACATGGATGTAAGAGGTTAACTTGAGAAGATGGGTTGAAGGTGGGGTATGAGGTACTTGAAGCAGGGAAAGAGAAGTATAATGTATTGTGTCAATGCATGAAATGGATAAATAATAAAAGAACCTTCACATATGAAACTGTAGCTTTTGGATTTGGAAGACATAGTAGAGATCATCAGATCTAATCTGGTTTCCCGGTGAGGATATTTGGTCCCCTGAATGCATCTTGATGACAAGAGGGACAGCACTAACCCTCCACTTGATAATGCCTTTCTGTCACATTACCTTTCGATGGTTGTAAAAGGTTTTCCTGGCGTGGTGGACAGACCTTCAGTGAGGGATGCCCAGCAGCTCTCACATTGGAGAAGCAACACTTTCCATTGTCTGCTTGGCCCACAGTGCTCCCCAGAGCCTCCGAGGACCCTTGAAGTCATGTGGGACAAGGACTGTTGGTATTTACATACAATACCGGACACCCTGACATTAATAGGGTCTCAATAAATGCTTGTTAATGGGAAGGCATCATAGAAGGGGAATTTGCATATTCTTGAGATCTACAGAGTGTGGCTCATGAATATTCACTAATCAGTGTGAGTTAGTCTTATATAACAAGGAACCCAAAAATTTCCATGGTAATGTACCAAAAACAATATGTTGGATTTCCTCCCCTGCCCACCAATTCTTTAACAATTCTCTGAAGTTTAGTCTGCTATAATCTCTTTCAGAAACCAGATTATATTATTTCTCCTCTAACCTAGAACCGGGGGCTTAGTTTATCTGTCCAAACAGCATGGACCGAGGGCCGTCTTCTCATTTCCATCTTCCTTATGGCCCATCCCTTCCTTTCCACATTTCCACCAGTCGTCAGCAACCTGTTAGTAATACTGCAGGCATCCTGAAGCTGACAGATACAGCAGCGTTTGAATGTGCATACAAGGAATATATTCAGAACCACTAATCCATATGACAGTTCAGAAAAGGGACACAGGACATGTGCCAGGGCAGCCGTCTCTGCCGATGTGGTCTCCACAAGTCTTTGCAAAGAAATGGTTTGGCTGGTTTCAAGCTTGCTGTGGTCTCTGAGCCTATGTTACCCCCACATCTGCTCTCCCTCCTCCTCAGCAGCCTCCCCCTCCTATGTCACTGCTGGTGCAGGCATGCGTCATTTGCAGCCTCTCACTGTGGCTGGAACATCACCGTGTCTATGAATAGATTTCACAGCCTCCTTCAAGCTTCCTCTCAGGGCTGGACTGACTCAGCTACACCGAGAAGGGAGAGCACATTGACGGACAGCTAGCTTTACCGCCCTATGCTTCCACAATGTGGATGCAGAAAAGAAAACACGGCTTACAAGAAACTCTCCTGAAATAACAAATCCAGCACAGAAAATGAACAGAGAAACACAAAGACACTCCACCCAGCCAGAATGTTAGAGTAGGTGGTTGGAGATAAAGTGATAATTTAGAATATGAAATTTCTGGTTTGAAAATAAAAAAAAAAGCTATCTTTCAGATGTGGCTTTGATCTAAAGATTAGAAATTGCTTCCCTTGAGAAAAGATCCTTAGAGATCTAATTTGCAAGGAGCCAGGCTGAGGGAACCGGGATTTGCAGAAGGCAGATCCAGGTCATCGGTGCATAAGTGATGGGTGCTTATTGTCTCTCACACTGAATTCGCAGCCACTACCTTTAATTAGGGCTCTCAGAGGAATGGGGACCATTTCTGGCTCAGGCAGACACAGCTGCTTTGGGCTCTGAATGTGTGGGAACAAACCTGGCTGGAGATTGCTGTCGTATGGAACCAGCCAGGGAGGTTTTTTCCAGAGAGAGATAACTTCATGACTGTTTATTAATAGGACACTAGATTCACCCCGTAGAAATGTTTGGTAGTGACTGCTTAATTGTTCTCAGGCGGTAATTACTGCAATTAAGAACCTGCAACATTGCAAAACCTCGTCTAGACTAATATTAAAGGGAACCTGTTGGCGATTACTTTTCGTTGGAGAGGACAGATAAACAGTGCAGCTCTGGGTCTCCCTCAGTGTCTGCTTGGAATCCATCCATCCTCCATCCTCTCCCGACTTATACAACAACGTCTCCTTCCTTGAACGTGAGGTGTTCTGAGTGACAGGACTGCCATCCAGGTACACACGATGATGCCTTCACTCCTCCGTAACTCCAACATGTGGTACTTGACATATTAAAAAATGAGGTTGGCATTCCCACTGCAATGACTCTTAAGGGTTTAGAGATGTGTTTCCTTCATCAGGAAACAAACTGAAGTGGGGAGCAGTGTCTCAGAAAGAGGCAGTCAGGCTCAGCATCAGAGCTGGAAAGATTCTCGACTGCAAAGACACAGCAAAGTCCAGGAAGCTCCCGAGGACATGTCATCTCTTAAGAAATCTCATCTGCTTCTGTGAGTCCCCCCCCAACACAGTCATTGTTCTTCTCTTCTTCTCTGTTGTCACCCATAACCAGGCAAGTCTTTATTCCCCTCCTGCCAGGGTAGCGTAAGTGAAGAGTTAAATTCGCCTTCTCCACTTGCTGATGCCTTCTTCTAGCAGAGGTTACGGCATCTCATCCCGTCCCAGCTCCATGTGCTGAACCATGTATTCACTCACAGGCTGCTGCTTAGCATGGTGGCTGTGTCTTCACAATTATGGGCTAAAGCCTTAGGGGCAATGATATAACCAGGTGTCTCTCTCTGGTGCTAGCAACAGATTCTGACAAAGAAGGCTTGAAATATGAAGATACTTTTTCTCCCTTCCTTCTTTTCTTCCTTCCCTTCCATTCTCCCTCCTTCCTTCCTTCCTTTCTTTCTTTCTTTCTTTCTTTCTTTCTTTCTTTCTTTCTTTCTTTCTTTCTTATTTTTTTTCATGATCTCATGTGGCCCAGGTTGGCCTGTGTAATCCTGTTGCCTCTGCCTCTCAAGTACAGAAAGTACAGGAGGGTGCCTGCCATGCTAGGTTTATGCAGTACTGGGGATTGAACTCAGAAGTATGTGTATGGTGGGACAATGTGAAGATGCTCTTTTGAAAAACAAATTTTTGAGTTACTCACACAAAAACTAAGGAGTACAGACACTGTACATACAGTGCAATTTCAACCCACCACACCCCTTCCCAGTTTCCTTTATTGCAGAGATCTTGCATTAGTAAGGAACATTTGCTCTAACTAATAAATGAATATTGCTACCAATTATTATTAGATTAAGTGCACCATTTCCATTGGGATTTGTTCTCCAGAATTTGGTCGTGCATGTTGTTTTGAACCTACCACTGCATTAACATACAGAATACTTTCATTACACTGATTTCCCAAGTATTCCATCTGCTAATGTGCACCCCTAACTTCTGCGCGATGGGATGGTTAACCTTCAAGGTCGACTTGTGAGGATTAAATAACATTCAGGGTATGACTCAGGCATACCTTTGGGTGTGTCTGTAAGGGTGTTTCCAGAGAGGATTAATTGAAAGACTATGAGACACACTGAATGTGGGTAGCACCATTCCACAGACAGTGGTCCTGGACTGAGCAAAGTGGGGGGAGTGGAGAGAAAGCCAGCTCGTTCAGAATTCCTTTCTCTATTTCTCAGTCTGCCTAGATGTGAGCAAGAAGCCTCACATTCCTGCTGCCACACCCAAGAGCTCCTGCCCTAAGCTTCCCTTGTGTACTGTGTGTTCTCAAACTGGAAGCCAGATGAAGCATTTCTCTCTAAGTTGCTTCTTGTCTGATATTGATAATAACAACAAAAACTAATCACTACATTGTAATTAATGGCCTTCTTGACATCCCTGTAGTTGTGGTTGGCATCTTTTGCTTTGCAATATTTATTAAAGAATCATCTGATTCATCCGTGCTGTGATAGAACACCTCTTTGCCACAAACAGTGCTCTATTGTTAGGGTTTTTACACCGTTAGCTACTTACCTCCTGCAGGGTATTCTAGTTGTGCCCACATGTTGGCAACTATGACTAAAATTGGTATAAACACCCACATGAAGACTTTTGGTAGATATACATTTTCAAGTCATTTTGGATAAATAGAAAAATGTGCGATTCAGGATAGCATGAGTACAGCCCATTTAGTAAGAGGCTGACCAAATCATGTTTAAAGTCTCTGGACGAACTTTCAGCCTTGCTAACAGTAAAGAGAATTTTCAGTTGCTTTGATTATTTTTTTAAAATGGGTTTTGGTCAGTAGAAAACATAAAAGAGATAAATATGAGGGGTAGGATTGATTCAGAGCCCCATGGCTGTTGTCTTAGCTGCCTTTGCTGTAAACAGTGAGGGTAGCAGACAGTGAGCTAAACAGAACTATGAACTGGTTGATGTCTCCACTTGGTACTCATGAGCATTTGAGGAAAATCAAGCTACTTAGAAAAGCCAACCTTCATCTTGTCTTATTAAAGATTAGGGTACTCATGCCAATTCCTACGAACCAAGCAAATATTAAAGGCATAATGTATGTAGAAATCCTATCTAGCAACATCATGAAATTACAGAGAGAACCCAATATAAACTCTAAGTCCAACAGTAAAGACTATGCTATTGTCCTCAGCTATAATTTGTTATTGTTTTGTTGCTATCATTGTAAAATTCTATACCCAAAACAAGAAAATGACCTTAGTATTTACAAGTTGAATGGAATGTTCCAGTTCTCACTTTCATTTAGTTTAAGTCCGAGAGGCTAGAAACACCGCAGACTCACTGGCCAAAGATCCTAGCGTCTCTGAGGGTGTAGCTTCTGCCTCCTGTCTCACTGGTGATATCACTGTGAGAGTAGGTCACCACAGCTTGTCACTTACAGGATTTCCCACAATAACCTCACCAACCACAGACTCATCCACTGAGGAGATTGGCCAGCAACATCTTCTGATTACAGCATAATTGCAGCCTTTGGAGACAGAAGAGCTGCAAAGACTCCATTGTCACTCATCCTCCTGCACATAGTCGGCATACCGCAACCAGTGAGACCCTTTATGTGATGCTCATATGGGGGACCACACCTTCACATTTTTGATTTCCCTCACTGTGTGTGTCTCACAAAGCATCACTTTCTTCGATATATTTTGATGGCGCTTGTCTGTCTCTGAGCTATAATTATCTCTAGTTTATCAGCTGAATGGAATCTAAAGTGTGAAAACGCTCATCTCTAATATCTTATTCCATACAGCTGCTCTCCCCCACCATGCCCTTTTGAACCTTTTGAAATCTAACTTTGTTTTTCAGTTATAAAGTCCATACATGTATCTTGATTAATTGCACCCCTCTTATCCCTTCTAAAATCTTCCAGGTTTCCCCTTCACTTTCCCTTCCGGACTTCATGCCTTCCTTTTATAATTTTTGATTAATTTATTTTTCAAACCTATGAATCCAATGAATGGTATATGCATGTGTGGGGGCTATCCACTGAGGCATGGGGAACCTACCAGTGGGCAACACTCCTAAAGAAAACCAATTCCCCTTCTTCTAGCAGTCATCCACTGCCAACAGCTCCTCAGGTGGCAAGGGAAAACTCAAACTCCCACCCTGTCCACACTAGAATTTTTAAATAGCTTGACCTTGTGCCCGTCTTGTGTGGGTGACAATAGCAGCTGTGAGCTTGTGTGGTCAAGAACAGCGTGGTGTCCAGAGGGCAGCATTTTGTAATGCTTTTCCTCGCCTCTTCTTTGTTGTTCCTGAACCTTTGCAGGGAGAGGGTTGATCTAGGTATTGCACCTATAACTGAGCTCTAGCCCACTTATGGCTGAGCCCTAGCCCACCTATGGCTGAGCCCTCTTCCACAGACACGTTCTCAGCTCTGTGAACAGCGAGGCATCTCTGGATCAGCCACTACCTGCTGCAATGAAAAATTCTCTGGTCCAAGTTGGGAGCGGAATCAATCTCTGAATATAAACACAAACATACGTGCAGCTGTTTGACAATATGAACAGTTAAAAAGCATCAATAGGTCCTCCTTTAAGGTTTATGGCTTCCCTAACCATGGGGTTTGATTATATTTATATACCAAGCCTACTCCTTCCTTTGGTGCAAGCTGCAGCTCTAACCCAGAAAGCAGCTCTTCTGGCCTCTCTGACCAGTACTCAGAGGGAGCTATCCTCTGCCTGGTATTAAGATTTTCATTTAATAGTACATGTTTTCTGGGAGCATCTTTGTTCATTAATGATGAAATTTCATTTTTAAATATATTTTTAATTAACTAAGAAACCAGTGGGTTTCATTAAACTTCTCTGTGCATCCTTAATTGCAGAGAACTGACTCTTTGCTCCTCCTGCCCTTTACTCCCATCCTCGTCCCCACTTAAACCATTAGTTCCCATTCCCCAGTTCTTTAATATTATATAATGTCTTAATTAGGGTTCCTATTGCTGTGATAAAACACCATGTCCAAAGCAACTCGGGACAAAATGGTTGGTTTCACCCATGTTTCTATATCAATGGACGGCTTGTGAGGAGCTCAAAGCAGGAGCCTGGAGGCAGGGACTGAAGCACAGGCCATGGAGGAAGACTGCTTACTGGTTTGCTTCTTTGGACCTGTTCAGCTTGCTTTCTTGTACAGCTCAGGACCACGTGCCCAAGGCTGGCATCTCCCCCTGTGCTGGCTAGACTTATGTCAACCTGACACAAAATATAATCATTTGAAATCTTAGTTAAGAAAATGCCTCTGTAGTAAGATAGGGCTGTGTGCCAGTCTATAGAGCATTTTCTTAATTAGTGCTTGATACGGGAGGACCCAGATCATTGCAGGTGATGCCATCCCTGAACTGGTGCTCCTGGGTTCTGTAAGAAAGCAGGCTGAGCCAGCCTTGTGGAGCAAGCCAGGAAACAGCACTCCACCACAGCTTCTGCTTCAGCTCCTGCCTCCGTGTTCCTGTGGTTGTTTCCTTCAGTGGTGGACTATGGTGTGGAAGTATAAGTCTAATAACCCTTTCCTCCCAAACGTGTGGTTTGGTTATGGTGTTTTGTAGAAACAACAGAAACCTTAACTAAGATATCACCCCTGGGTTGAAGCCTCTCTCATAGAATCATTAATATCTCTCTCTCTCTCTCTCTCTCTCTCTCTCTCTCTCTCTCTCTCTCTCTCTCTCACACACACACACACACACACACACACACACCAAAACAAATAAACAAACAAACAAAAAACACTCTGTAAGCTTGCCCGTAGGTCAACCTGGTATGTACTCAGTTAAAGTTTCCTCTTTTTAAATGACTCTTGCTTATGTCAGGTTGATAACAAACTAACTGTCATAGATATGCTCTGTTCTGCTATTATATCTTTGTACTTGAATTGTACGATCACAGATTCCTAAGGATCTTCTTCATGCACACTTCATTTTGGTTAAATTTTCTCTAGGCTCTTCATCTTCCTATCCCCATCACAGTACCTGCGTGAACCCTTGTGCCCCTAAGCATCAGCCCTCACTGTTTTCATTTCACTTCTATTTTTTCGCCCCTACCTTTGCATCCCAACCAATGGCCCATTTCTAGTTTCCCTGCTTCTATGTGTACTCCATGTTCAACACACAAAACGAAACAACTGAAGCTAAAACTATCACATGGGGCAGGACACAATGGCTCTTGTCTTTTTGGCTCTGAGTAACCTCATTCAGGATCATATTTTCCTATAATTTTACTTTTCTTGCAGCCACATAATACTCCGTTGTATTTATGCACTGCTTTTAATTGTCCATTCACCAAGTAGTTTCAGCTGATTCCATTCCCTAGCTACTGTGAAGAGCACAGCAGTGGACGTGGATGTGCACGTATCTCCAGTGGGATATATGTTTCTGGGGTATAGACCTAGGAGTGTGATAGCTGGATCATATGGTAGATTTAGGTGTGGGCTTTTGTTTGTTTGTTTGTTTTTGTTTTTTGTTTTGCTTGTTTGTGTTTTAGAAACCTCCAGAATGAGTCCTACAGTGACTGCATTAGTTTACACTCCCACTAGTATTACGTAAGGGTTTCCCATCCCTTCATGCATGCCAGCATTTGTTGTCATTTATATCCCTGATGATGGTCATTCTAAGTTGGGGGAGAGGGAGTTTTAAAGTGGTTTTCATCTGCCTTTCTCTGATGAGTAAGGATCTTGACTATTTCCTAAGTGCTTCTTAGTTTCTTGTATTTTTTCTTTTGAGAAGTTTATGTTCTTCAGTTCCTAAGCCCATTTTTTCAATCAACTCCTTTCTTAGTGTTTAGGTTTTTGTTGTTTGTTTGCTTGTTTGTTTTTTGAGTTCTTTGTGTAATGTAGACGCCAATCCTCTATTGTACAGCTGACAAGGGTTTCCTCCCACTCTGTGGGTGTCTCTTCATTTGATTGACAGCTTCCTCTGCTGTACAGAAGCTTCATACTCTCATGAGATCCCATTTATTTACTGGTCTCATTTCCCGAACAACCTAAATGCTATTTAGAAAGTCCTTTACTGCATCTATAAGTTGAAGTATTTTCCTATATTTTAAGTCTCATGGTACTGAGTGTTCTGTTGAGTCTTTGTTCTATTTGGAGTCAGATTTTGTGTACAGAGAGAGGCAAGGATCCAGTTTGATTGTTCTGAATGAACCCAAGTTTCCCATCACTGTTTGTTTGAGATGCTGTATTTTCTTCTATGTTTATTTTTGGTATCTTTGTCAAAGGCAAAGCAGCTGTCATCACATGGAGTTGTGTTCTTCTCTGTTCTATTCTACTGATCCAAGTGTCGGTTTCTGTGTCAGTACCTTGTTGTTTGGCTCGCTGAGGCTCTCCAGTGCAATTTGAGGCCAGATACAGTGATAACTTCTGCAGTCTTTTCTTGATCTGCTGGTTTTCAATTAAAGACTAGCTAACAAAAAAAGTGAATCTAATACTATTGCTTCATTGGGAAAGTGGGCCTGATTTATTTACTTTGGTCAGTTATTACTAATATTTTACAAGATTACTAAGCATGTGCATAGAAATACAGTGAACGGGGATTATGAACAAAAAGGTGATAAATACCTTGTGTTTTTTAAGTGAATAAGAACAAAATTGTACAAAACTTATGATCAAACAAATGCTTGTTTATGGGTGTTTGTAGTAGCTGTGTCCATAATTGCCAAAACATGGGAGCAACTAAGATGTTTCTCAAAAGATGAACTGGAAAGTAAACTTTGGAACATCCAGACAGTGGAATATTATACATTTATCAAAAACAAAAAAAACAAAGAAACAAACAAAAACCCATGCAGTCAAGCCACAGACGACAAGATGAAAATGTAAAGGTAGGTCCTCTTCCATGAGAAATCATTCCAAAATGGCTATACACTGATTCGTCACAGCTACTTGGTGTTCTTTAAGAAAAGGCTAAAGAGTGAAGACGGGAAAAGGACAATGGATCCCAGGAGGTTTAGAGGAACATAAGATGAGTAGGCGGAGCACCTGGGATTCTCATGGCAGAGAAACTATTCTGTCTGGTGCTAGAATGGGGGATTCACGTTGTACATTTAGGAAGACCTCACAGAAGAGAGAATGTCCTTATGTGAGCTATGCATTTATTTGGCAGTCACATGAAAAAGGTGATTCATCAGTTCAACAGAGACACCAGAACGATCTTGTCTATGGTGAGGAGACCGCAGGAAGTACAGACAGACATCTTTGGGAGCATTCGGCTTCTGGGTTATTTCACTGTGAACCCAAAGCTTCTAAAATAATAATTTCTATCTTATGTTTATTGATTCTTATTGTATGGGTATGAATGTTTTACTGTATGTGTGTGCATGCACCCCGTGTGTGCTTGATGCCTGTGGTGACACAAGATCTCCTGGAACCAGAGATATGGGTGGGTCTCCGGCAAGAGCAGCAAGTGCTCTTCAGAGTTGGAGCTGTCTCAACAGCCCCTGAATGTCTGTTTAAAAATAGAGAAAAGCACTTTAGCATGTCTGAGCATTTGTTATAATGAGTGAAATAGTGAAAAGATCCTGAGAGTACAACTCTGACCCACCACGAGATCATATGTGTCAATCAAACGAAAGGCTAGCACTGAAAAGACTGCATTGCCGGGCAGGTGGGCATGTATAGTCTTTGTACATCCTCAATAGGGTGAAAAATGAGCAGTCATTATATCTTAGAAAGGAAAAGCACACACTTCATTAATTCCGCTCTTCAGTATTTCCCCATGTAAAGTGTAAACATAGGTGAATAAGCATGTTTGTATATAAATATTGATAGCAGCCGATTTTCATAATATTCCCCAAACCAGAAACAAAACCATATGCATTCCAATAGTGAGTGTATAAATAAACTGTATATATTATTACAGCAAATTCTACTCAGTAATAAAGCCAAGTGAACTTCCGACATAGCATAGATGAGTCTCACAGTTATTATGGGAATCATGGGCCTGAGGCAGAGGGCCTCTCAAAGCACCTCCTGGGTTTCCAACAACTTTAGAGTTGAATTTTATACTGTCACCACCTGGAAATTCTCAATATATTTCTAATGAGGTCCCTTATCTTCAGGCTCCACTGAGTCTTCCAGTCATGCAGCTTGTTGTATCACCAAACTTTTGCCTCATAAACTTCTGGAAATCAGCTCAACTTTAGATACTTAATCTCTATGAAAAGTCTTTACACCTTTAAAGTCAAAAAGAACATTAATTCTATCCATACCGCTTTTGTTTCTTCAATACCTGGCTTGCTTCTTTATATCAAAGAACAGCAAATTGAAGGCTCTTTATTGACTACAATGGACATGATCTCAGCTCATCTTAAATCCATCATCTACTTTGAAAGATGCTTTTCATAGGGTTTTTTTTTCCTCAAATAAACCAGCTGTTTTAGTGATTAGGAGTGTGAAGACAGGCTTAGGTATTTAGGTGAAGAATTCAGTTCATATTTTTTTCTGTTTGAATGCTATCCCTTTCATAATTCCAGCACTTGTAACAGTGTAGACAAAATGAAAATCACGTGCTACTTTTGTTGCTAAAGTTGTGTTTTCCAAAATGATGCTGAATTCTAACTCCCTGGGCCTAGGAAAGGGACCAAATTTAGGAAGAAAATCTTTTCAGTTGATCGTGTTAAGATGAGGCCACTGGGTAGCTCCAAGCCTATGTAATCCGTAGGACTCCTCTACAAAGGGGAAAAATGTGACAGACAGGCATCCAGATGCAGGAAGATGTGGAGACACTGAAAGAATGCTACTTACAACCCAAGGAGTGCCCGAGGCTGCCACAAAGTAGGAGAAAGGCTTGGAAGCAGTTTCCTTCATGGCTCTAGAAGGTAACAGCGATACCTAAATCAGACTCTGACTTCTGCTCACCAGAAATGTGCAAAAATCAGCATCTCCTCTTTAACCCACTGACATGAAAGAGCAGAAATGTATCGCAATTAAGCTGTAAGATAAACGCAGCATCTTCACCTCATTCTCCACTCTTTCGTTCTAATGGATGACTTTGCTTCTCATCCCATGTGTGGGTGCATTTTTCTTGGGTCATCATCACAGATGTGAGTTTCCTCTGGTGATTTTACAAGGTCACCCTCAGAGTATAGGCTATGGAACATGTACAGAGAAGGGATTAGACAAGTTTGTTTAAAATATGGGTTTATGAATCTCAAAACAGTAAGGTAAGGATAGAATTAGATTAGAATTGCTGGTGAATGGATTAGGAATCTGTATTTTTTTAATGGTTCTCTCCCTTGTCCATTCTTCTATGAGCATAAATCCCGGGAAGAATCCTGGGTAGATAGTGTCTCTTAAAGAAAGAACAGGCAGTAACAACTCACCTCTTTGCTGGGTCCATCTCAACTCTAGAATTAGTGAGTGTCACCCTTTCCTCTTGGTAAAACTGCTTGATACACGGCCAGGTCCAGTGAGGTGTTCCTGGAACCAGAATCTTCCTCTGAGCTACCCCCACCCTTGTGTTTCTCAAAGGGAAGGGAGATGCTGAGGAAAGAGTTGAAATGCTTACCACAGTGACATTGCTTCACCCTTAGCACGGAATCCTGATTACACACTTAGAGTCCATTAAGAGTCTTAATTGCTTAAAGCGACTGAAGGTAGAAAAACGATTACCCCATTGTGCCAAAGTTGCCTTCTTTGAAACCCAGCTCCTGAAAAGGTAGGAAAGGCAAGGTCTAGAAGCATTCTCTCTTCTTCCCTTTGCTGGCATTCTGTACTGAGAACACTCAGTTCCCAAGATAACCCTACCTTAAGAGCACAGGTCAGGTGCGGCATGTACAGAAAAGGATAGGCTACGGATTTATAACCTCTGGGCAGAATTTTGAAGTTCTGAGACAAACCTTCAGCCCATGGAGAGGTCTACAGGAAAGTAGCACAAAGGTCTCCATGCTCCTATCTGTAGTGTAAAGGGCGACTCTGGAACCTCACACCAGATCTCCCTTCTTGGTTTCAAGAGCACAGCATTTCTTTCATGAGGATGTCTTTAGCATTTTGTTATAGTTTAACCACCATTATAATTTTTGGAGAACGGTACCTTGGTATATTTGTTGTGAAGCTAAAAATGTTGGGGCTTCTGTCAGAGGGATTCTGTTAACCGATGACATTGGATTTTGCCTGATTGGAAAGGCAAAGTATCTTCTGTGGAAACACAGCCTCTTTTACAGAGATGACCTCCCTTCTACTCCTTTCTACATAGCAAGTCAGGCATAAGGTACAAATGAATCTACATCAAATGAAAGCTTTACATGCATCATCGTGACACTGGTTTTCCAGTTTCCGCAGGGAACTCTTGACCAATATTACTCCTATGCCCCAAATCCTACAAAGATGTTTTGTTTCTGTGCCTTTCTTCTCGTGACAATCGTCCAGCATCTTCCATTAGCATATTTAATTTCTAATCATCTCTCTAATGTGTAAGTGCCCGAGGCAAATGTGTACCAATGGTGTTATTGCCTTTTGGGAGGTTCCAACACATTTATTTTCTATATAGTTGTGCTAATATGTTGTGTTGTGTACAAGTGTGTGCACGCATGTAGATGTGTTGTGAGTGTATCTTTCTCTGTGTGTGTGTATGTGATGGGGTATGAGTGAGTCTCAGTGTGTCTCTATATGATGCACACAGAGAAATAAGTGGTTACTAGCTGTGTCCCTAAGCAACAAAATCAAATTAGTACAAAATTTGCTCTGCTTTCTCAATTCAATTTCAATTTATTTGGCCTTATAATTTAATGTTGACTCAAAACACATGACTTTTTATCACTAACCATAATCGCGTATTTGCAAACTGGAGGCAGCTTTACGAGAAATTATGAAAATAAAAACTACTCGATTTAAAGCAAAAGTTTTAGGACAAATTCAGATAAAGCCTCTTCTATTTTGTCTTATTTCATCTCCGCAGTAGCTCTGAAGTTTAGAAATCATGATCATCTGGATGACTGAGGAAGTTTGATAAGTCCACAATCACCCTGAGTGCTTGATTCCGAACTCTATTCTTCTTGATAAACCCCATGGTTTGTTAAATATAAAATTAACGAAGGGTGCAGAGTCGTAGATGAGTTCCAGTTTGTAGGTTGTGTGACCATGTAGCATTTACAAGAAGGGTCAAACAGGAAGGGTATGAGTGTAAATTCAGAACTAGTTAGTCTGAGGTTCCAGAGGGGGACCCAACCTGACCCACGGTGAGCAGTGCACACTCCCGCTTGTCTGCTTTCAAGATCCAATTACAACCTGTAGCAAGACCGCAATCTCCTTATTTTCCCATTCCTGGGGAGCAAATGGGTGGGTGCAACTTTGTTAGCGGTTAATTGCCTGCATTCTGTGTGACATGGAGGGACACTGTGTACATGACTCCTCCCATGAAGTGGCCACAGAACAGGAAGCATTTTTTCTGTGAGGGCAGAGGGAGTTAGAGCAGAAATAATAGCACCGCGCCTTCTTTCCCTTAGAGAGGGGATCTTGCCTGTGTGTTCCACCACCTCATCTAGTCAAGAAACAAAGCTAGTACTTTCTCCACACTCAGTAGATCACAGCCAGAGGCTCGCTCCCAGCTGTCTAAGAGCTTTGCTATGCTAAGGGCAGCAGGATAAAGCAGGGCACACTTCAAAGACATACGGTTTGCAGATTGCACAGATTCCAGAACTGTGTCTTTAGAGAAAAGCCACAGCTAAAGCAAAGGGTCACATAAAAGCCAGCACCAAAATGACTAGCTAACTACATCCAGGCTTGCTTTTCCCTATGCAGTTACTACCCCACAAACCCAGAAAATTATCTGTTGAGATATGAAACTTTCAGTGAAACACTTTCTGATTATTTTTATACCATGTGTGGTTTCTTGTAAGTCACGGTTCTTGAAAGCAAATCTACTCTATGTAAAGCTGATTTTATATGTTAATATATTAAAATTAGGGTGATTCCAAAATATATTATTATTTCCTAAACCCAGGAAAATATAGTCTATTTTCAGTCTTAAATATTCATTTTTGTTAATTCCTTATGAGAGTACAATGTGGTTAAGATCTTCTCTATTTCTCACTCCAGCTCCTCCTGGACAACACCACTCCCAACAGGCCTTTCCTGACGCAATAATAAAATAAGATCAAATAATTATCAAAGATAATTTGCAAGAATGAAATTAATTGTTGCTCTGTTGCACCATCCAAAACCAAGGAAATGAATTCAGATTTATTCTCGTCCACAGTGACCAGAACACATTAATAGGAAACTATTTCTTAAAGTGGTAAATGCAGTACCTACATGTTTCCCAAGAACATTATGCAGCTGGGGGAAATGTATAATAATATCAGCCTTTCTTACCTATGGCTTTGGCGAGCAACTTCAGTGTGTTGGGTGGGTGTCCAAGGAAGTCATACACTGCACTGTAGAGGCTGAAGTCCCAGGACCAGACACTGAGGCCAGTCTACTCTGGCTTTCCACAGACAAGTTTTCTGGAGATTACTATAGTAAATCTGCTTCTAAATTCATTAGGTGGTTTTGTTGTTCGATTTTTGCTATCATTATTGATTTATTTTTATTTTCTTGGTATTGTTATATAGAGACTTATTTGGGGGAAGAAACCTAACATATTGTTTCTACTTTTTATTGTTGTTGTTAATGTTTGTTTTTTGTTTGTTTTTAGTTTCTTAGGTTTGAACTCTGGTGCCTCTCCTACAGGCTAAACATCTAATCGATCTACCACATCTCCTAGTCTTTGGCGTGCCTACTGTTACTTCTGCTTCTGCTTTTTCCTCTTCCTCCTTGCCCCATGCTCATCCCCCTCCCTCCCCTTCATCCTCTTTGACCTTTTTCTCCTTCTAAAGGAAGTAGTAGTCTTTCCTGATAATTAATACACAGCAGATGAACTGCCTGTCTTTCCCTTCATGGTAATACAATGCCTGAACTATGAGTCCTTTCAGGCAGGGATGAGCCCCCTAAATCTTATCCATTATAAAGTGGTCATTACTGAAACTGTATATATGGCAGAGAATAAAAATGGGCTCTGCAGGTTATATTTACATATTTGTGCATAAATATGAATAATATAAAAAGGGGACTATTAGTTTAAGATGGGTGGGCACGGGAAGAGTTGGAGGGAGGAAAGGATGAGGGCATGTATGTAATAATATTTTAATTAAAATGTATCAAACATAAATTAATTCTGCAAATAATTTGGGCCTCATAAAAACTTGATACCTAATAAAGAAAGCATGGTTTTTGTTTTTTTTTTTTGTCATGATTTTTTTTTCTAACACATTCTTTCCCATCCTGTTTTTTGGTTGTCTACACAAAGATTCACTTTCTTTCTTGCTTGGTCTTAATCAAGTGGTAAATATGGTACTAAATGCTATGGATTTGTTCATTTTTATACATATTTCACTTATGTTTTTGAAGAAATAAAAGATCACATTCTATGGATATGCAATATCTTCTCATAAAATAAAAACAAGATGCAGTTTTAAAATAAACTGAGAACTACAGACCAGTTTATCAAATGACTGACAGGGCAGGAAGCTTTCTTTTAAAGCTAGAAAACATGTTGCTTGGCAAGACAAGTTAAAAATGTCATTGTAAATAAAGAACAATCTTCAAAACTTTTGTTGAGTGAGAGCTTTGTCAGTGAAGATGACATGGTTGACAACACTGACCTGTAAGGGTGATGTCCCTATGTCTTTTGCACATAGGAAGTGACTGTTGTGTGTGTGACATACAGCTGATACCTGAACGCCCTGCCAGTTTTCCTCTTCTTGGGATGCATTCACACTGCGGGTCTCTCAAAAAAGCAATATAGACGGTGAGTATTTTCTCAAAAAGTAAGAGTCTCAGAAATGATGTTATATCCACACAAGGAAATTGGGAGTTAATTGACAGCACACATCAAAATGCCCTCCTTAAGAACAGCTACTTAGTATGTAGGTCTTAGGTATATATAGTGAGAAAATTATTTATAAGCAAATATATCGAGAGAACTTCATATTTCACTATGCAAGCATAAACAAGCTAAAGACTAATCTTCTTCATTTTAATAGTTTAAATCTTTGACTTCAGACAATATATAGCAATTTAGTTCCTGACCATGTATGTAATAACTGTTATAAGAGGGAGCATTAAAGAATTCTGTTAATGGGGAAAACAAAACACACACATATGAGTTAAACTTTTTATCTCTAAGTAGTGGCAAAACAATTCTTAAACCTACTACAAATCGAAATCCCTACTCTGTCCCCAGGAGAAAGACTGCAAAACCAAACAAACTGGTAAGTATCCTACAGAGATAGCTGGTCCAAAGTTTTATGAGAAATTCAGTCTGAGAACAATCAAGCTAATTCTTTTCAGGATAAGACAAAGAATAACATATGGACATAAGACATCCAAAAATTGGGCTGCCCAGGCTAGGAAAAGCCTAACCTGGAGTAACTGAAAGAAAACATCTAGAATTTCTAGACTCAGTTGTACTTTAGTGTGAGAGCCAAGAGCATGGTGGAGTGGGCTGACCTGTGATCTATTCTTTTCTTTGTCTTATTTTGAATCACTATACAAATAACAGACATGATCACATAAATACAAATTTTAAAATTTTACCTTTATTAGTGCACTATGTACTGCACTGTTTGCCTAATATTAAGATAGAGAGAAAAATCACATACATTCAAAGAGCAAAATACATTTTTATTTAAATGAATTCTAACTAGTCTACAAACCCTGGCATCTCTAATGGTAACCTGCCTGAAAAAATATAGTTGTGCAACAGTCGTGCAAATGCTGTGGAAGTAACCAAGCACATTTTGACTGTATTTAGGCCCACTTCATGAGATGGATCCTGTATCTGACACTTTTTAGATTTATTTTTAAGCGCATTGGTATTTTGCCTGCATGTATGTCTATGTAAAGATATTGGATCCCTTGGAACTTGTTGCAGACAGTTGCAAGCTGCCATGTGGGTGCAGGAGATTGAATCTGGGTCCTCTGGAAGAGCAACCAATGCTCTTAACTGCTGAGCCATCTCTCTAGCCCCCTGACACTTCTAAAGTGAACAAGATCACTAGAGTAGAAAGTTCTTAGGCTCTAGGGGGAATTCTACTATTATTTTCTAAAGAAACATAGCAGTGAAATGGCTCCTAACGGTGTATGGTTCTATCCATAGATCAGAGAGTCTTCTTGTAGTAGATAGGAACTAATGCAGAGACCCTCAACTGGAAAGTGTGAACAGAGTGAGAGGCTTCGAAGCACTCAGCCCTAATTGGGATGTCTCCAGTAAAGCCCTTCCCTCAATGTTCAGGATTTCATACTACAGAGAAAACGGAGAATGTAAGAACTAGAGATGGTGGACGACTCCAAGTGTGCCTTATCCAGACACACGGGGACTGACAGCCAGCCGAACTCCCAGATGCTGAAACAACATACACACTACACCTTCACAAGCTCAAACCAGATCAGTTCCTGACACAGAGAACAACAAGTGAACACAAGTCCCGCTCCTAACTAAGCAGTTCTTTGCAACTGATTCCTGCTGGGAGAGGAAAAATCAGTTTTCTCTGATGGAATCACTAGATATATCAACTATACTCCAGAACAGGTCGCATGCCAAGGAGTAGCTGGCCTACACAAATTGGACTCCATGTTTTCTTCTGTATGTGTATACTTTTGTTATGGTGTTTTCTTTGTTTGAACCTTTGCTTTTATCCTTTTTTTTTTTTGTTTTTGAGAGAAAGAACATGATGGGTAGAGAGGTGAGCAGGATTTGAGAGGAGCTTGGGAAGAGGAAGGGATATGATAAAAATAATATGCAAAATTCTTAGAAAAATATGTAAAGAGGGCAAAGTGGTGTCAGTGAGGGCTGGGGGTGAAGAAGTCCCTTTGTCCACAGATATGCAAATTATGCAAATATCTACACTCTTATCAAATGTTTATGATTTTTAAAAATGTAGTCTTTAGTCAACAAACTAAAAAGGTAGAAGTATTATACTAGTATGATTTCTGTTTGCTTTCCTTGATCTTTTGCTGACATTTTAATGAGTTTCCCCAGTAAATAAAAAAATATTTTCTTTCAAACAACAACAAAAGCAGATATTTCACGTATAAATGAATATTAATTAGTCATTTGTATGCAATTTTTTATTAAAGTAACATATGCCTCTTGTAATATCTATGTACATATTAAAAACTTAAAACAGTTCCATTGAATTAAAGAGCTGGTCAAAATAATTAGTTTCAGTTATGTGTAGGGATTATTCTGAGAATTTCACTGGTATTTAATCATGTAATAATTTTATTTAACTTGTTTAATGCTAGTTCTATATCAATTTAGAACTACAAACAAGTAGTTTCATTTTGCAGTTTGTTTTTGCATAAAGTTTTCCAATTACTTATCTAATACCTAACGGTCCGTCCTGAAAACATAGATCCAGGTAACGTTATCCAGACTGAGCAGGTTATATTTAAGAATATATATGTATATACGTATACACAAATGTCATATAAGCATGCATATACACAAACATATACATATATGCTTGTAACAATAATTAGTTAAAATAGAGGCCATGAATTTGAAAGAGAGCACAAAGTAGCACGTGGGAAAGTTGAAGGGAGGAAAAGGAAGGGGGAAATGATTGTATTATAATCTAAAAAATATGAAAATCCTTTTTCAAAATTAAAAAGGGTCTCTAGGCAAAATCTTACCAATGTCTCAAGACCACAGACTATCATTTAGTAAGCAACAGGGTGAAAACACTCTCAGCGCTTCCTACCTTCGTCTTATAAAAATATCTCCATCTGAAGCAAGTGACTGTAGCTCTTTTTCCAAGTTTAATGTGTGATGCTCTAGAACATGTGGATGTGGGTGTTGGTTGAGCATTTTCTAAAAAGCCATGAACGAACATCTCCTTACCCTGGGTAGGAAAGCAAGGACGGGGCCAAAGAAATGAGTCTAGTAAAGTGTAGCTCGGTGAACAAATGGATTTACTTGGGGTTCCTTACAGAAGGGTATGGGAAGGGCTACTTACAAGAGCAGGGGAGGCTTTTGGGTGGCAACATCTCAGAAGCAAAAAGGTAAATCTTTCTCCCAGCAACTGATAAATCCTCACAGAGGAGCCCCTCCACCTTCCAGCATGAAACATTAATAGATTTGGTCTTGTATAAGTCTCTTGCAGGTAACCATGCCTACTGATATATCAAGACAATACCCTGTCATCCCCAGAGGATAATTCTGCCCTCAAAGGGGTTTTGAAACAAAAATACTCATAAGACTCTCTTGGGTAACAAGTGAAATGGTGGATCTCTAATTTATTCCCTAAGATTCCAGTTCAGCAGCATATGCATTTGAAAACTTTCCCAAATGATTCTGACAGAGATAGTCCAGAGATGTGTCGCAGCCCCTTAACAACATCATGAATAACTGAACTGTTCGTCTTTTGTGTGCATGCTTGTTACTGAGCACCAGGTTCGCTTCAGCATCTCAGTGTTGAAACTCAAATATCCCAAACGTAGTAGTCAAGCCTTGTTTTTGCTCTCTGTAGTTTCAGTTATCACAGTCTGTCAACATCAAATAGAAAATTCTAGGAATAAATAGCAATTTCATATTGCATGCCATTCTGAGCAATGCGATAAAATCTTATGCTGTCCCACTTAGAATATGAAGTTTGTTTGCCCTATAGGCTGCCTACCCATTGGTCAGTTAGTAGATATTCTGGTTACAGATAAACTATCATATTATCACAAGGCTTGAACTCCAAAAATCTTAATTTTACTTCATAAGAGTCCTAAAGTGCAAAAGAAGCTGGCAATTCTGATGTGATGAGAAGCTGTGAGATGCTTCTTTGGAGTGAAAGGTCAAAGCATTGATGTAATGAGGAAAGAGAAAAACATCTTATATTGAGATCACTAGATCTATGAGATGATTCTAATTAGTCTCTTTCTATGTCTCATCTAGACCTACTACGATAGATACGAATGCATGCATTGGGAGATTTATACACATTCTAATTAATGAGCTCTAGACTGTGGTATGTCTGTGTTTTTTTTTGTGTGTGTATGTGTGTACATACACACACATACCAACACACATTATGTACGTATATACATTCACACACACACATATGGTTGGAACTATCTATGAACCACATGTATACACACATACATATACATAGGCAAACACACATATGTATGATTTGGTACTATGTGTGGCTCCAGGCATCAGTGGGAGGTCAGGCAACCTATCTTTTATGGATAAAGGGACATCATGTTCACTGACATCCTGTTCTCACATCATAACCTTTTTATACTTTGCAGGGTACAAAGACCAAGCTGGCTATGAAGCTAATCCTGTTGTTTTGAGTTTCATTTGAGACCTTAGAAGGCTTCTGATCCTTACTTAACTTGGAAAAATGACTGCCCCTCTTCTGCTTTTCCTCAGGAAACCTCTGCGGGTGGCCAGGATGACAGGTTCAATGACAGTTCTACAAGGGATGCTTTCTCTATTTTATGGAGGCTCTGACTCCAGGGAACAAGACTTCCTTGAAATTAGCCAGAAACCTTGTTAACATTTCAGTCTTGTTTGAAAAAGGACAAATAGCTCCTGGCCTCAATAAGAAATGGAGTTTAGAAAGCATGACTTACTACTCACCATGAGGAAGAGAAATGAAAACGGACAAGCAGCCCAGGACTGCCTCCTGCCTTGCTGGGAAGCTGTTGTTTTGACTCAATGGAGAAGAGCAGGAGCAGTGGTGGAATAAGTCAAGAGCCTTTTTCCAAGGAAGCTCAGATCTCTGCTGGAAAACATGGCCTCATTTGCTCATTTCTCATTTGCATTTCCTTATCTGGAAATCTCTAAGCAGGCACCCTGGGGTCCAAAGCTCTGTTGTAGTTTACCCCCACCCCTTCCAGAAAGGTTTTCTTGTAGTGGGTGGAGGAGTAGGGCAACTGGTCCATTAGACACAGTATCTGCTTCAGGAAGAGAAACACTATTTTGAGAAGTAATGAAGAATTTGGAAATTTTGAATTTAAAATGTTGCCTCAATTTTTATGTTAGTTGTAAAATAATTTTAAATTAAAACAAACATCAAGCATAAAATCAATACAATCTTCCATAGATCTTTCCTAATGCCATCTAAGAATAATTAGTCAACCTCTGATGCTTGGTATTTACTTTCTAATTCTTTGGGCTTCGAAAGAGGAAATTCAAAGAAATATCAGTCCTACATCGCCAAAGAAGAGAAGGGTGAGTCCTTACCATCACAGCAGCCACAGGGAACAGACTGTGTAGTTGGATCCATTCGTCATCTGGAGATATTCCCTGTCTGAGGATGGGGTTGCCTCTATTTTGAATAATTTTCCATAAGATTAAGATCCTTCAAAGAGTACACCAGGTGCAAGCCCAGCCCTTGACTGTATAAAGCTACTGTATAAAGCATCATCTCCACCCTTCAGCTCCTGACCTCTGCCCTCACGTAATCCAGGCTTCAGTCTCAGCCCTTAGCCCAAGGCCTAAGGGTCTGTCTTCCCTCTTCTCCCTTCCCCTTTGGTATTCATACCCTATGTGGGCTATAGTTTCTGGACTGCTGTGTCTGAAGGCAACCTTAGATAGGCATTTCCTGTATTGTTTGTAGTCTCTAATGTTACTGGTCTAATGCCTAAAGAATGGGAAAAGAGCAGAGACACCACTCAGCCAGGTATTACCCTCAAAGTGTAGCTGTGACTGCTGAAACAGTGAGACCTCTCAGAACGAGAGCTAAACGTTTTTACGCCCAATCCAAGTCACTGAAAACCCTAATGCAGCTACTAGCGTGCTGTGCCGTGCCTGAAAATTATATCACTATTGCTACTTTGACCTTTATAAAAGAATAAAATCCCTTTATTTTTGATATGGCACAAGTTAGTGGTGCAGACTTTTTAAGTTTTTCCCCCATGTGACATCTGTGTTCTACTGGTGTAAAACAAAACTGTCAGTAAATCAAGTTGGACTGAACACTGCTGAAGACCCAGACGCAGAGAGTGGCTCCCCAGCCTGGTGGGTAGTACTGTCTGTTGACTCTACTCCTTTGCCGCTGAAACCACCCAAATTAGGTCCACTGTGAGTCAGAATTGGCCTAGGAAGCTATGGATTTCACAGAGAGATTAAGCTGACATTTTGTTTGGGCATTTTTCAGATGTCCAGTTGTGGGGTTTGGGTTCAGAACTTAGAGCATGTAGCATTTGCTCCCCATTGAATGCCAGTTCTGTGCGGGGTCTGATGAAGGCTTTGACCAGAGAAAGACAAAGAAAAAAATTTCTCTGTGTCCTTAGGGAGATCACAGTTTTAGAGAATGCTCATTTCATTACAAGATTTGCATCACTGAGAGATAAGAGCTTGAACCCCAAGCGACCACTACTAAAGGAGGCGTGTAGGGAAGGACTTTGGAATAAAGCAGTTCTGTAGAAAGATGATGAAATAGGATATTTTCTAGCTGAGAGAAGAGCTGTCTAGAAACACAAGGATGGTCCTAAGACAACTGAACAGTTACAAACAAAAGACAAAGCAACAGTGTGACTTGAAAGGATGCTGGCAAGGGAAAGGACCGGACCATGCCAAGAAGTTTAGGTCTTAGGCTGGGCGCATCAGGCAGCTGATAGAGGGTTCTAAGGAAGTGTCACAATCAAACTGGCCATGTAGAAACTTTGTCACTGGGGAAGATAAATTGGTCTGAGGAAATCATGGGGATGGGATACAAGATGAGGCAATCATAGGGATAAACAGGAAAAAGAACTGCTGATTGGTTCAGCCATATCGGCATATTTTGCCTACAGTAAAGCAATATAAAACACCTATATGGGGGACTCAAAAGCTTAAACACAGCATGACCATGGTTTTGTGAATGGGTCTGTACCAAACGTAACACCTCATTTCTACATACCGTTTAAGTGTACCCCTGAGTCCAACTCCTTATGGGAAGTGCTATGCAGGTCCTGATGATTTAACCACTACAGAAATTTCTAGAAAAATTGAGCCTTGAGAAAAGAGGCAAATGAAATTCACTCTTTTTTATTTGCCTATTCAGGATACAGTTTGCCTGCTAGGTAAATAAATCTGAGGTTAAAGGTGACTAAATTTCAGATTAGCATTTTCTCCTCCGTGCATTTACTTTTACTGTTCATGCTCGAGACTCTGCCAACTAACTGACTGTTACATAAATGACAGTGGCTCCATACACAAACCATGAGTCATAGTGGGATTAACTGAATTTATCCATGACCTAAAGCATACTGATGCAATTCTAGAACTATTTCACACATGGTAGGACTTCAGGGAATTCCCTAATTTATTAATAACTTATAAGGCTGCTAAAATGAGTAGTGGAGGGCAATAAGAATGTGAATATTGACTAATATAAGAATTGTATTATGCATAAAATATATTGCTTGCTATATGACAATGGTGACCAGTGTTACAATCAGTAACTACTGAATAAGCAGGCTCTGAGCCCCTTCTCTGTATTAAATCCTACACTCACCATCTCCTCTCCCCCTGTGTGTAGCTAATGTGTGTGTGTGTGTGTGTGTGTGTATGTGTGTGTGTGCACACGCGCGTGCTTGCTTATGAAGGATTTCATTGACTTGGGCTTCATCAACTCCAAGCACTCCAAAATCAGATGATTCTGTCCCCTTTCTTTGATCTGACTCATTCTAAGCCTGCTTTGGTGCATCGTCTGTGAGGCCCATTGACTTCACAGTTGAGCCGTGAATCACTCAGGCCAGCCTGTCCCCAGGACCCGATGCTTTGTCTACTACATTAGAGTGTGTTGTACTTTAAATGTACTTGGGCAGTGCTACTCAAAGCAACCAGTTCCTAAACTGTTAGTGATCCCCCAGGAGATGAAGGAATGCCTTCCCGAATATAAATGAACACGCTGCCTCTTTTAAGGGAAAGTCATGTTATTTTTAAAAGTAGCGTCAGTCAGTTGGAGTTGGCTCACGTTTTTTGTGAGCGTCTAATTGCATTGCTTCAGGCCTGCGGTGGTACTGATAAGAGACACAGGTCTCTGCACACGTGACCAGCAGTGCACCAGGCCACCATGTGGCTGCCAAACTTAACCGACTAGTCTGTCCCAAAGACGTTGTGAACAAAACATGTCAAGATCCCACACATATACCAGAGTCGACAAATGTGTCAATAAGGAATAAACAAGTCTGAGGACATTTGAAAATTTTGAATCGGATTATACAAATCATAGTGTCTTTCATCAAAAATTGAAATACAGGCAGAATGGTTACCGCAACCCTTTTTTTACATGGCAGATGGGAATGCAAAAAATTAGTTACTTCTTTTACTATGGAAATCAGTATGTAGGTTTCTCAAAACACGGAAAATAGAACTATCATATGGCAGGGCTAGATTACCCCTGGATGCATACCCAAAGGTCTCAAAGGCCAACTTTAAGAAAGACACCGGCCTAGTCACGTTTCCTATAGCACTATTCCCAACAGCTAATCCACAGAATTAGCCTGGGTACCCAGCTGCAGGTGAAGGGATAAAGACAATGTAGCATGTGTAAGAGATGGTGCCAGAGAAACCTTGGTGGATCCCATGGTGGCTGAGGAATGCTGGCAGGGAAACTGAATACGCCAGTCCAAGAGAGTTTGGGTATAGAGTACATTTAGAAGGTATTGGGAAGGTGGGGGGGGGGGGAGAAACAGAGAGAGAACTGCCTCTTCAGAAGAAACTGGGGGGGGGAAGGGGGAGGAACTGGGAGTGGGTGGAACTTCTCTTAAAGGGATCTTTGCATCTAGGACCCTGGGCTAGCCAGGGCACCGCCTGGGCGCATCCTGCCAGATGAAGAGGCAGGCCAGCATAACGCCTGAATCCTAACAGCATGTATACACAGTGCTATATTATGGAGTCACACACACACACAAAAATCAAGCCAGGCAGTGGTGGCGCACACCCTTAATCCCAGCACTCAGGAGGCAGATGGATCTCTGTGAGTTCGAGGCCAGCCTGGTCTAAAAGAGCTAGTTTTAGGGCAGCTGGGGCTGGGATACAGAGAAACCTTGCCTAGAAAAACAAAACAAAAATCCACATTGTTTATATGGAACTGTATGGTTTGGTCTCTAAGTATCACGCGTTTTCTCACACGCCTAGAATCTCAGTTTGAAAACCAGACATGCAGGTAGATGGGAGACTGTTCTGGTTTCATTCTGCTGCTGTGATCTAACACTCGGACCCAAAACGATGTGGGAAGGAAAGGGTTAGTTTGTCTTATACTCCCAGATCTCAAACAAGCATTGCGGAAGTCAGGGCAGGAACCCAAAGCAGAGCCAGTGAAGGAACAGATTGCCAGCCAACTCTGGCTCACTCCCAGGCTCACGCTCAGCTACCTGTCTTGTGTGGGCCAGACCTGCTTGCCTAGGGATGTAGGAGAGACAAGCAGGGCTAATTGAGAGGCAAATACTATCAGCACACTTCATGAGGATGTGCGAAAATGTCACCTCCAAACCCATTATTTGGTAATTACCCTGTTAAAGCAAGTGAATCCACCACCCCAGAATTCCTGCTCAGGGGACAGAACTTCTATGTGACCACAGAAATGTGTTTTGTCATTTTTGAACTCATAAGTAAGGATTCTTTAAATAGCCTTTAAAGATAATTTTTAATCGATAGCAAAAGTATTTTAAATATTCAAATAATACTCTAAAAATGACAAATTATTTTCATTTCCTTTGGATAGTAATGATGGAATTCACCCTGCAGGAGTGTTGTAGTACTATTCTTGTTTTTACTGTTTAATAAATGTAAGTTCTTGGAGCTCACAGACTAAGATTCATGGACTCAAAAGCTTCATGCCTTGGTCAAATCTTGGCTTCACGCCTTGCTGAATGAGTGTGATCTGTAGTGCGTTATTCAACCTCTTTTGCATTTGTTTCCCCATCAGCGAAATGAGGGTAAATGCTACCCTAGTGGTTTGCGATAGATAACCCAGTTAGATGCATATTAGATGCTTAAAACATCAACTGGTACATGGAAAATACCACACGTATCAGCAGTTACACAGATTTCTGGTCTGTGTTTAGTGTCCCTTTTATTACAGAAGGGTCTCTGTTCTCCCTTGCCTCACCACTCAGAACGGGGTCAACAGGATATTGGGAGGAGAAAGCATTCCTAATCCAGAAGCAAACTCTTACAAAGGAACTTCTACATTTTCTGGAATTAACAACCGTCTTGAGAGTAATCCTGATCATAGAGGCAATTGATTTAGTGAATCTGAGTGGGATTCAGTGCCATGGCAAGAGGTTGGCTTTACAGTTATTATACAGTCCTCACAGCAAAGATATGTATCCATGTTTATGAATACGGAAGTGAGCGCCAAGAAGTCACCGTATACAATGAGATGGAGGTTAGTGTTAGGGATCAAGAGGGAGTTTCAGGCCTGACTTTCTAGTGCGGCCTGTGGAAGGACACTGGAATGTGCTGAGGCCTAGCAGGTAATCCGATCCTTAGCCCTGCATACAGCGCACACAGCAGTGAAGTGAAAGCTAAAAGCTGGATACGGTCACAATCTAAGCAATGCTCGTTGTTTTCCCCTGGGGCATATGAAGGACAGGTTCTAATAGATTCAAAATTAAAAGTAAAGAAAAGGCAAGCTACACATTGTTATACAAAGCTTTCTTTGTCCTTTCTTTCAATTCTTTTAATGGTCTTATGGAGTCCATTCTTTAAATTACTTTTAAGTGTTTGCTGCTTAAAAACTAACTGACAAACTTCCTTTCCTCCAATCTGGCCCTGAAATAAATGTGTCAGAATCCTCGTGTATGAGAATCAAATACGATGATCATATTGTCAGCACCACTGAACAGCTGCAATCTTCAGTCTCACTCACATTGCCAGTGAGGGGCATAACCGCCTCAGCAGACAAGACTGAACAGTAGCCCCAAATGATGACGATCTCAAAAAATAAAAGAGGGGGTGAGGAAGATAGGAAATCAGTTTCCAGCAATTTAATTCAAAATAGTTGTCCCCTATTGTCCTCGCTCCAGAGCAAAATTCGGTCCCATCTAATTTTTATGCTATATAATGCTGACATTGTAGGGCAAGTCCTGGAACGCTGCTGGGGAATCTCTGCGACTGAGCCAAATGCAAGTGACAGCCAGAACCCGCTCTTTGTCAATGCTAAACTTGACTACTCTCCTCTAATATAAAATATATAAATGGATGAGGGTGAATATCCAGGCAAAAGACATAATGCGAGCTTGCATTCTTTTATATCTTCTTGCATAATAAAAAGAGTGAGCCACATTTTACAAGTCTGAGAATTCTGGGTGTCCTGGGAAGCTGGTCCATTCACAATAATTCTCTTGAGGAAATGGAAGAAGAAAGGATCGGTAAGCACACACTTTAGTTTGAATTAGTTTCTGTGAAACCATGATGCCTCCAGCTCCTTCTGAACTGGATAAGATAGGAAAGGCTTTGTTCCTGTCGCCTGGCAAAAGCAGACTTTCCCCCTGTTCTGCTTTCACATCACACCATGTTCTGGCAGAGGGAGGACAGGAAGAACAGAGGGTTGGTCCTCTGTCCCCCTCAGACACTCTGAAACAGCTTCCACTGTTGTGGGGTATGTTCCAGAGAAGACTGCTCAGACATGGATTTAAGTCAATACGAAGTCTTCATTAGCTTGCCAGTGACTACACTACTACGTGTTTGGGATCCCAGTGTAGCTCTGAACCTTTTTTTTGGGTTGATCTTTTAAACACAAAAGTTTGGTTGGGTTGATATACTTCAGTTAACAAGAATGCTTAGCCAGAAGCAGAACTATTTAAGCCCAAAGGCAAGGTTAGCAGATTTTAGAGACTTTTCCAGAACTATAGACTTTAATGGATTGGGCCGTTGTTTTAATTTTGGCAGGTGGTGCTGTCTATATGCTGATTTTTACATCCTAAATGGTGCTTCCATCATGGAGTCAGTTGTGCTAAGGTCTGGGAGCCTGCAAAGTTCTGGGGCCCTGTTATGTTACTCTGTCTGTCCTAAGTGGAGATGGGGAGTTTCTCTTCAGAACTTTCAATTTCATTAGGATTCGATAACATTTTCCTATTCTAAAGATATAAATCACTGGTAGAAGTGTCTTTAATCAACAGACATGTTATTATTTTAAGAAGTGACAAGCCGGGAGGATGAGGGAAACTTGGGGAAACAGGAGGATTGGGATAAAGGAAGGTTGTATAGGGGAGCACGGAAGCACAATTTTTAGTTAAGGGAGTCACCTTAGGGTTGGCAAGAGACTTGAACCTAGAGTGGCTCCCAGGAGCCAAAGGCGAGGTCCCCAATTAGTTCCTTGGGCAGCTGAGGATAGGGAACCTGAAATGACTCTATCCTATAGCCATACTGATGATTATCTTGTATATCACCATAGAACCTTCGTCAGGTGATGGATGGAGATAGTCACAGAGACCCACACAGGAGCACCGGACTGAGCTCCCAAGTTCCCAATGAGGAGCGGAAGGAGGGAGAACATGAGCAAGGAAGTCAGGACCACGAGGGGTGCACCCAACCACTGAGACAGCGTGGCTGATCTATTGGGAGCTCACCAAGGCCAGCTGGACTGTGACGGAAGAAGCATGGGATAAAACAGGACTCTCTGAACATGGCGAACAATGGGGGCTGATGAGAAGCCAAGGACAATGGCCCTGGGTTTTGATCCTACTTCAAGTTTGGGCTTTGTGGGAGCCTAGTATGGATGTTCACCTTCCTAGACATGGACGGAGGGGGGAGGACCTTGGACTTTCCACAGGGAAGGGAACCCTGACTACTCTTTGGACTGGAGAGGGAGGGTGAGGGGAGTGGGGGGTGGGGGAGAAGGGTGGGAGGAGGGGGAGGGAAATGGGAGGCTGGGGGGAGGCGGAAACTTTTTTCTTTTTCTCAATAAAAAAAAATAAAAAAAAAATAAAATGATAAAAAAAAGAAGTGACAAGCCATTGATTTTCTTTTAATAATGCTAATTCCAATTCAATTGGAATAATCAAGGTTAATGTTGATGAAAAAAAACACGGCTTGAAAGACTTTCTGAAGTGCTGCCTTCCAAATCACTTTGTGCACATGTGATCACAGATGAGGGACATTGTATATAGATGCCTTGATTCCCTTTGGGCCTGTCAACTTGCTGTGCCATGTGATTTGAAGCTCATCACCCACTTTGTATAGGAAAATTCAGATTGCTTTCTGAACTTTTGATACATATATCAAGACACCCAATGCATCCATGAGCAATTGTAGACTCACCATAAACATTAGGAAACCTATAGAATATGTTTAAATTGGATGAGAGAATGGATGCTTAGACATAGATTTTCTTCTTATTAAAATTTGTTGCTAATCATGGGCCTAATTTTCTCATTCACCTAATATAACCACATTCAGTGCACTTTTTGGAAATTTTAAGGTAGTTTTCTAAAGCCAACGAACAAAGAATGCACAAGAGATGCTGAACACAAAGACTGATACACTCTTTGTGCCAACACACTTTCTTCAATCGCTCTTCTCTTGGATGCTTGCAGGGGGATTCTGTTCATGGAGGCATATGATGATGATGTCAGAAGCTAGCTTTTGAAGTAATAAATCAAATCCTCTCTACCTTTAGGTAATGCCCTCTCCTAGGTACATTAGTGCTGCCTGATGCTCTCCTGCTTTTGGTTTTGTTTTGTTTTCTCATTAGTTCAAGTGGATTTCCTCTCATTGCATTAGCCAAGTCTGCAAAATTAATATTAGAATACAAATATTAATATTCTAGGGCAATCAGACACAGAGAGGATTTTTTTTCATCAATTTTAGTTCTAGGTCAGCAGGTCTGACTTACCCTGGGTGAAACGGCTCCCAGCCTGGATCTTGGTAATAAGTAGTTTTTCTTACCTATGTGTGTTCTTGCTCTGCTTCACTGTGGAGTTTTAAATCAATTTGGGGTTGCTGGTCTTTCTCTAGGCCAGGGGCTGGTGTAGAAGGACCAGGCCACATAACTCACATAACACTTCCTATGCATCTCTCTTGGCATACCTCATCTCAACAGGGCCTTCACTCCCCAGCTCCATCTTTGAAACCCCTTTCTCCCCTGTCCTGGGTTCATGACCTCCAGTTGTGGTGGCTTCCCAGCACTTGCAAAGATTTTATGATCCATAGCATTATGGTTTCCTCCATAAAGTAAACTTTGGCTTTTGTAGTATTTTATTAAAATTTTCAATAACATACCCACCGGCTTTGTGGCTGATATTCATTTCAGTTTGCTTAGTGGACTAAGTTCTATGAGACAAGAACTTTACTTATATTGCTCATAGGGCAGGTACATTGCTCTGTGGATGGGATGAACTCCAGCATGCTCAGAGTCTTCCCCAATCACAGACCAGAGAAAACATACCACAGTGCCATATTGTTTTCTTCTTACATTGACTGTATTTCAGAATGAGCCTTCAAAGTGAAGCCAAGAGTATTCTAAGACTTAGTAGTAAGCTTTGCCAAAGCTCGCCTCATCAACTGCTTTTATAATGTATACTTGTGAGAAACACAGAGCTAGGACAACTATGCTGAATTAGAAAATGTGGTTAGTTTATATTGAGTGTATGGATTTTAATCAGGGTGTAATATTTTCCCTATTCTCAGACTTTGAGGGTTCACTAATTATGTGTCCAATGACCTGTGCATGCCTAATAGTGTCCTAGAGACCAAACATTAGTCAATCAATCAGACATGACCAAAAGTCTTCTAGTGCACAATGACAAATAGCTCCCTTAATTAAATCACTGCTTGGCCCATTAGCTCTACCTTCTTATTGACTAACTCTTACATCTTAATTTAACCCATTTCTACTAATCTGTGTATCGCCACATGGTTGTGGCTTACCAGCGAGATTCTGTATCTGACTCTGGCGGCAGATCCATGGTGTCTCTCTCTGGCTCTGCCCTTCTTTTTACCAGCATTCAGTTCTGTCTTCCCTGCCTACATAAATTCTGCCCTATCAACAGGCCAAGGCAGTTTCTTTATTCATTAATGCTAATCACAGCACAGGGAGGGGAATCCCACATCACAGGATGGCTTCAAACTCAAGAGATCTACCTCTGCCTCTTAAGTGCTAAAGGTGTGGGCTGCCACGCCCTATATTGTATTTTCTAAGATTTCCAAGGAGCAAAAACTGGCAACTGGACATCTGCAAATGTCATTCTTGTCACTAACCAAGTCAAAGTAAAGGTCATCCTTAAATTTGCCTTGTGACCGTCTACAGCATGCTTACAGTTAGGCTTGCTATTTTATTAGTACAATAACAATATTATAAGAACAGACACAATGTTTCTAATATGACAGCCAGAGAATTCCAGGCATGTTACAAATGTAAGACTTTGAATATAATAGAATTTGTGTCAGCAGTTAAGACTAGATGAACTGGAATTCCAGAGAAAACAAAACAGAACAAAACAAAAAGGAGCATCATTTCAAGGTTAGCAGAGAATCAAAAGTATTGGCTTACCAGAAAGTCTTCCTTAAATTGTCTTAAACAACCCAAAGAGCCCTGCCAGCAGACAGGGAGCCATCATTGCTGTTAGTTTTGGGGGCTAGCATGGGAAACTGAAAACGTAAAAACATTCTCGCCCTGTCCTCTCCACTAGATAGTTTTGATGCTGTGGGAAAGAACAGGGACCAGGGCAGAAACCTTACCAGGGGAGATTAAACTCCTAGAACATAGTTATACTTATAAAGACAGGGCTGATTTTCTTCAGGCATTCAATAAATATTAAATCCATGAGTTAAGTAAAACATCTTTGGAGGGAGGTCATAAATAAGATGCGTATTGTCTTTCAGTGCTAACAAGACAAAGCCTCCTCAGGTTTTTCACTCCAAAGCTCAAATAAGCCACGCCTTCAGAACACAGGTAAATTGAATCTAGAACAAGAGGGGAATCTTCTTCAGTGAAAGCTGTCCTCTGGAACACCAACTGGGTACCTGCATAAAGCACTCCGTGTGAAACTAAAATTGTCTAGAAGCCAAGATAGGAAAAAGACATCAGAAACAGGCAGACAAATAGCCAACTGTGGGAGTTAGAAAAGAAGGACTTTTAAAGAAGATCAAAAAGACATGAATAGAAGAGAGTAAATCAAATTTCTCCAGAGAGGGATGGAAGGCCATCCATAAAAATAGCCAAAACAAATGGAGAAACATTTCAGCAAATGCTTACCATATTTGAAAAGTGGGGATAATATCGGTGATATTCAAAACGTTGAATGTCAAAAAATATTGTATTGACAATAAAAAGCAGGAGAGAGAGAAGCGGAATTAAACAGCTAAGTTCTACCAACCCTGAGAAAATCGTGTGGTATTTTTACTGTATCTATAGTACTATATCTAAAACTTTGCTTCGCACCCTGCTTCTGTCGGGGACTGGAACGCCTTTTACCTTTACCCTTTTATATTTCCCCTTCTTCTGTTCTCCCCAGTGCTAACAGTTATTTTAGTAGTTGTTGAATTAGGAATGCTCTGCTTTTTAAAATGAAGTTCATATTTAAAATATGACTAGAAACACAATTGGAATTTGGTAGTGATGAAAGATTATGCAAGAATATGAAACAGCTCATTTAGCTGTATCGAGCTTTTTTGGAGTTTTCTTTTAACTCAGTAGTTCAAAAATAACATCATGGTTTCTACTTGGGTGAGCAATTGGAGTCTGTTGGAATTTCATACAATTTTAACCAAACAGAACAAAGCTAAAGGATTTTTCAATCAAGATCCTTTACTTTGGGAACATGTTCAAGCGTGTTTCCAATCTCCACGTTGCCTTTCATCAGCGGGGATGTCATATATACATATTCAGGTGAAACACAGTGGAAATCCATTGGGCTCAAACAGAAAATTATTCATTTTGGGGCTATGTAGGTTCAAGGACCAGGCAGCATTCCCTTCTCATGGGTCAACTGAAGACCAGCAGGTGAAGAATCCTCCAAGCAAGGTTGGCTCTTTAAAAGTGTTTATCTCCACCTCTCTGCTAAAGATGACAACTTCCTAATTAAGAGAGGTTTACAATTCTGAGTGGCGAGGTTCTGTCCTGACTCCCTGTGCCAGAAAGAGAACTTATTGACCAACAGTAAATTCACAAAATACAGCAGTTATCACAGCAGTTCAGATGTTTGTTAGGTCATACTCCTGGCTTTGGTACCCTGCAAGAAAAATGCAGATTCCTATATTCAAGCTTAATTGCTGATATCAACTCATATCACATAGTAAATGTATCCCTTTATATAGATGCGCATGTGTGGTTCCAGAAGGAGCACAGCTTAAAGCCACAACTGCAGCAGAGTTCAAGAGGTTTCAAAAGTGGGTGGATAGAAATGCAACAGAATTGTAGTGATAAGATAAGGAGCTCAGAGCAGCCACAGGGAAGATGCTCTTGCACTTGGGCTGGAGGAGTCCGGGTTGAGAGGGAAAATGTAGCCAGCTGCAGAGAAGGAAGGGCAGAGACAAGTCAAGTCCAAACAGGTGAGCAGATAGAAAGGCAAATGGCATTCCAGTAGTCTGTGTCACCAGCAGCAGGGGTGAGGAAACAAAACCAAGCTGAAGCCCCAGGGAAAGCCAAGGGTTCTCTGCCGGTTGGTCTCCACTGCAGACACCAAGCATTGAATGACAGGCAGAAGTGAGGCCATTGCCATTGCTTTGCTACATGTGTTGACCATTCTATGGATACTAGTTAAGAAAAATAGATGTTTCCATTGCTCCTTGCTATGTCCGATAAATTCTAGAGAGACAGACTGTTTCCCTGTTATGATTTTAATCCACTCATGTGCCTTTAAAGGTACAGTTCATCCTGGTCAGCTTACAGGGCATCAGTCTTTATACTCTCAGGAATAATTCATTTATCAGTCTATGCTGAAAGGGTGGGATGGGGAGATGGCGATGTTTGCAAGTCTACCCATGAGCTCAATCATTCTTCACCCTCAATGAAGTCAAAGACAGCCTATAAAATGGTGTCTCTCAGGGCAAGGCACAGTCTAGAAACAAAACACAAACCACTGCTTTTACGCCACGTGGGGAAACTTGGAGTAGGCCCAGCCAGATCACAACAGGGTCTTCAACGTATTCTACCACAATTCCATCTGAATAAAATAGGCTCATCTCAAGTGCTTATTGGTCACTTATTTTTCTGTATTTTCTTACATTAAATATTGTAAGCAGGGAAATAAAGTATGAAAAATTTGAGAAGAGATTACAAGAGCTATGTATCTTGACCAAAACCCCAAAAGTTCAACATATTGATTTTTCAAGCTTGTAGTTGGCATCTGCTGCTGAATGGGATCAATAATTATAATTTTGTTAATAATAATACCTAATTTTTATGAGAAATGATGAGTTAATATTCTAAGTCTTTATAATAGCAGCCGGCACATTAAATACTGGGTAATTCATGAATTAAAGCCATTCAGTCATGAGAAAGATGGCAAATGGCTCACAGTGGAGTGGTGACAATGGTCTGAGGAGGAATGGATAAGTCCAATGCCATTAAGATAGATTTGGGTAACTAGACTCACTAATAACAGAGCAAGAGTAAGGACATAAGGGGAAGTGGTACAATCATACAGTGGAGGGAGGATTTTGCCCTCTAAAATAAAACATGATACGTTCATGTTGAGGCACCCTGAGAGAGCCACACCAAGCAGCAATTAGAAATAAATTGATAGAGCCATGAAAAGAAAGAAAGTGTTGTGTTTGCAGAGAGCTGAGAATAGATGACCAGAGCGGGGAGCTGAAACGCACACAAAGAGATCCAAGGAGGTGCTTAGTCAACATTCCAGGAGAGATGGGAAGGAGAAAGGGCCATTCTGAAATTTACACTGTTTATCCAGCTCTCTGGGGTTCTGGAGAACTAATCCCTGTGAAGATAGTCTTGAGATAGGTCAAGGAAGTGCAGGGCATTCTCCTCTTTCTGAGAGAATGTGTTTTGTTCGGGCAAGTTTGATGAAAGCACACAGAGCTCTCCCCCTTCCTATGTACAAAAAGACTTCCTTCAGAAGGACCCTGGGTGTTCCCTTTCCTCTTTTATGTCATCTTCGGGAGCGAAACAACTGTTTAAGGTAGGAAGTGCAAGGCAGCCTTTGGTCATGTCCCTCAGGATTAGCGAAGGAGGCACTTATTGGTGGGAGCTAGGTGCCCTTCAAGCTTCTTAGGGAAATAAGCATTTGGTTGACAGGTAGTCTGTTGCCAGGCAGTTGCATGTGCTCACAGGTCACCTCTTATCCCAAAGAAAGAGATGGTGAGTATCCCTGGACAGCAATCCAGGAAGTGCTGTGGGTGGTATTGACTCTCTGAGACTGGTGCTATAACGGAACAGACCTATGCAGGCAGTAGCAGGAATCTTTGTGTCTTTGATGAGTCCAATTTAGTGAACAAGTAACTCTTAAAAGTCCACCTCTGTTGGGGACTTGTGTCTTTAAATCTATATACAATCGTATGATGTCTTATTTGTATAATTCTCTTGGGAAAAAATTTTAAATATTAAATCAGTGACATATGATGAAGGGTTGAAAATGGCAGGGGTTCAACCCAGAAGAGCATTTTATCCCTGGAACTCTCGAGGTTTGCTAGTGGTCTGTGAAAATGGAAAACAGAACTTTACTTGGTTTTGCCATTGTGTCTACATGTTCTTCAGGCAACACAGCCATATCTGTCCACAAACACACTGAGTTATGACTACAGCTACTTCTCCACTTCTTGGAAAGGCCTTAAGTAGTTTCTCAACATTGTCTAGTTAGACTCAATATGAGAAAGTTCTCCCAGAATTCCAATTACTTACTCAAATACCTCTGCTCCTTCAGATAAACCATAGGGTTAAAGCACTTATGCAAAGTAATTGATAAACTCTCTAGGGTGCTACATTTTAAGACAGGAGAGCAACCAGAGGAAGAAGACACTGCTGACTGCTTTTTCATGTAGAAAAAAATAAAGGCGAAATTTTATTCACATGCGATGGCAAAGTATCAATGGACGAAATCATAGGTTAAAAATTACAGTCCTTAGATGATTCCTAAAGAATATCTTCAAACTATGGTAATTTCTCTATCACATCGTTGAACAAACACAAATACCTACTTATTCAAAATCCATTTAGTCATCAACTCATCCTAGTTACAAAATAAATAGATAGATAAATAAGCAAATAATAGATAAATAATTAGTACACCTGTTTTTGTCTTTAAGGTTGTTCACAGACTTTCAAGTTTTCTTACATGCTAGGATGAGGTTGACGTGAAACATCCATCCTCCTTGAATTTGGGTGTATTCATAGGGTTTGATTTAGCCAATGATCTATGAAACTTCTGTGCATATATCATGAAAATGTATCTTAAGGAGTGCCTATGCTCCGTTAATATTGACACCCCATTGTCCGCCATGAATGAAACATCTCTGATTTTATAAATGGAATGAAGAACACGACAGGACATGCACCCTCTGCTGTATTAAGCCATTGAAGATGTTTATTGGTAAACTGTCTTTGTTTTCTGAAACAAGGTCTTGCTATGTAGTTCAGGCTGCCTTGCATTTGCAATCCTCCTGCCTCCGCAGTGCTGGGATTAGAGGCAGATGTAACCCCACTCAGCTTCACTGAAGTTTGGAAGATATTAGTTATTCCAGCATAATCTGTCTCATACTTATTGCAGTCATAACCTAACTTCTGACTGGAAGAATAGACCTGATAAAAATGGCCATAAAATGGCCATAGCCAAGCAGATTCTCAGCTGGGATTTCTTGCCATCAAGAAGGTTACAGGTTGTGTTCAGCTAGTTAGTCTGTTTTTGTTGTTGCCATTTTGTTTGTTTGTATTGCTGCCAAATCCAAAAGCTCCTGCAGAGCCATAGAAACAGGAAGTATCTAGGCCCAAAAAAACTGGTGTGACACCTTTACCAGAAGTGAAGTGTTTATAGCTTTTTTTTCCTCCCCTCATTTTCTCCTATGCTGCCATGGTTTCGATGGTTAACAAGGTCTTTATAACTGTTACCCTCATCCAACTACATTCTAAGGGCAGTGTCTTTTTAGTATTACACTATATGGCCACATTACCTACTATTTATGCACAAATTTCTTCTGTGTTTTCAAGCATTGATGGTAAAACTACAGGTTAAGCTAAAGAGTGGAGTTACTCGGTATAGACTCAACCTAGTGAGGACTTGTTAGGCTAAAACAGCGTAGGAGGAACAGGGTAACTTCAGAGACTAGTTCTAAGGAGGTTAGCGACTCAGGCTGGCACATTACAGAGATATCTTAGGACTAGGCTAACATTTTTTTTCTGCCAACATCACATACATTGACAGTCAAGGCAGAATTTCATCCAGAAAACATAAATTTCTGCTCCTGGCTCTCTTTTCATTACATGTTTGAGGGAAGTTTTACCCTAAAATTGTGATACTAGCAATGATTTTGGTGGTTGATCTCATTTCAGAAGCGTGACTGTGATTTCAACATTATACTTTAAAGCTAGCTTTTAAGACAGCAGGAACCCCTGATTTGGAAGTTTGGAGAGCTAGAAACAATAATAACAACCTCAAGTCTCAGCATCATCAGTAAATGGAGCTGCAAGTTAGGGTTCTTGTTTGACTATCAATGCTTTAGTGTACTATCATTAAACATTCACAATTTGTTAACAGTGAAACCTTCCCGTACGACCTTTCCTTCCTTTAACCAATTGAGTTACTGTAATGTGATTATAGCCACATGGGCCCCTTCAACTCGGTGTAATTAGGTTCTTTGTCATCTGCATCAAGTTGTGATTCACAGTAAATAAATATGACTCAACACAGGACAAGGCAAGGTACAGTCATGTTTAGTTGTTCCCCAGCCCTTTAAACATCAGTTTTTGAGTTATCAGATGGTGCCTCAATCAATACACACCGGATACGGAGGAGTTCTCGAAGCTCCAGAAGCTTATAGACCTGGGACAATTTCAAACTTCTGCAGTGTGGATGTTACACTTGTAAAATAGAATTGTTTAGTCATGGTTCCAACTCTGGAAAACAAAGAAAGCAAGCTGTACAGAACGTCCTAAAGCCCTAGGAAGATGCCACTCTGGTCAAACTGGAATTTGTTTCTGTTCAAGGAACTCATCTCTGGTTGCTCTTAAGCATTGTTCACTATTTATCCAATATTGCTTTACATAGATATCAGAACTGTTTAATAATTTCTGCACAAAAAACACGTGTCTCATTAAGTGCGTCTTTTAAAAAAGTGCACAAATTGTTCTTCCTTAGCCAATCTATTTCATTATGATTATTGTGTGATAAGAGTTCCATCTTATTTAACAAGAGAGGATGCTTAGAGCATTCTACAGAGTAAGTTCAAAGCTAGAACTACACCACTTGGAGTTCCTGTGTCTAAGACACAGGCTGCTTATGTTACAGGAACTCCAAACATACTTTCCATGCATTTTGTGCCAAATCAGGTTTCACGCAGCAACCAATACCAGTTCTTGTTTCCCTACGCTAGGGCCACCAGTGGATATTTGGATATTACCTTTTTTTTTTTTACTTACTTATCTTGTGAAAATAAGGATAAAATACAGCCTATTGCATCTTTTTTCAAACTAATTTGTTTTGGCACCAAAGCAACTTCTTCAGAAAAGCAGTCAGGAAAAAACAGCAGTGTGTGTGTGTGTGTGTGACTGAGTGTGGGGGCTTGGGGGATGCTTGCAAGTGCATTTATGTTTGCTTCCAAAAAGGCAAGCAGCACCACAGTGATGAACAATAGAAGACAAACAACTGGTCAAACCTAGGGAAAGCACTTTGTGTGATGCCAGGGGCTTCATTTCTAGAAACCTGTCTCTCTTTGCACAGCCAGCTGTTGGGTCCGGGTCCTGACCTATGGAATCTGTCCAATGATATCTGATGCTCCACTAGTAAAAGGACCGGGGAAAGATGAATGAGTTCATATTGTTAGCCTATTTTGAGCTTGCTGGAGCAAGGTGCTTTAGAACTTCGTTGTTTTACCATTGCTCTGTAGATTATATAATGCTGGTAAAACGATTGCCGTGATCATTTTACTAAAGCAATCTAAATTTTTACTTTGTGCATAAAAAGAATCTCATTAAAAAAAATCCGTTGTACCTATTATGTAAGATTCATGTTGCTGCTACATGTTTTCCAGCTTTATTCAAATAGCAAGAGGATGCTGACACCCCCCAAGTTAGTGCATAGCTAATTCCAAGTCTGTTCTTTGGGAGATATTGCATCCTGGGAGCTTTGGGAGATTAAAAATAAAAGAGTATGAGAGATGGTTAACAAGAGATTTAAGAAGGATTCTAATGCTGGTTCCTCTGTGGAGCTATGGAACTGTCCATTTTGCAATAACATTTGCCCACTGGCAAGTCTGGTCAACGTGTGTCTGTGTAGTTAAACCGAATGCTGGTACTCTGATAAATTCTAGTGAGTAAGCAAACTCAGATTTGACTAAGAGTTAAAGGCTCTGGAACTGGTTTCTGTGGAAAGAGCAGGCAGTCAGTGGGAGCATTCATGAAGTGAGTGGCTCTAAGTAAACAACCTGGGCATAGAGGTCCACAAGTAGATAGGCCCTTGGGCAGACCAGTTCGACTGGTCTTGACAGCATCAAAACAGACAAGCGGGCCTTAGAATCCCCTTCAAAGGACTTTCAAGGCTGCTCTTCAGTTTCTAGAGACATGTGGCTTATCATTTATCAGGCTCTGAAGCCCAAGGGCAAAATCGTGGGCAATGTCATTGTATGTGATGCCCCTTAGTTCTGTGTTTTAACCAGGGCTACTATGTTTCCAAATATCTTGATACAGCAAAGAAAATGTCTGCATGCGTCTGTAACAAGAGCAGAGATTGTAAGTGGACAATGACCCTACCAAATCTGTCTTATTGACAATTTTAGGCAAAAGGCCTATTTCAGAAAAATAGCCAAGAGGCTACTTTTCCTCTTTCTGGGAGTGGGACAGCCAAGATCAACGAGACGGTAAGTTTTGGAGGCAGATGAATTCTTATGAGAGCCTCCGGCCGTTGGTTCTAAAACCCTGAAAGAGATTTAAGTTTTATAAAACCTCTGTCTCTTGTGTGGACTTGTAGAGTCAGAAGTGAATAAACCCTGAGGTCGAATTTTACATTTTGAGTAGGAATAACTATAATCACATCTTCTTCTAGGTAAAATTCTTCACTTTCCATTGAGTTGCTGAGATAACACTGCTTCACGTTATCATTCCTTTGCATTTTAAAACAATTTCCATTTCTTTTACTACAGTTCTTCATGACCTCCCTGTCTTAGAGCTGGGCATCAGATACAGGGAAGTCTGAAGTTTGGAAAATGGGTCTTGATCTCCCTGCGGTTAATAATGTGAGACTCAGACTCAGATCTCACAGTTTCAAATTCAACCACTCTGGCCCTTTAACGTGGCTTAGTCTACCAAATCTGCACGAAAGAAGCAATCAGCTCTACCTTCCCACCTTATCTTTCTTTCTCCTTAAAAATTTATTATTTTTATTTATGTGTATCTCTGTGTGTGTGTGCTTACACAAATGTGGGTACCTGTGGAAGTCAAGAGGGTACAATAAATCTCCTGAAGCTGGAGCTATAGGTGGTTATGAACCACCCTATGTTGTGGCTGGGACCCAAACTCCGGTCTTTTGTAAGAGCAACAAGTGCTCCTAAGGGGTGGGTCCAGCCTTCATGTCCTAGTTTCTAATTGACATTATCAATATATCCTATATATGCACACTTGATGCTGCTCTCTTTGCATTCTGCTGACCTTTAGATGGAATTACTCCATTAGCAAACAGAAGAAGACTCCCAAGTATCATGAAGTTATTAGCTTTGTTATTTTCTATCAACACTTTATGTGATGCTGCTGTCAGAAAATAGGGGAATTTATTTTGCTGGTTATTTCCATTTCTTTTCTTATTCATTGATGGCTCAAGGTAAAGGGAAGTGCAAACGCAAACATGGTAACTACTCCTTTGAACACCTTGGAAAGGGATGCCTTGAAAAGTCTGCTATCCTCAGAGCTATGCAAGCGAAAACCATAATCATTCAGTGCCTACTACAACAAACTCTAAACTCTGCTGGGGATTTCAACAAGTTCTCCACAAGCAATCTTTTCACCTCATTTCCAGCTTCAATTATTTAATCACATTGAATTCAGCTCCTGCTGTGTATGAGAACGTGTAGGGCAATAATGAAAAACCTTAACTTATATTTTGAAGGGGAAAATTTGAGTTCTAGTTTTAGTGGCAGAAATTAAGGCTGGTTGCTTTCTTCTATAAGTGGAAATATACCCAAAAATGAGTGGTTTGAATATGAATATGAAGTGGGAACACTCATGAGAGAAGCCTGTCTTTTCATCCTGATCTGCAGGACTGTCGTGTCTGTTAACAGAAGCTGTCTGATAGGATCCTCCTACCGGAGACTCCAGGCAGGAGCTAATTCCTGCCTACTTCTAGGGATTGACTAAGAATGGGGAGAGGTCTCCTTCCACTACGCTACACTTCCAACTATGTGAGTTGACAACAAAAATCTTTGACTTCTAAAGTCTTTTCAAAGCAAGGAAGAATTCCTTTTCGGTCAAGGTTCACAGAGACAGCTTCGCCCAAATCTAGCATACACAGAAAAATGCTTGCAGGCTTCTCTGACTAGGTCAACTCAAAAATCAATCTTCGCCAAGAGTAGAACATGGATTCTCGAGCTGACCAAACCATTAAACATTTTCTGGTGTAAGATTCCAACAGTCTGCCTTGTAGGAAAGTTCGTTTTGTGTTAATGGGGGAGAGACTTCTGTATGGGAAAGCCAGTGGGTTCTCAGTTTATTTTTAAAGCTGGTAACAAAAGTTGCTTCTAAAATCTGACCAGAGCTTCCAGATGAAACAAGGTTTACTTTTTATCTTTTTTTTTCATTTTTTTTGTGGGGTTTGTTTTTTGAGACTGGGTTTCTCTATATAGCTCTGTCTGTCCTGGAACTCACTCTGTAAACCAGACTGGCCTTAAACTCACAGAGATCTGCCTGCCTCTGCATTCCTAAGTGTTTTAATCGCATCAACATAGACTATATCCCTACAGTAAAGATATGGCCTGAGTCACTTTCTGGTTCAGCATAGCTTTAGCCTACATGATAATACTTTGTGCTGGTGAAGAAACAGAGTTCTCTAAATGTTCTCCTACCTTCTCTACCTTTCTAATTACGCCGAGAGCATTTATGCACCTTTAAAGTTAAAACAGTAAGGATTGCGTTGACTAGACAGCTTGCTTCAAACTGCAGTTAGTAGACAGTAATGTATCATTTTACAAAGCCCTCGCCTCTCACTATAGAAAGCTGAAGTTCAAGATTATGAAGCAAACTCACAGCAGAGCAGAAGTGGGGATTTCTCATCTCAAAGGACTCTCTGTCCTTTTCTGTGTTTTTAAGTGCAAGACATACAAAGTTTTTAGGTAGAATAGGTGAGAAAGTCACCTTCTCTCTAATGTCTACGGCATTCGCCCAATTAAATTATCTAAGAGAGAGAAGACAAAAAATTCTTTAGGCGATGTAACTATATTTTCCGTGTGATGACCATTGCTGTGTAATCTAACAAAAGGGAAGCATGTTAGTTTCTTGCCATGTAATTAAACCATCTTCTTGGAAAATTGACTTTCTTGGAATGAAAGCTGTTTCTTCCAAAGCAAATTTCTCTTATCAAATTGTTTTCCTGGGGCTTTCATGTGAAAATGGCAATGCTACAGGATTATTAAAAATTCCTTTCTTTTTTTTCTGCATCATTTCCCCTCTATGCTTGCAATTTCCTACAGTACCCTTTTTGTGAACAAAACCTTACAAATACAAGACTTAGCTTTTATCATGAAATCCCTAACCATAAAAGATAAATCCCATGGTGGGATGAAAACTTCAACAGTAATTGAACCTGGAAAGATCTTCTTCTCCAAATAATAATTACCTGAAAAATTGTGTTCAGCTCTCTAAAAATGTTATAGATCACATCACCCTCTTCCTCATAGGTGGGACCTGTTTCTATCATCAGTACCTAAACAATATCTTCCATTGTCCTTAGACCTCACCGGTTAGAGTAAGAGCTGCCCTCCCCGGAGTAAGCAGCCACTAGCTCTTAACCTCTTGTGTCAGTAGAAAACACTAGAAGAGATTAAAATAATTTATCGTGATTGCTCTTTTATAGCAGGATAAACGATGCTGGGAATGAAACTAAACCCTGTGAAAGGGGAATGCTATTAACTGTTTAACTCTGGCTCAACTATGTTGTCGGAAATGTTGAGGAATCAGCACAAGTTTTATTTAGCCCAACAGGAAAAAACACTAATACTTGGACTTCTTGTTGTGTCTAATTTTAGTTTCCTAACACGTGGACAATTTCACTTTATTTCTCAACCCTCAGCAAAGTACTGACCAATTACCTTAGCCAACTCTTGTTTTTGTGAAAGGTTATTTTGATGGTCTTGGGGAAACTGTTAAAAAACAAACTTGCTTCCAGAGCTGGGAAAGGAAAATCTTTTGTTTTGTTTTTGTTTTTTGTATTTTATCAGACGTAGAAAGTCGTTGTGTTATTGAATTCAAATTTCAATACACTGTTATCCTTTGGAAATTCTAGATAACAAAAAAACAACCCTGCTTGAAATAGAAAAGGCCAACAAAAAACAATCCAAAGGTACAATGAATATACCCTCTTTTTGAAAACAAGGGAAATCAAATCAGCGAACAACATGCTTTTATTAAGCTTTCTTTTTTAATGTGTCTATGGATTGAATATTGGTATTTTTATCATGCTCTCACTATCACAACTGAAATTAACTTAGTCCCCTTTGCTGGCCACTGAAGCTTTTATTCTTTGACCTGAAAAATAAATCTGAATACAGGTACTAAAAGAACAGGAAACCGAATGTCTAGTTTGTTTGAAGTCCCAGAATGGTTTTAAAAAAGTTGTTGGGAAAGTAGTAACATTTATCAAGTTTCTCAAAGAATTCGGCGGACAAAAAGTTCTTAGACATGATGCAAGAAATCATGATCCCAAATCAGAAGCAGAAGGAGAGAGAGCACGAGCAGGGAACTCAGGACCGCGAGGGGTGCACCCACACACTGAGACAATGGGGATGTTCTATCGGGAACTCACCAAGGCCAGCTGGCCTGGGTCTGAAAAAGCCTGGGATAAAACCGGTCTCGCTGAACATAGTGGACAATGAGGACTACTGAGACCTCAAGAACAATGGCAATGGGTTTTTGATCCTACTGCACCTATTGGCTTTGTGGGAGCCTAGGCAGTTTGGATAATCACCTTACTAGACCTGGATGGAGGTGGGTGGTCCTTGGACTTCCCACAGGGCAGGGAACCCTGACTGCTCTTTGGGCTTACGAGGGAGGGGGACTTGATTGGGGGAGGGGGAGGGAAAGGGGAGGCGGAGGTGGGGAAGAGACAGAAATCTTTAATAAAAAAAAAATAAAATAAAATAAAAAAAATCACACGAAAAATAAAAAGAAATAGGGCTGGAGAGATGGCTCAGAGTCCTGAGTTCAATTCCCAGCAACCACATGATGGCTCACAACCATCTGTAATGAGATCTGGTGCCCTCTTCTGGCCTGCAGATGTATACATAATAAATAAATAAGTAAATAAATAAATCTTTTAAAAAAAGAATGGCAAAAAAAAGAAATCATGATCCATAGAAGAAAAAAATAGTGTAATGAATTTGCGATATTGAAACTACTTTCCTTGCTTCTGAGTTGGTACTGAAACCCTTTGCAGTGGAAGACACTGTTCATAGAATTGGGGGTGGGGGAAATTGTGGAAAAAGATTGTACATAACCAACAAATGTTCACCATTGTATATCCATCCAATAACTTTCAAAACAAGTTTCCAAATTCAGCAGTTAATACACAAGCAGCTCCTCAGTGAATTGAGAATGGAATTTGCCAAAGAGTAATTTCTGAAGATGGCAAATAGAAACTTGAAACTATGTCCGACAACATTAGCTAACTGAAAACTTAATCAAGTAACTATGAAGTGCAATGATACACATTTGTTCTGGGAGCAAGTTCCCAAGAGACTGGGGTGGGGGCAAATGGGACTTTCATGCATGTCTGGTAGGGATGCAAAATGCTCCACTTTTGCTGGAAATGTTAAGTACTCAGTCAAAAGAAATAATCGTCTATTTTCACGCATATTTTTTATTTCACTCTCCAAATGGGTCTTGAACAAGTAACTAGACACAGCTCATAAACACCCTTGGGAACAAGTTATCCATAGATGAAAAATCAGGGATGAATCTTTTTTTTATTTTTTATTTGTCTTATTTTTTTGAAAAATTACCGCCTCCTCCCCGTTTCCCATTTCCCTCCCCCTCCTCCCACACATCTCTCCCTCCCCTCCCTCCCCTACCCCTCTCCCCCTCCCCCCCACTCCATTCCCCCTCCCTCTCAGAATGATGAGCAGTCCAGATTCCCTGCCCTGCTGGAAGTCCAAGTTCCTCCCACTTCTATCCAGTACCAGGAAGGTGAGCATCCACACGGGCTAGGCTCCTACACAGCCAGTTCATGTATTAGGATCGAAACCTAGAGCCATTGTCCTTGGCTTCTCATCAGCCTTCATTGTCCGCCACGTTCAGGGAGTCCGGTTTCATCCCATGCTTATTCAGTCCCAGTCCCGCTGGCCTTGATGAGCTCCCATTAGATCAGTTCCACTGTCACAGCGGGTGGGTGGACCCCTCGTGGACCTGACTTCCTTGCTCATGTTCTCCCTCCTTCTGATCCTCATTTGGGTCTTAAGAGCTTAGTCCGGTGCTCCAATTTGGGTCTCTGTCTCTATCTCGATCCATCGCCAGATGAAGGTTCCCAAGTTCCCAGTTTTTGCCCGGCAATCTTGTCTACTTCCCATATCCAGGCAGGTGACTATATGTTTTCCTTTGGGTTCACCTTCTTATTTAGCTTCTCTAGGATCACAAATTATATGCTCAATGTCCTTTATTTATGGATAGAAACCAATTATGAGTGAGTACATCCCATGTTCATCTTTTTGGGTCTGGGATACCTCACTCAGGATAGTGTTTTCTATTTCCATCCATTTGCATGCAAAATTCGCAAAGTCATTGTTTTTTTACCGCTGAGTAATACTCTAATATGTATATATTCCACACTTTCTTCATCCATTCTTCCATTGAAGGGCATCTAGGTTGTTTCCAGGTTCTGGCTATTACAAATAGTGCTGCTATGAACATAGTTGAACAAATGCTTTTGTCATATGATAGGGCGTCTCTTGGGTATATTCTCAAGAATGGTATCAGGGATGAATCTTAAAGTCATTATGTTGGTAAAAGAAATTGGTTACAAAAGATTACGCAATTGGTGTGTAATTTCATTGGTACCACATTCTCCAAAGGCCAAAAACTGTTATGAAAAGCAACAGATCAGTGCTTCTTGGCTTTGAAACCAGAGGAGGCTTAAACTGTTGTTACACACAGCTTAAGAAGCACAATTTATGGTGGCAGCTCTGTGTTTTTCTTGTGATGGTGCTTACCCAACTATGCAAGCAAAGAAATCATAGCACTATATTGTAAAAAAAAATAATTTTATCCTATGACAATTTTTAAAAAGTTCAATATAAAAAAATATAAACAAGTGTTACCTTTTTTGTTGTCTTTGAGACAAGATTTTGGAATATAGCTTAGGCTAGACTTAGAATTCTAACCTCTGCTCTAGACTCTCCAGGGCCAGAACTTCCAAGCCTGACTTAAAGAAGGCTTTGAAAAATTAATCTTCATCCCATTCTTTCATTAGGAAATTTGTAGGTAGCATTCTATTATTGACAAACAGCCGACCCAAAATTATTTTTTCCAATCTCTTGGGTCTTCAAATGCTGAAACTGATTTGCCCTTCTTCCCAACAAATCTGGTGGTGATGGCATATATCACCGTCAGTTATTCAGCCTAAATTGGGAAGTCTGATGTACTGGGGAGACTGATGTTAGTGGACTTCATGAGCTAATGATAACTCTGGGCAATAGACCTAAACTCCCTTTAAAAACAACAGCAACAAAAAATGTATTGGATTCACACCAGGCCTTGTTCTGTGCACATCTAAGTATATCCACGGCATGCTTGCGGAAGGCCATCTTTCCGTGATCACCACTGGATCGTGATGTAGCACACTCGATCACATACATGTTAAATAACTGACTCTCTCAGGTGACAGATGACTGGCTTCATATTCAAATCTGGGTAGTGTGACCATGCGGTCTGTGCTTTCAACCATAATAGTAACTAATTCTCTCTTAATCCACCTAAGTAAACATTAAGCAGAAACATATTCTATGCAAAGCCCTTGATCAGACTTGGTACCTCCAAACTCAGAGTACAGCAAACACAGGAGCCACAGAGGTTTTTCATTGGCCTTTCAATCCCACCTGTTTCCCTCCTTTTCCTGAAAGTGTATTAATAAGGATGAAAAGGTTTAACATTTTGGATGCATTTATTTAAACACCTAAAACAATACATTTGCTGTGGTGTCTAGATTCATCATTCAGTCTCTCAGGTATCACCTTATTGACAGAGGTTAGATTTTTAAGACAGTTGCGAAAGGAAAATATGAAGATATTTATTATATTATTTGGTGACAAATGATAACCATTGTGTCATTAGTGGAAGTACGACGGAATGAACTTCATCCTAAATGGCAGAAATAACTTCTGTCTCCTTTCTGTTTGCGTAAAGGAATATCAATTTTGGACCTGCTTTCTTTCTTTCACCAAGTTTTTATTTCCATTGAGAAGGGAGCTGAGCTAAGATATTTGATATCTACACATGCAAAACTTGACTGAGGTAAGATATTTGATATCAACAGAGGATAAAGCATGACTGACAGAAAACAAATCGCTTCTTTTGGATATTGAAACTCCCTCTGCAATGCCTTAGTTGCTGCTGAATTGATTTGCATCTCATCACAATTCCACAGGCCAAGTACAGCTCTTTTTCACTTGGCTTAATACTCCAAAAATAATAAATAGGAACACAAAGATTAACACCATTACCGAGAATAAATCTGCCATCCCATCCCAGAGAGGACAGAATTTATTGCTGTGCATTTCCACACAGTGACGTAAAGCTTGGTCCTATCGTGGGTCTTGGAAAACTGAGCCAATAATATGGAAAGGCTTGAGCAATGGTAGGATTTTTCGCTTCAGGATGGTGGTGGTAAACCCTGACAACAGGAAGAATGAAAAGAAATGAGTATACAGAAATAAACAAGAGGAAGAGGTAGGGACCAGGTCCTGTCAGCTGAATGACAATTTGGCAAAGCTGGGCAAGTCCTTCTCATAAAAGGCTCTGAAACTGATGGATCTAATTGGCAGATTCTCCCTGCTCATGCTGCTGCATGTTGTTTTTTAAATGTAGAAACAATGAGTGGCCTGTTTGGGTGATTTTGAGCCATTACATTCACCCACACGTGCACACACATGCACAGAAAGAGACATAGACAGACATATATATGCACATATGTATATATAATACAATATTAAAATATATATGTTAACTAGGCGAACTCTAACATGTCTAGCTTCTACATGTATATTGGATTGATACGGATAGTTAGGTTCTGTGACTTTATGCCCCCAGAAGAAGAGGGCAATTGCAACACACCTGAAAATATGCATTATGATCTCTCTATCTGCATCCCTTTAGGTGATTTTCATCAGAAAAAGACCCAATTAAAACAGAACATTCTATCTAGCCAAGAAACAAATTAAGATGCACTGTCATATAAATACAATTGTAGAAAGAAGAAAGAGACTATAGAAGCAATCTCATTCGATCAGCCGGTTTGTAACTGATATGTGGTATTATAGATGAGTTAAAAAGGATGCTGCTTATGGCAGAACTGAAATATGAAAATCATTAGCCTGGGACAGGAACTTGATTACATAATGTTGATTAATCAGGATTATTAATAAAGGATGAAAAAGAAGATCAACTAAATGCTTCCTGCTGCTAACAGTGCCCCATTTTTTCATTATATCAGAAATGCATGCCTGCATATGGTGCAATGTTTGGCTTCTTTTCATAATCAACCTTTTGAATTTCTGTAATTTTTTTTCTAGATCATTGACTAGAAACATTCCCAGCAAAAGAATCCAGTCCCTGCTCAAATCATCCTTTACCAGGATCCTGCTCTCTCTGCTCCATACACTGTGTTTGCTCATTGAGATCCATTTCCAGCTAGGGAATTATTGTCTACTTGTGGGTTTCAGAAATGCCACGGGATCCCTCCATTTCCTGCTGGATGCACATCAAACACTGGTTATGCCTTTGTCGAGCTGCAGACATTTGCTCTGTGGCATTAGCATGCTGCACACGCCCCGAATGCTTCCTGCTGCCCACAGAAGCCTGGGTAGCAAGAAAGCTTCACATTTATGATTCATGAAGGGCCACGGATTAATCCCAAATTCTGAGACTCCACCCCCCCCCATGTACCCTGGCTCCATTGAGGCTACATTGTCAAGAACTAAAAGCAACGCATGATAAGAGCTGAATGGAAAAAGAAGCCTCCCACATGCATTCACTATTGATGGGATAAACTGGTACATCCTCCCTCGAGGACACGTGTCAAAATCACTTAAAGCAGCTTATTTTAACCAGATAGTCTCACTTCTAATAATATAGTCTAAGGAAATAATCACACAAATCAAAAATGGATACTTTAGACTATTCATTCCAAGATTTATTGTAATAATACAATTAAACACAACAGAAAAATATGACAAGAGCTTTCTTAAGTAAGTTGTGATGTGTTTCTACCAAGGCTAATTATAGCTGCTTGAACTCTTTATGCATATCTGTTTTTACTGACTTGCAACAATAGAATGTAACATCTATTTGTAATATATATATATAAAACAGAACAGTCTTCTGCCATTACAGGTTTTTAATTATTTGTACATAATGCAATGCACATAATGTACATAGGCAACATTTTAAAAGGATCATGTGCACCAAAATACAGCTAATAATGACAGTTATGACTCTTTCTTTTCTAACGTTCATTTTTATTGTTTTCAATTGTGTGTAATGCCTGTTCCTATATGTAGGTGTTTGTACATAAGTATAGATGCCGGAGGAGTCCAGAGGTGTCAGATAACCCTGCAAGTGGAGTTCTAGGCAGTTGTGAGCTTGTTACCTTTCTAGACATTTGCAAAGGAAACCACATATAGTTCAAAGTAGCCATTGACAAGGGTCAGGTTCAAATCTAGGGATATTTTGATTATTCTTTTCCTACTACTTAATTAGACTACCACAAAAATATTAACTTGACAGCAACCATTGCACTCAAGAGTATGAGAAGTAACGTTCTTCAGTCTGGTCAGTACTGCACAGCATTCTCCGTCTTTAAGTTAAAGAACCCTTGTCACCACTGTCCCCTCTCACCACAAACTCTCAAATCAATACTTAGGTAGAGATATCAAATTACTGACACTTGAATTTCTGTCAGAATAAGTCAATGCCTATTGAAAATGTTTTGGTAAAAATCATGTAAACAGAATCCCAGCTACTTCAAGAATTACGTCACACTCCAGGAGGAAGAGGACTCCAGACCTTGACTATCTTGTAACACAACACATAAACTTTCTCATGATTTCCAGAACAATCTGCTAGCGAGCTTTGGGGTCCTGCTTACATAATTCCCGCTATCTCAATGAGTAACTACAATCCTGGTTTTGCTTTAGACCCTGGCTCAGCTTGGCCTACTAGTCTGATGTGAGGGCTTTTAGCAAAGAGAGTAATGATCTAAGCTTCCCAGGGCGTGGTCAGCTTACATATCTAAGACAACACAAGCCTGACCCAGCCCTGGGTGGAACTTACAGAAATGTAACTTTCACAAGCTGATTTATATACACTTTTGTGTAACCCTAGCTCAAATAATTCCCCTCGCTCAAAATCCTCCAGTAGCTTCTTTTCATACTGAAAATGAAGTCTTCCCTATAGCTTGCTGAACTCTGGATCTTTGTCCTTGTTGAGAGAGTGGGGTGTTAGCAGACGCTCTCATACATAACAAACACTCCTCAATCAATGTGTGCTGGGTGATTATCTATTGCCTAGAGGAGTGTGTGACAGTCTCTCTCCCCTATATTCAGGAGAAGGTGAGCAGTTGTTCTTTGTTCTGTTGGGCTTTATGGATGAACCAAGATGTTGTCAACACCATTTTAACTGTGCTCTTCAATGAATACAGGAGGAAACAGATGTCTTGGGGTAGGGATTTGCTTCTTCCTTACACTGTGACATCACAGGAACCTAGTGTTTAGATTTCCAAAGTACGTTTCACCGACCAGAGGGGCTTTAGCCTGTTTCCTGTCCCTCCCAAATGCTGGAGTTGGAACCTAATCCCCACTGTGACAGTGTTTGTGGGGCATTTAGGAGGTCTTAGGTCATGAGGATGGAGACAATTTAAATGAGATTAATACCTTTTCCAGAGGGCCACCTCACCCTTTCCAGCTTGTAAGGGCACGGGAGAAAGACAGTCAGATCTGAGCTGGGAAACAGACCTTCCTTGTACACGCAGATATTCTGAGCTTGAATGCCAGGTGCTAAAACTGTGAGTAATGTCTGTTGTTAAAGGAGTGAATAATGAAAATGTGGTTCGTCTACACATCAAAACGTTATAGTGAAATGAGGAGGAAAAGGCACAGACCTGGAAAGGCTTATTAAGTGAGGTAACCTGGTCTCAGGGAGACAGATGCTGCCTGCTCTCTGTCATGCGCAGATCCGGCATATATTTTTATACGGATGTCATTATATGAGGGTGAACGTGGATACAAAACTGCAAAAGGAGAACAGAAGAGAGTAGAGGTTTTAAGGAAGAGGAGTAATAGACCACATGTGATAAGAAAGGAGAAGCGTTCTAGGAATGGGAGGATACAAAATGGGGAGGAAGGCAGAGGGGAAGGACAACAAAAACCAATTATGTATGAAAAATTACACAGTGGAGCCTATGATGCTGTACACTAGTGAAAATAAACAAAATTTTACAAATAAAGTACATTTCTGCTGCTTGCAAGTGACCAGTTTGATGGTTTTGCTAAAGCATCTTGGACTGAGACTAAAGACAATTGAGAATCTGTCTGTTTGATATGAACAGTAATATAAGACTTGGTTCCATATACAGTCCTTGAAAGTCTTCAAGAGAATATTCTAACAGATAAGAAGCTTGTAGTCATTTCTTTTTAAAATGTTTATTACATTTACTGCTTGACTGTGCTTTGGGGGTGTCGGTGGGCAGCCTTCAGGAGCTGATTCTCTCCTTCCACCGAGTGCCTGCCGGGGATTAAACTGAGGCTTGGTGGGAAGAGTCTTTACGTGATGAACCACTCAACAGAGGACACCGAATGTGCAAAAGGGCCGTGGGTTCTACGTGCAGCCCCAGAGGATTAAAGCTAAAAGAAAGAACAATTTCTTTCCTCTTTCTCAGCTAGGTTGCATGGTCTCTAAACAAGCTTGTTGCCGTATCTTGGAAGCCTGCCTAAATTACTTGTGTTGCTCAAGATTCATGTAAGGACATATCTACATCCAAGCTGTGCAAACGGTTCGTCTTCAGATACAATGAGAACAGAAGGTCCGTTTCCTATGGCAACATTTTTTTTTCCTGTTTCCTTCCATCTGCATAGCCATAGGATCATAAGTAACTGAAATGTTCGTGAACAGGGTAGCGCAGGCTTGCCTCCTCGAGGGAAGCTGTGTTTGCAGCTTCCCTTTCCCAACCGCCCAACTGGTTGGTGTGTCCTCAAACTTCCCCATACGAGTTCCCCTTGCCGTGTCATAATGTCCTCTTCATCGGTCTCAGCCGACATATGCAAACTTTACGGTGCTGTGATCTTGGGGAACGATGAGGCTGCTGATACGGATGTATCAGTCACATGACTTTACAAGCTGCCGTTCTTCAAATATAGGGGTTTCATGGGCTGGGTTTGCAAGTTTCATCATTTGGAAAGGAACTGTTTCTAGAATGACACTCCTGTCTTATGACACCACACTGCTTGCGTTTTGTCTGTTTCAGTACAGAGGTAACGTGCATTTTATATAGTTGAAAGGGTACCGGTAAGGAAACAGAAAGCTCCCATGCTGTCACCATACAGAAAGACCCAATGAGACCAAGACCTTGAGAACACATAGCTTCTCTGCCCATTCTAGTCGTTATCCTTCTCTATGATCTGTCATAAACTTAAAAGATCCTTTTACTTGCTTCACAGTTAAATATTTGGTTACCACCAGCCACTTCTATAAACTCTAAGTTATAAAAATACTGTAGAAAGCTAAAAAGAGAAACAAAAGGAATCCTTTATTATTTTACAATTTTTCAGAGCAGGTCTGACCCTGTCCTCTTTCAATGTGTATATGTGTGTGTGCGCATGTGCACATGTGTGTGAGTGTATACATCATTTTTTTGTGGTTGTAAATACCACAGTATGTGTGTGGAGGTCAGAGGGCAGTGGTTTTGAGTTGATTCTCTCCCTATGTTCATTCTAGGCATTGAACTAAGGTCACCAGGTTTTACTCATAGATCTACCTCACAAGTCCTTACAGAATTTTGGAGTCAGACTATAATAAGGCAATAAATAACTCAGTTGTATTTCTTCAGGAAAATCCAGAATCTTACAAAAATATAGGTAAACTATATAGGTCAAAATTAAACACACTTTCTTATCAGGCAAATTTAAAATTATATCAATATGATTTTTCCTTTTGCACTTTAAAACTAAAGTGCAACCTTTAGAGTTCTCCCCCCTTTTTTGTCTATGTCTTAATCTATTTTTTTTCTGACATCAAGGAACATAGTAATGCAGGCTGTTATTGACATTATATTCTGCAGTGTTAAAATGTGTTAAAATGGAGTAGTGGTCACTGTTAGTCACTCAAAGAGTAAGCATTACTGATGGAATAGAAATGAAAGAAGTGGAGCAGAGTCCAAGAATTTAAATGCTGACACCGAGAACTAGGTCCCATAAAAAATTTCTATTTAAAATAAGATTTAAACATTATCGGTACTGATATTACACATTGATATTGATAATAACTTGAAATATATTGGAGGTTTTTAAAACTGAGACATAAAGATAATCTTCTAACTGAGGAATTCTTCTTTTGAATAAATGTATTTTTTGTTTTTATTGAAAATAGATTCTTCTCTCATATAATATATCCAGACCATAATTTCCCCTCCCTCCACTTCTCCCAACTCAAAAGCTACTAAGTACTTAAAATGTAATATGGGTATAATCTGTGGTTTCTGTTTTCCACAATATAGTTGTCACTACTATGTAGTTTGGTTCATACATTTGTGATTTCTTCCTTCCTTCTTTCTTTCCTTCCTTCCTTCCTTCCTTGCTTGTTTTCTTCCTTCCTTTCTTTTAGTTTTTCGAGAAAGGGTTTCTTTGTAGCTGTGGATCCATCCTGGAAGTAGCTCTTGTAGGCCAGGCTGACCTTGAACTCACAGAGATCCACCTGCCTCTGCCTCCTGAGTGCTGAGATTAAAGGTGTGCACCTCCATTGCCCAGCTACTTTTTTTTAATTAAAACAATCTTTTTAAAATAAGAATTCTTTCTGGGTACTTATGATGGACAAAGCAATGTGCTGATTCCTAGAGATGGATGAGTAAATTGGGCATAAAATCACCCATCACCCCTTGTGACTTGTCGCAGTTTCAAACTGACCATACTTGCAGCACAGCTGACTTAGAGTTTTAACTAAATAAAATTAATCTGAAAGAAAACATGGTTCCATTTTTAAACCATGGTTCTGAAATAAAGAAAGAACTGAAATACAGCATAATTCATTGTAAAAGACTGTTTGTGTGATATATGAAACCATTTCCATCAGTGCTACAGTTTTACACCTGGACGCTTGGATTACAGAATTCTAAGATCAAGATCCCAGACTTCAGACCCATCACATCACAGCAGCCCTCCTGAGGTCCACCCCGACCCTGACCCTGCACTAAGTACTCTACAAACAGGCATTTTCAAATACAAAGGGCTAGTGATTAGTAAATAAATAAATGCGGTATCACCTTAAACACCATAGCAGCCTTGTTTCACCTGATGTATTTAGGCGTCTGGAAAATGAGCAAATGAATTTGAAAGAGCATCTGCTAAGACTGGCCTTGAGCAGAATTACAAAGCTATCAGTCTCTTTGGAGACCCAAATCCAGGCATACTTCCTCATCCCCTACCAGGACCTCAGCTGTCTTAGCCTTTTCTCCTCTGCATTAGATGCTTCTCGCTTCCTCTGTCTCCCAGGGATGCTCTTTGCTTTTTAGGGCATCCAGGAAAGGATTTGAAGCAGTCACACTAATCCACTGAAACTTAAGGGCTTGCTGCTTCCAGGAAGAATGAAGGCCAAGAGCAGAAAGTGGAGAATGTTGTATTGGATCCACCGACTCAAGGGGCTTATCATCTAGACCAAGTTAAGCAAACTGTGTAACTTCCCCAAACTTGTTTTTTTTTGAGAATTAAGTGAGGATGAAAATCTTCCCTCACTGAAGGTTCGTTATGAGACTTTACTGAACGCGTGCAAGATGCCCAGCGAGGGCCATGTATGCAGGGCATGAAGCATAGCAGCTGTTACAATGAGCCAACTGTTTCCAAAACCGACAACAGCAGCAGCAACAACAACAACGTGGTCCTATCCCTGAGGAAAGTGCAAAAGGGTTCTGTGATCTACAGCTGGGACCTGATTATGCCCCACTCTTGGTAAACGTTTGTTTACCACAGGCTTTGTTTTTCTCGAGATCTTGCTTTATTTATTATCACTGAAAAAGTTATAGGACAGATAGAAATGACTTAGGAGGCTGCAGGAGTCACCATAAGGGAAGCGCTCTGAATCTCATTCACAAGTGAATGTGTAAACAGCAGCCACCCTTCCTCCATTCATCCCCCTTCTGCCCGACGTCCATCTTAACTTTTAACCCCAAGCCTGTTGTTTGTTTTCTGCTCATCTCCTCTACAGACGGAAAACACCTTCTAGAATAATTCTATAAATGGGAACTTACAAAGTTTATTTTGACAGAAATGCCTGGCACAAATCTTTTCCCACTCAGTCAAGTTAACACAAGTGAAGCCTGGGGATCTGGCAAAATGGCAAGAGTTTCTGCTTGTCCCCTGTATACAGAGATGGGACAAAGGTCTGCAAGTGGCACTCATTGTTTCCCAGGCTTGAAGATGTTTGTTCTGCAGCCAGTAGGGTTGCCATCCACCTTATCAACGGAGAAAACCATCTCTCAGGGGAGCTTCGCCCCCCGTGGGCCAGCTCTCCTGACAGCACCTGCTAAGTGACTGAGGAGGAAAGGTCATGAGAAAGTAAACAGCTTCACAGCCGTTTCCTGAGCCATCCTGATCTTATCCTTGAAGATGGATGGCCGTCTGCAGCTGAACCTGTTATTAATAGCGCACAGACGTAGCTGGGTGGTACCAAGGAGCTTTGGTATTGGATAGATGCTTTGGCTGTCTGCTGTTGGCCCTAACCAGAAAATGATTCCTACTTTGGGTCTAGCCTCAGTCTCATAAACTCCCTGCTCCTGACTCTCATCTCTGTCCGTCTTTACCTCCTTGCAGCCAGATAAGACTCTTTTAATCTTGACTTTCTGTTGTTCGCAATACAGGAAACACTACATCAAACTGATTCTATACTGCATTTGATTCAACACAGTTTTTCAAATTACACTCAACCTCATCTGAGGTGGCTTCTAGCTGGGGTACATCATCCACTGTTGGGCTCTCACTGTCCTGGAAGCCTTAGACTGACATCAAGAATATGATTATTCCTATCTATAGACGGCCAAAGGGCCAAGTTTGTCAAAAGAACTGTTTCTATACCAGTTCACCATGAAGGAAATGGAAAACAAACCCACATGTATCTTTCTCTGATCATCAAAATATTTTTGTGAGCTCACCAGCCACGAAAAAGCCCAGGAAAACAGACATAGACAAAAATTTCTATCTGAACCAACCATCCAATATCATATTCTAGGAAATGCTAAAGGATTGTTTTCAAAGTAGTATTTGATGGTGCTATCGATTTTTATTTTGTCTCTTCTATCAACTACAGGTTCTAGGAATATCCCTGAAGATATTAAATCACACAGGAAACTGAGTAGCTGAAACAGATAGAATATCTAAATATCATTTAATAGGAGGCACATATGCATGTGTGTGTGTGTGTGTGTGTGTGTACAGTACTAAGGATTGAGTCCTGGAATTCAGCACTATTCAAAGCAAGTACCGTTTCACTAAGATACACTGTGTTCCAAGAACCATTCAGAAAAGCAAGACTCTCACCTTCATGAACATTGAGTCCAGTAGAAACTTAACTTTGAAATATTGTAATGGACTCAAAGAATCAATGGTACTTTTAGAGACAAAATCGATATCTAGTTGTGTATCTATAGGGAATAGGTACAATTTAGCTAAATGAGCTTTGATCAAATTAAAATCCTCTTAGAGCTTGACTATTTGGCAAACTATCTCTTAGGCTTAGTTTCATCATTATAAAAATAAGGCATTAGATGAAACCTGAGCTTTCATTCAGATTTGCTCTTTTAGGTCCATTAATAAACATTTTGAAAATTCATAGAATACGGAAGTATTTACTATATATCTAAAGAGTATATATACACACACACCTGTCGTAATTTGTTTTACTTGTTGGAATCCTAATGG
>JABTXL010009415.1:12600658-12634271 GCA_025134845.1 Neodon shergylaensis | reverse complement strand
CACCCTTGGATATAAGGGAAGGGTTAGTCCTATATCACACTCTGCCTGGGAAGGGTAGGAGGATGAGGGCCCACCCTGTGACCTTATCAACTGCCTTCAACCTGTGAGAAAGGTTATTCCCAGTCCTATTGTTCAGCACTTCCTGATCCTGCTTGCTCCCTCTGACTCACCAAGCATGAAATCATGGCTAAGAATGCTTCAAAGGGACTGTGGAAATCCTTAGACACACACTGTTCAAATGATAGTGTCAACCATAGAGCGACTATAAACAAAATCATGTTTGTCATGGAGCTGTGCTATGCTAAGACCTACTCCCCAAATAGAGGTCAGGCTTGGGGGAGGCTTGGTCTACATTTCTGGAGTCTACTCCCGCCCATCTCTTCCGCTCTATGTAAATGTAACGATCCAGTAGTATAGAGCTCCTTATTCTTTTTTATTTGTGTTATGCATTTAGCTTTTCCCTCTGAATTCCTGTGTCATTTGCCCAGGGACTTGTTCTCTTCTGGTGTTACCTGTCATAGCCCATTACTGGAAACCTAGCTGAAATACCAATTTTTGCTTAAGACCTACTATTCACATCCCAATATGAAGGGTATCATGCTGTCTGTCTCTTGAAAGATGATCAAATCCTCGGTAGCCCCTTCTAGAATGCCATCCTGGTGTGGCCCTCACTGCTCAAAGCAGAGAGACAATTCCTTTCCGGGAGAAGTAGAAGACTGGTTTGAAAGAGTCTGGCTTTGCACCCTCACCAGCTTACACTCCCGAGGTAACTTAGCTAACCTTGAATTCACGACATAGCCCAGGCTCTTTTCAAGTTCATGGTCCTCTGGTCTTAGCCTCTCATCTTTAGTAGAACTGTGTGTAAGTGATTGGGAAAATAAAGAAAGTAATTAAGGTTTAGGGTGAGTCTTGAGGAACCTTGGCCAATTTAAAGAGGTTCAGAAGCACGCAGACTGTCCCCTGTTTGTAATATAGGTCAGGAACAACTGCTAGCTCATTCCTCTTTCCATTTACTCTGCTCACAAAGGAGCCACGGGATTTAGGTCCAGTTCCTAGAACACACTGGAACACAGCCCCATGGGCCCCACCCATCCCTGAGGGTCTATGGGTAATTAAAGGTGGCCAGAGAGAAGGTGCTATTTTCTCCAGTGCTGAAACCAATGATGAACTGTCCTTGCTCTGGCAAACAACCTCTCACCCATGCTCAGACCAGAAGCCGACTAGACTCAGTGGGACACACCCAGAAAGCAGATAGGAAAGCAGGAGGAAGCTTGCTGAGCAGGAGGGCTCCAGCACAAGATGGACAGGGATGGGGAAAGAGCAGGGACAAGCAATATGAGATTAGGAAAATGTATCAAAACTGTCAAACATTAAAATAAAGTAAAGTTGCCGGGCAGTGGTGGCGCACGCCTTTAATCCCAGCACTTGGGAGGCAGAGGCAGGCGGATCTCTGTGGATCTCTGTGAGTTCGAGACCAGCCTGGTCTACAAGAGCTAGTTCAAGGACAGGCTCCAAAACCACAGAGAAACCCTGTCTCGAAAAACCAAAAAAAAAAAAAAAAATAAATAAATAAAAACCAAAAAAAAAAGTAAAGTAAAATAAAATAAAATGCCAAAGTAATCACTTGGCAACCAAACAACACAGATTTGGTTCATGATTGGTTATTGACTTGGAATGTCTAGGTGCTAGCATGATAAGAATCAGCCTGGCAGTGTCAAGCCATTGGAATCAAGGGAAAGCTTGTTGTTGCTGCTAATCTTACCTTCTTTTACATAATGCATCCCGCTTTCCTCTTCAGCTTTTCCTATCACCTGCAGCCAGAGCCAGACAGGATGAACTTGGGTAACTGGAGGATTATTCTTCCTTTTGGAACTGACCTATGTACATGAAGAAGACCAAGTTGCTTTTAGTTTGATTGTTTTGCTTCTTGCTTCCTAAGTTTTTGTTTCCGTTTTGACCTAGCTGGAGGAATCAGAACTTAGGTTTTCACAAGTGGGCCTGGGAATCTCCCCAGTGTAACTAAAATATCAGAGAAAAAAAATAAAAGCAATAGTACAAGACCGTTATCTCCTACTAAATCTGTGTTGTTTTTACTCCCTCTCCTCAGGCTCCAACACAAGTGGCTGTCAACTGAAACTGTGAATTGCAATAAACCTTTCTGGCTCATGAGTTGATTTGTGTCATGACTTTGTTACAGTAACAGAAAGCTGGATAGAACAACATGCATTCTTAGATGTATACATATTATATAAACACATATGCATGCATGGATACACGTACATATGCATGTATATATGTATATCAGAGCTAGGGTACATAGTGTCAAAAGGAAATGTGCTCAAATATATAAATTGGCTATCTTTGAATTAGTTGTATGTTTGATTTTAACAAATAAAACTCAAATTCTTTGGTTTGGGCATTGTAGACACTATCATATCCCACACAAGTAATTTTCTATTATAGCACTTTACATTGGCATACATACTGTTTCTTCCCTGTCCCTAGCTTGTGATAACAGCAAATAACACAGATTTGCTCAGATCCATCTAGTCCCCCTTCTTTCATCTCACAGCTGACTGCTAGTGTTTTTCCAAAACCTAGGTTTGTTCTTTCAACGACTGGTATCCCCTCAGCTCCATCATTTATCAAAGGCAGTGGTTTTGTTTCTGTCTTTGTTGACCTTTGGAAACCATGAGTTTCAAATGGTGACTTTTCTGAAGACCAGAATTTTTTGTATATAACAGTTAAGATAGCTACCCACGTTATTGACAAAACACAGAACAATATTGAGTGATAGCTGAAATGCTGGAAATCATACAACATGGGGCTGGAATGTTGCCCATCTGCAGTATGCATGTTTAGCCTATACTAAGCCTAGGTTTGTTTTCTAGAACCATAAAAAAATATTAAACGACAAAGAATTAGTAAACCAGATTTCTGCCTGGGATATAAGGCTCATAAAGAATGTGGACGTAAATGCAAGCTCTGTTAATCAACCTCTTATGCAGGGCGGTGGTGGCGCACGCCTTTAATCCCAGCACTCGGGAGGCAGAGGCAGGCGGATCTCTGTGAGTTCGAGACCAGCCTGGTCTACAGAGCTAGTTCCAGGACAGGCTCCAAAACCACAGAGAAACCCTGTCTCGAAAAAACCAAAAAAAAAAAAAAAAAAAATCAACCTCTTTTGTCTGCCTTATACTCCTTACTCCTTATCCTCATTATTTGGAACTATGTGGCACCTAGAGTGAGCAATAAGACTGTAGTCGCAGGCCTGGGAGGGCAAGGAGTATGAGACCACCTGCACGGCTATCTCACTCAAGGCCCAGAACCTGCCGCCAGCTGTCTTCTCACGTTTCCTCTGCGTGTGCTCCTTCAACAGCTTACCTAGCAACCCCGGTGGTACATGCTTGTAGTCATCCCTGATTCCTGGAGATGGAGATAGGAGGATGGCTATGCCCAGGTGGCCAATGCCAACCCGGACAACGTAGCAAGACCCCATCCCAAACCAAGAAGAGAGTTTTGTTTAACACAGCCAACAGCCCCGTTCATGCGTTTTTCAGTAGCACTGTTAAGACACAAAGTTTCCCTTCTGAGGTCAAATGGCAGTTATCTGGTGTCCTTAAAGTGAAACAAACTTGCCACAGACCCAGCTTTGATTTAGGACATTTGTCAGAATAATTCCGGCGTAAGGATGACGATTCTGAGAGCATTCTCTGACCCAGGATTGTCTTCCGGATTTGGATACACAAATCTAGTGGCCAAAACTTAAGAAGCAGGATGGCTCTCTTTGCTCAGCTCTGCCGTCACCTAGAAGCAGCTACTGCTGAAGAGGAAAGATAACCAACCGAAAGGATGTCTGGGGCCAGCACAACCAGAGGAAGAAGGGGAGGGGCTGACTGAGTTGTTTAAGTCGGTCTGAGTCATCTTGAGAAGAATGGATAAATGTCAGACATAGAAACCAGTGCTACCAGAACACTGGAACTATGGAGGTGACTTAGTCTAGAGGCTGTTCAAAGCCGCAGGGAGGAATTTGGGGGAAAGGACCCCTGAAATGCGGGATGGAATACCTCTGAAATAAAGCTCAGAAGTATTCTAGAAATGGACGTCATGCACTCAAGCAGGAAACTCCTCCCGAGAAACCCACGTGGTCATCTTTCTGGGCAGATTATAGAGCAGAAGTTCCGTCTTAATTAGCGTTCGTGGTCTGGCAAGGGTGGCTCCGGTAATGAAGATTCCTCTCTGTGTTGTTTTACAGAGGATTTCGTGAGAAGGAATCACAAACCCAGTTCCTTCACAGTTTTGGTGAAGAATGTCAGCAAATTGCAATTGTTTGGGATCAAAATCTCATAAGCGGGGCTGTAGAATATTTATGACACAAAAACAATCCCAGAAGCCTTTGCTCCAATGCCTTATTGACAGAGCCTTCCTGTCCCCACATCTTGCTTCCTCTCAGGAAAGTGGGACGTGTTGGATGATTTCCCAGATTCTATTTGGAGAGGAAGTCTATAAGTTTTTCACCATCCAGCCCCTGCCAATCTGCACACTCCAAAGAACACCTGCACCCAACAGCTACGTCTGTTCCCTTTTGTGTGCCTGCAGCTATCAAAATAAATGAGCTACCCTGGATGGGAAAATTACATCTCTTTTTAGAGGAACCTTGCTCTCCACACGTGCACAAGGACTCGTGCACCGTGATGTTGTGCTCGGAGCTCCTGACGAGAATTATAATGCAGACATTTTGCATTCAGTCACAGTCAGTAAATGTACCAACAAGAGCTATTAAGACCTCATGAGCTGGCCCCATTTTTTTTTACCGGCACTTCTCTCTTGTTTTGCACACAGTCAATTCTTAAGACAATATTAACAGCAAACAAGGAACTGCCTATTCTGCCTGGATATACCACTGATGAAATACTCACAGTTTTGTAAGATTATGAACCCTTTCTCCCACTCACTCTATCGCTCCCAGCTCAAGCTTCTGCCTTGGAGGGTAGCATTCTACAGAGACAGAAAAGCTGCCGTGTTCCTTGGACATCTGTCCAAGTCTTCAGGGTCTGAAGTTTGGCAAAGACACACTGAGGACTCATGGCAGCTTTAAGCTCAGCCTTCTACACAGCCCAGATGTGGAGAGGGAGCTTTTGCTGAAATGGATATTCATCTACTTTTTGGTATTGAAAATCCTGCTTTTGACCATAGCAGTATCGACAACATATTCTTTTGATGGAAAAATAACAGGAGGGACACAGCCTTGAGCAAAGAAAAACAAAATAAAACAAGACAAAAGTAATATCAAAACTGGTCCTTAAATCCAGCAAATTCTGCTTCTAATGTGATGTTCTCACATGCTACTGTAGCCATTCCTATCACAGCCCCTGGCACAGTAGCTATCTATGCTGGTGACGGTGACACAAGGTGGGGGCAGGAGGGGGTGCACAGGTCTGTTCACACAAAAAGAGCTCGCTCTGGCTCATAACCCATCCCCACTTTGTAACTGCCCCAGGCAGGACAGCTGGGTTTGACAAAATATGTTCTAGACTTCCAGACACTGGGAAGTCAAGTGTCCATCCTGTGTCGTCAGGGACTCTCTGGGGACTGGTCACTTCCTTTAAAGTGACTCAGTGTCAAGGGATCAAAACATTCAGATAAAACCATTTTTGAAGTGCTCTTTTCTGGCCAGAATCACTTCATACCCCTTCCCTCCCTGCTGTTCCTCTCCTTTAAATACCCCTGAAGCTTTTAGTCATCTTACAGAATATTCAAGCCTTACGCCTTCACCGGGGCTCTCTGGATATTTTGAGAATATCCTACCCAGAACAGGCCACATCTCCTTATGCTGATTTCTGCTCTCTGTCTGTCCCAAGCTCACCTTCCTTCTCCTTGCCTGGACCATCACAGTCTTTCTTCATGAAGCAAGGCACAGGGATCTTACACTTCACCAGGTTACTTAAGGAGCGCTTGCTGCCTCCAGCCTTCCCTGGTCGTCACGACACTGTGCCTTCCCTGGTCATCATGACGTTCCCCCTCCCTTTTCCAGTCTTGTTCATGCACATGTATCTCAGCAAAAGCTAGATTCAAAAAGTTCCTTAAGGCTCAGCGATTGACCTTTAAACACTTGATATGTCCAACAAGTTTTAGCATGGTAACATCCCTTAGGATTCCTTTAATGTCAGATGAGAAAAGTCACTTTTGTTCCAATGCCACCATTATCCTGAGGTTTTCTATAGTCTGTTGCTAATCCTGACATACCTCATATGATCGGTAGCAAGCAGTGGTCACTAGTGATGTGGTTACCGAAGGGACCTCTTATCGTTCACATTAGGAAAAGTTTTGACAAGAGAAGATGAGGAGTAGGGACCGCTCTGAAATGTAATACTGTTTTTTTCTGTAAATATTATTCTTGCATTGAGGCAAATACACATGTTAACTTAGTGATTGTTACCATTAAACATCCGACAGGAAAAGCAGGACTCTCATTTAAGGTTGTAGATTTTGCACATGTGTAGACATCTGCATGTTTCCCAGTCAAAGAAACATGCAAATGCATGCAAATGTCTGAGTCACATTTAGTCAACATTTGTTTATTCATAAAAGCATTCATTAAAACATTTGGATGTACCCATTTCAAAGTAGGAGCTTTGCAAAGTTGCAAAATAGAAAAAAGTCCTTTAAGAGCTAATAGCATAAAGACAGATATATAAACTATTGATTGTTTTTCAAAGCACAGAGATACAAATGCAAACACAAGACTTGCAGCCTTACGTGAGCCTTGACGGGCACACACATGGATGGACAAGCAGGATCTGCTGGCAGCTCCAAGGTCAGGAGGAAGCCAGGTGTTGTACTCTGCCACGTTGCCTCAGAGCCCAACGTGGCTGTTGGAGCTTTAGCTACCACATCCGCATTCCAAAGAGTAGGAAGAAGGAAGAAGGGAAGGGCCCCTCACTTTTAAGGATGCTTCCTGGAAATCCCAGACAATGCTTCTATTTATATCCACTAGCAGTCAGGACGATTGTAAAATATAGGCTGTCTGTTGGGATGTTAGTGAGTGACAACGTTTGCCATCAAAGAAACACACATGCACAAAGTCTGGACTTGGCTTCTAGTTGGAAGTGGGTCTGGGTAGTGATGTAGGCATCCTGCCTTCCCTGCCATAGTCTCTAGTCTGACTATATAGAACACATAGAAATCTTCAAAAGAATAACTTGGGAATGACCTATAGGTAGCTGAGTGAACTGAAGGAGATCATTGTCTAACTGGTGAGCCAGAAAATAAAGCCAAGAACAAATAGACAGCGGCCATCTGACCTTACAAACTGAAGTTTGAAAACGGCAGATTTACTCCACTGAACCAAGACAGTATTTCATGGTCCTTCTGCCCTGACTGCCCACACTACAGGCAGGCAGACTGTGAAACCCCGAGTCACGATGCACTGTGCAGAGATGGGCCCACACTGGAGTGTGCTGCCGTTGCTCTTCAGAGGTCTGTTTGTTGTTTAGAGTTTTGGAGCCTTGCAAAAAGCCCGACTGAAGCAAATGCCTACTCAGCTTTTGGTTTTGGCTTGCTGGTATTTGATTGCAATGATTTTAATAATAGGATTCTTTAAAGAGGATGTATGGAGGAAATCATTAACTGCAAAGAAAATTAAATGCGGTGACATTTATAATCTCGCTCATATGCTGTTGTGACCCTAAATAATTACCCAAACATTTTAATCCACAGTTAAGTTACTTGGCATTCTTATGTTTATGAAAATTAGTAAGGTACAATTTAATCTATGTAGAAAAACAACCACTTTGCACTTTTGAAATTAAAGGCGTTTGGAGAGAAAAATTCAATTGAAACCATTTTAGGTTTCCTTTCAGATTTGTTAAGATCATGAAATTATGAGCAAAATTATAATTTATAAACATATATAAATTTTAAAGATCTGAAAAAGATAGTCAATACTTTGGTGTTTTAAAACAGCTGAAAATATTTTCATTTTGTCTTCTGTATTATAGTCATCTTCATGCTATGCACTGGCATTGTCTAATTATGTGTGCCTGCCACCACTCGGAGACTCTTTACCTGCATGCTGTCAATAGCACTCAGAAAAATCCCCAGCGTTTTCCAGAAGAAAATGTTAGTACCAATTCAACTGAGTTTTCCTTTGCACATCAAAAGAATACTGATAGCCTATTGGTCTACTTCATAAATATATATTCAAAACCAACTTAACATCTAAAAGATGTCTTATGTCTGAAAGCATTGTTCAAGAACTCAATAAATCATGACTGATTATTAAGAATCAATCAATCAATATGGCAAATTCCATGGGGAATTCAAGAATAAATTAGGCAGCAACAGACACTTTGACGACAACCTTCCTTGAAATTGAGCCTTGGGTCTGTCTATTGGTTGTGTGTGTGTGAGTGTGTGTGTGTGTGTGTGTGTGTATATATATATGTATGTATGTATATATGTATACAGAGACTGCAAATTTGTTTCTTGGCCACCCACACCCAAATAATCACCCAAAATCTATACTAATTACAACACTGTTTGTCCCATAACTTAGGCATATTCCTAACTAGCTTTTACATCTTAAATTAACCCATTCCTATTAATCTGTGTATCACCATGAGGCTGTGACCTACGGATAAGGTTTTGGCATCTTTCTCCTTTGGCAGCTACATGGTGTCTCTCTGACTCTGCCTTCTTTCCTCCTCTTTTTCTGCTTAGACTTCCTGCCTTGCTATATTCTGCCTTGCCATAGGCAAAAGCAGCTTCTTTATTGACCAATGATAATAAAACTTATTCACAGCATACAGAGGAGAATTTTACATCATATATATTTGTATATACATATACAATATATTATATACATATAACATAAAATATATCTGCCATGTTCTATGTCTTCTTTTACCTTTTGTTTATGTTTACTATTTTAATTTTTGTTTGTCCACCTGTCTGTTTTACTCCTGGGTTTTGAGACCTGTCTTACTCACTATGTAGCCCCTGCTGTATTTCAGGCTGCTCATAACTCACCATGTAACTTAGGTTAGCCTCCATTTTTGATCCTCATGAATTCATCCCCCAGAGTCCTGGAATACGCATGTGCTAGCATAGCTAGCATTATTATTGTTCTATAAGAAAGCAACCATGTTTCTCTCATGTGTCTCTTCCTCATCAAAATCCTGAACCTAGGGAGTGGGGAGGTGACGTGGTGGTAAAAATTGCTGCACTAGTGGGAAGGTTGGTGCCTGTCTCTTCAGGCTCCATGTTAAAAAAAATCATGAAGTAGGCCAAGGAGATGACTCAATAGTTGCTAACCAACGCTAGAATGCCATAGTTTGGATACCCAGAAACCCAGGTAAATTTGGAGGAGTAGCAAGACTCACCTATAATTTTAGCCACATAAGGATGAGGCAAGAGATCTCCAGAGCTACTTGGTAAGCAAGAGCAGCCTTCTTAGTGAGCTGTAGGATTGAATGAAAGATCCCACCCCCACCCTCAGTGACTAAGGGAGGAGAGGGGTTGAAGATGATTCATAATAGAACCTTGGACTTCCATATGCACATGTACACACATACACACACGCATCTATGGACATCCATTGACATGCAAAAAATGTATATACACACTCATCATACATGTGCATGTGTACACACACACACACACACACCCCAAACACACACCGCAAACATACCCACACATGCTGAAATCTGAAAGTAATCTTACTTATCTCTTAGACGTGTCTCAATCATTCGGTATGAGTTCAACATTACTGAAAATGTCGGTTCCAAGGTAACCAGGGAACACAGAGTCAGTAGAGAATGATCTCCTCTTTGTTGTCTATGCTTGTATCACTCTCTTGTTTCTTTACATAGTGCCAAATCAGAATTCCCTTCTTACAGACACTTTGGGCTCTGTTGTCACCTCCCTGCTCATCTACTACTGACCTTGGCTTCTCTGCCATGTCAATCATTATAGATATGTCCATAGTCTGCTCCTAGTTCCTAGTTTTCATCTGAGATTGGATCTTTACTAAATGCTTAAACAACCCTTCCTAACAATGCCTCAAAGATCTTTGCCACTAAACTTGACTAGCTTTCTAAGTCCTGGCAGAACATTTTGATCCCCTCCCTAGATACTAGCATGACTATAAACTCAAATTGAAATCCAAATGGAATTTGCACCAAATACAACCCTTGGTCTAGGTCACCAAAGAAAACCAGAAATACCCCAGCACTAGCTCACAGACTATGTCAGTCTTACCAGTCTTTTCTCCCCCTAAAGTCACTGCAGGCAGCTGCAAATGAATCTCGGTTCTTCAGTGTATCCCACAACCTTTCCAAAGGCTCTATATGTAGCTCAAGTCTGGATGTGTCCTCACTTGCATTACCACTAAATAGAAGTTATCTCTCTGCTTCTTGTATCTGTCTTCCTAACCCCTCATGCGGTTTTTACCACATGGTTGTCCTAGATGCAGTCCTGCACCTATGAACTTGTTAGGAGGAAAAACTTCCTCATTCATCTCGTCTCCCTATGGTTCTGAGCCCAGACTATGGAGTGCACTTACCACAGACCCAGATCTTTAAACTGAATAGATATGCCAGCACAGCCCAAGATTGTAGTGTGGCATTTGAAAGACTGGAATCCGTGCTTGCATGAACACACAGCAGAGGAGTAATAGATGGAAAAAAATGCCGAGGAAAGGAAGTCGATGAAGAATGGGAAGTTGGAAAGGAATCTTCAAGGGAATTGAATGGTGAGTGTGCAGATGATATTAATGAATACAATATAGCGAGGCAAGGCATGGCACGGACAAGTGGAATTTCTCTCTTGATGTCCTGGGGCATGATGAGCAGAGCCTGAAAGGCACAGAGCATAAATGGCTTCTGGAAGGAAGGAATGCCAAGGCTTTGGGCAGGGACCACGCACCTCAGAAGACAGAAGTCTGTGTTGTAACAGAGCTCAGTGTCTGATAGAACAATGGAGTGAGAAGCAGATTGATGCTTTGACACAAGAGACAGACGCTACACACTACTGTAAAAATAAAGCAACGTTAACCTGTCTTGAAAAATTAAAAGCAGAGAATCAGGTGGGCAAACTAGGTAATAAAACATAGAGTTGGATCTTACAGAGTTAGGTGCAGGTTGGGGAGCAAATGAAAACCGCAAAGGGAACATAAGCTAGCCCTGAGAACAAACGGAGTGGAGAGCCAGACTACATCAACAAAAGGTGGTGATTGCTTATGGCTCTAAATAGCATTCGCTTCCCTGGACGAAAGGAATTGCAAGTAGGCACACCGCACATAGTACAGCAACACAACACACAGCAAGGCATAGCACACACCACACAGCACACACAGAACACACAACTTACACAGCACACATAGAACACACAGCACACACACACAGAGCACACAGAACACACAGCACACAGAACACATAGTACAAAGCACAGTACAGTCGACAGGAGACAGAACTGTTCCAGGGTTTCTGCCAGGGTTGTCACTCAGACTCGCCATTTTTTTTCCATACACAGGCCACACACCTCTGACTGCTTCTGAGCTCTAGTCAGGAGCTTCTAATTGCCTTTAGAATTTGTTACTTAAATGACCCGTGGACTTTTCCAAATTCAAACCCATGTTCTTCTTGTCTACCCTTGCTGTTTCCGTCAGCATTCCTCTCCTTCTGTCCATAGAGCCTCAAAGACCTCTGACTCACACTGTCCTTAGCTGAAGACAAAATTATTTCTTTCTCTTCCAAAAATATCCATGCTCTAATATCTGAAACCAAGAATGACAGCTTTTACGATAAAATAAGACACCTGGTACATGTATTTGAGCAAACTGGAATGGGAGATTTCTCACTAAGTTATTTGGATGGGTCATAAAAGATTACTTCTATCTTAAACAAGATGTGGTTGAATCTGGATAGCCCCTAAAGTCCCATAGTCCCATGGTTGCCTTCTGATGTGGCTTTGGGAAAGTGATCATCAGGAACATTGGACTTCATGGTATTTTGATGACTTTATTGAAAGATGGTGGGAAGTTGGAGATTGGGGCCCATTGGAAGAAGCAGATCACTCTGAGAGTACCATCTCTTCTCAGCCATTTCCTGCTTTTTTCTTCCTGCTCTCTGGGCACTATGAGATAAGGAACTTCACTCTGCTAAATGTTCTTCATGTCTTGGTGTTCTGAACATGGTGGAATTCACGTGGTAAGGGGTGTGGCTAAAGTCAAAGAATACTAGCAGCCAACAGAAGCTGGAAGATGTGACTTGTCCCACAGGACTTTCCCCCCAGAGCATTGGGGAGAAGTGTGGTCCTAACATCTGCATTTCAACCAGGGCTATTGATGTCAGAGTCTAACCTTTAGAACTAAAACTGAGATAATTGTACTATTGTATGATATCAGTTGTGGTCCCTCGCTTCAGTAGCTACCATGAACTATTTTCTAAACTATGCCTGGCCTCATTCCCTATAACAGTGTGTGGGGTGAATCTCCCAGGAAACCAAGCAAAGCAGGGTTGACATTCATTTACCAGAATAATACCCCTTACCAGCCAGGAACTTGGAAAGACATCTAAGTCTTTAGTATATTGTTTGTATCATTAATAAAGAGAAGAATTTAACTAATATTTGAGGAGCTGTGAAAAAACATTAACTATGAATTGCAGTGCTCTCTTGCATGATCAGTAATCAGACATACTTATCATTTTCTATGATGGATTTTTTTCTCCTTTTATTCTTCGCTTTCCTGGTCCATTCTTCTCAATGTTCCCATATCACTATTTCACAATAGTAAATGTAATGTTAGTCATGTCACAGAGCTCCTTAGGACTTATGTCTGTACCCAGACTCCAACCAGAAAGCTCCGCCATGCTGTTTCTTTCCTTTCTGAATTCTACCTATTCCCCACATCTCCTTTCTCCCAAAAGCACAGAAACATGCATGTGTCCCTGCTTCAGACTTTGACTCCAGAAGCACAGTATGTATGAGCCTTTGTCAAAGCCACAAAACACCTCACTAACTTTGCTTCTTTTTTTTCTCATATGAACCCCAATCTTGGTCATTATGTTCCACTTAATATCCTTAATTTGTCTTTTGTGTCTGTCTTAGTTAGGGTTTCTATTGCTGTGACAAGACACCATGACTACAGCAATTCTTATAAAGGAAAAGATTTATTTGGTATGGCTTACAGTTTCAGTGATCCATCCCATTATCATCTTGGTAGGACACAGTGGTATGCAGGCAGACATGGTACTGGAGTAGCTGAGAGTCCTACATCTTGATCATGGGATTTCCTACCTTAAACCAGAAGTAGAAGCTCAAGTTTCTTAATTTATTATACACTTCATATCTTACAAAATTTTCTGGGCATTTAGCAAAAAATGGGGCATATCTCAATAGATACATAATATAGATGATTTGTGTGTGTATGTGTGTGTGTGTGATCATCTTTTCTTCTTATTTAAAGATATCAAAATGAAACACTTTCATGGGTTTCTAAGTGCTATGGTATCTCTCCTGCTTCATTCACGTGTATTTGGCCCAACCCTTGTACTTCAAAGTTCCATGTGATTATTTTTGTATATGCAGCCTTGACTTTCAGGGTAAAGGCTTTAAGTTGAGATCTTTCAAGCCCCTTCAAAGGGGCATTCTGACATAAAGTTTCCTTAATAATATACAGTCACATAGAGCCTTCAAGAGAAGACTGCTCAAGAATCCACTAGGTTGAATGTTTACTGAATCAGGATGAGTACCATTCTTTCGTCTGAATAACTGTGATTCCTACTTTTTCCAGTGATAAAACCCTGCTATTATTGTTACACCTAAATGTTCCTATTTTTAACGAAGTATTAAAGGAACAAAGTTAGAAAAAAAGGGTAATGGAGAACTCTGCAGACTTGTTTCCATTTTCAAAGTTTCCTTTGTTGATTAGCACTCTGTTTTTAGACAAGGGTGGGTGGGGTTGTGAGTGTGTGTGTGTGTGTGTGTGTGTGTGTGTGTGCGTGAATGCCATTCTGAAAAGAATCATAAACTGAGGGGTTTTTCCTCTGCTTCCTTCTGAGACAACTAGAGAGCAATCAGGTCTCTGTGCAGTCAGCTGAAATGTACACAGCTCTGTCTATCACGAGCTGGACATAATAGGGTTGTGCAACTCGAGGAAAATCAGTATGAGGAAGATTTCCCAGTATTCTTAGCACCACATGGCTCTGCCTCTGAAATTCTTAATGCTGTAAATTGAAAACTACAAAAGTCTTTGGCTTAAACAATGTTCTTGGTCAACCCGGGCTTTGATGTGATGCATTCCAGACTCAGTTTCCCGATCCTTAAACGGTCTCACGTTCAAGGTGGCCATCAACAAGTACCTTAAAAGAGAGGCTACAGACTTATTTTTCTTAGATAAAATTTTCCCACTGTGCCAAGTGGCTAACATAAAGCAGTTAATTCTGAGTGCTCTGATAACGGATGCAAAAAGTGTATGTTTCCTTAATGTGTCGTATCTCCAGAAATGTCCCAGAGTTTGAAATCAGCCACCTCTGTGGCCACCTTAAATCAAGCTTCTCTAAGGTCATGACCACTTGCTTTGACCTTCCCTAGAGGTTTTTGCAGCAGACATTTGGAGAAGTGTACACGTGAGAACAGCCAGGCTATTCAGAAGGCTTTAGGTTAGCAAGAGTTGCTGCCCGTGCTGCAGTTACTTAAGTCATTGTCATGGGAACGCTGAGGATCAGCTTTGTAAAAAATGTGGATCTCCTTCCTTATTCTGCTCTGCTGGGAGCTCACTCAATGCTGCACTTAGACATATTTTCAAAAAATTATTCGTGGTACTAATGATCATGTTCATATACGAACATACAAGAAAGCATTTTCTGAAAACTTGATCCTTTATTGCAGAGTAACAGCAAACCTAAAGAAAAAATCTGGCCCCCAGCCAGTCCTCTGTTAGGGAGCTGGCTGCCTGGGCCCACAGCTCCAGGACCTACTTCAATATGTAGCTATGGAACTTTGATTGTTTCTAGTTGTCTCCTCAAAATATAAGACCTCCTTCCACTTCTACTTGAGAATAAAAACAAGCAACACCGAAGAGAAACATTAAGTCTCTGGTGTGGGGCTTTCCCTCAGAGAAGAGAAACAAACAGAAGATAGAAGCTCCCGAGAACAGTATCTGCATGTTAGTGATTCAGTTAGGATAACAGCTAGCTTACCCAGAGTTCATGTCAGATATGCCAGATTCCTGCAGAGGGACTTTCCCGTGTTCAAATGGAAACGACATTTGGTTGCAAGTCATTCTTTTGGAATGTGGCGTGTTTGGATGATCACCGTGGCCATGGAAGCCACTTTCCAAAGGCGTTTCCAGTCCTGCCTTCTCTCTGGTGGAAGGAAGCACAGTTGTGCTGCTTCCCCGGCCTTACGATCTATGGAGTTCTGCTTAAGTGCAAGCCAACCGTGAGTCAGCAATGTGGCCTGCTAGGATAGCAGCTGACCCGATGATGATGTAACGTGAAGTATGAAGTATGAAAGAGGAAGGAGGAAGATGAGAACAAGAAAATGCCCGGTGCATCCACCCCTTCTCATGCATGTTGGAAGATTTGATCAGGAATGCAGAATACCTAGTCACAGTTGACTTTCAGTTAAAAAAAAATCCAATAACCACAGACAAACCTTACTCATATTCTCCATGAAGGTGACTTGGTTCTCTCCTCATTGCCAGAGGCAAAAATAATATCAGTGAACAATATCCATAATGACCTCTAGAGCTTCTCATATACTTTTGACTTTTTAAAAGTTTATCTTTACTGCCTTCAGGAAACTTTGATATTATTATGGCAGATTGATTGATGGAACTAGCGTCTTTCCCAAGACCAAAGGACTCATTCACCTAAGTAACTGATGGAGCTGTGGTTAGAGCTTTTACGTCATCACGCTACCTCTCCAGTGTATGCTGCTCTCCTTTGGTTAAAATAGAATTCACACAATTATTTCAGAGATTGTCCTTAATTTACACTGTTTTGCCTCAAGCCTATTGTTCAATAACACATTTATTTATCTGAATTTGATGGAAAACAACTATTTGTTCAAGAGAACTTTGATAAACTTCAGTCCATCTTGTTCACCACATTACTCCAAGGTACAGTACAATTGTGATTTTGCCCAATGTATTTGCAAAAGGGAACAGGCTGAATTATAGTGATCAATGAGAATGAACTGCAGGTATCCTTTCGTAAAACTTAGAACACTGTGAGCCTATCTTCATCCAACTCATCATGTGGTTTCATTTTAGCTAGGTGTCAGGAGGTCTCAGAGACCCCAATACTTAGACACAGGCCTTGAAGAGATGTGTGTAATACTAAGGGGTGTCTGAGAAAAAGCATTTTCTAAACTTCAAGTATTAATCTATTTCTCAGTTTTGGAGCTAATATTTGTATGGTTGCTAAATCTTTTAAGAGATATGCTAAGGTTCAAGAAGCCTAAACATCCTCTACGTTATTAGGGCGTGGCTCCTAACATTTAAAACCCAAATTTTCACTAATGTATGCAATGATGTGAATTAACCAAAATGGACAGAAATTACAAGGTGTTCTTTTCATGTGTGGTAAAATAGCTGGCTTCTTCAGCAGGCTCTGACGTATTTGCCTAGACATTGCTTGTTTACGTAATTTGGTGTTTACAGAAAGCTTGTTTTATCCAGTTGGGAACTTCATGCTGGATAACTTCAGCTCCTGGTCCATTTTCTACCTGTTCTCTTTATCCAGAGTTAGCTCAGTGCTCTCAATAGAGAAAGACTTGGAATCCCTACTTCACTGAGTAAGAATGCCACCGTTCTAGACAGTCCATCATGTAACCACAGGAAGAAAAGAAGTTGTCTTAAGCTGTCAGCTTGCTATTAGATTTACACTCTGCCTCTACCCTGAGAACTTGGACAAGCCACTTGACTCCTGAATCTTCAATATTCTCTTTGAAAGGAAGTCTAATAGTCGTGGCCATAGAATTATAACAATAAGGACATATAATACCATTTGACATATTCCCCAGCTTATAGAATATCCCACTCAAGTGCATGTATTGTGAGTATTCCTAAGTCATTCCTAGCAGCATCTACCTCATAGCATGGGGTACTAGCTCTGTTCTACTCTCTGCTGATGAGATCCAGAGACACAGACATTAGTCACTTAAAATTTTATCCAGGTGATTCTAATGTGAATCCATTATTGACAATGACAACCCCAGAGCAAGAATGGTATAAAAAAATACATAGACAACTGTCAGACACCTACTAAGCAGAAAATATTCTGGCAGTAAATAGCCGTGAGGTGAATATCAATGAATGTCAGCCAATATACAGGCCTGGAAATCAATTCCTTGCTCAAATTAATTATGATATCCTTCAGGATTATTTCATAATTTGAATGGCCATACAATGAAAAACAAAGTTCAATTCATAAATCTTCCAAACTGAACTGCCAGTGGAGTCTTTTGTCTGGACGAATTGTTTCCCCACTCGCAGAGTTAATGGAAAGGTTGAAAGAAAGGGAAACACCATCAGTGTGGAAACTTATTTGACAGTCATGAGTCCGTGGATTGTGATTCCACTGCTTTTCCTATCTGTCTGCCTTAAGCCTTCTCACTCTTGGAAATTTAAATGTGGATAAAATCTGCAGGTGTTCTATTGTCTTTGGTGTAGAACCAAGCTTGTGAATATGAGCTATTCACTCCTGTCCCTGGCAAAGGAGAAGGTAACTAGAATGAGCTGGCCTAGTCAACTGAACTCTCATCTAAAAAAGAAATTATCAGTTCTTTGAGAATTTCATATAACATATTTTTTATTGTATTAATCCTCCACTCCTCCTTATTCCTCCAAGACTCGCCTTGTTATCCCTACCCACTCAAATTCATGTCTTCACACTCGCGGTCTGAATCATCTGAAATCTTCAGCAAGTTTTACTGGCTGGCAATAGAGAAATAAATCAAAACAGATAAGTTCCCCATGGCTTCCATTCCACCACAGCTATGTAGACAGCTGCCTGGAGAGCTGTGTCTTCTGGGAGTGGAGCATAGTCCCTTGGCAACAGCTGCTAGTAAAATAGACATCTCAGACTTACAAACACAAGAGCTCAAATTCTACCAGCTGGACAAAAGTTGAAAGAAGGGTCCAACCCTGCCTTGGTACACAATGCTGGTTCGCAATATTTTAATGTTTTTATTCAAAGTCATCCCCTACTCGCTGATGGACTGGATGTAGGATGATGAAAAAGAGGGTGCAATACGAGCATGGCCTGTTTCTAAAGGAAAAGAGGATATCAACTGGATTTAGGAAGAATTAATTCACAAGACCTTGCAATGATAGAGGAACAGTGAGAAATGAAGAAAGAAACCAGGAAAACTACTTAGAGTTGACTATGTAAATGCAGGTCCTTCCTTGGAAAGCAGAAGTTTACTCTATTACAAGATGCTTAAGGCTTGAAGAGAAAATTACAAAGCAAGGCAAGGCAGCTAACTACAGGGAAGATGTGGTGGAAGCGAAGTACCCTCCAGTTCTCTTCCCAGCTTTGCTGCTCAGCAGTCAGCTAACACTACAGTTCAATGACTCAGCTTAGGTGATGATTGCTCATTCTCTCTGCTATGTTCTACCAGGCATATTCTGTGCGCCAGGATTATTCTAAAGCTGGGGTGCCAGAGAGAACAAGGCATGCAAAGCTTTTGTCCCCATCAGAGGGTTTATATCATGTGAGCTGACAAAGATTCCTCCAATCACTGTAGCTCCTCCACAGGACCAGTCATGGTGAAGACAGAGTAGGCTGTGGAGAGGGAGTCAGGGATGGCATCTTGGAAAGATGCTATTCTTGTGTCGAGATGAGACATGAAATGAAACAGGCTGATAGGTCAAATACCAGGCTTGGGGAGGAAAATAAGGTTCAGGAATGGCCTGAGGAATTTTGGCCTAAGCATTTGAGTGCAGGCTTATGACATTTGTTTTATCAGAAGCACCGTGGGAGGAGCACTTTTGTAGAAATGGCGGAGTTCATTCGGGGACACATATGCTTAGTGTGCCCATGATCAAAGGGGAGATTATGCGTCGGCTGTTCTACTGGAGGCTGAGCTTGTCACAGCTATAAAATGCGTGTGTTGAATTGTATCATTTGGGGTCCTCTCCAATTCCACCAGTCTATGATAACATGAACTAAAAATAAAAGCAAAAGAAAGAAAAATATACTAAAAAGTTACGGGGTGAGTACGAAATAAAGTCAAAAATATCATTACAAAACATGGAGAAAGGTAATTTAGGAGGCAGAAGTTACTGGCCGACAAGAAAGGGAACATCAGTTAAAATGGAGGAAGAACAAAATATCCTTGTGTTCACAGCTATGAAAGATAAAGCAAGATTTCAAAATGTCAACTGGCACCAATCAGCTACTATTAAATGGCACTAGGGCAATCTTCCCTACATGAATATTTTTCAAAATGCTTTGTTTGAGGCAATTGTGGGGGGAACATCTTCAAGGTCTGTGACTCAGAAGCAGGTGAGTCAGCTCATATGTACCTATGACACATGCCCCGTGCAGTTCTTAGCATTTTCACAGAAATCACTCATCTAACTGTGTGTCTGAGGTTGATGCCTTCCCACACGTAGCCTTAAGGCAGTCTGAGAAAGTAATAACTCACAAAACGCACATGTTTATCGCTTGTATAAAGAAGCGAAAAGCTGTTGAATATCAGAAACAACCATAATTATATGTATCCACTAGTTAACAAAGCTTATTTCAGTGACCAAGAAACTGGCTGGGCGATGGAGATGCCTGCAAGTGATCACACTCACATCTCTGCCTTCTTATAGTTTCCATGGCTACAGGCATATTTGAATCACATTAGTCACACAGAGCTTGAAGAAAGAACAAAAGGAACCGAAGGAACAAATGACATCAGGATGTCACAGAAAGGTAGAAGTGATGAAAGCTGCATCTAAGGACCGTAATTACACATCGTAGGACCTCTGTGCTCTGAGTCCATCTCACGAAGCAGGACATGCTGCTGGCTGCCCCGTGGCACGCTTACAAAGAGCCCAAGTGTTCTAAACCCAAATTAGAAAGAAACTGCCCAACGCTAAAACCAAGATGATTTCCTGGTTGTTGTGTGGTAATTAGAATAATCATGACATTCTGACATATTCACAATAGGGTAAATTTGAAGGATCCAAAGGACCAAAACTATGCTCCAAATCTTACTGATTTTCTTCAAGCTGTCTTATATACAGGATTATTGATAGAAATAATGTACTGACTTGTATTACAATAAGTAAACAAATTTATCATTCAATGTATCAACACGGACTCCTCTGACCATTTATATACATGCATTTTATGGAAAAATAAAATCAATGTAGTTACTAATTAAAACTCCCTATCTTCCGACCTAATGCAAAAACACAAGCATGAGTCTGTTTCCTGTAAAGAACAAGATCTTCCTCCCATGAATTCTTACCACTTCCTCTCATACAGTGAACTGATGATCAACATCATCATGTGTCAGATGCATTAATGCATGAATGAATGAATGTACAGATGAAGGAAGGCAAGTGTGAGCTGCCAACTGCCCTCTCCTCGCATTCCTTTCCTTAGTTATCAAAACTAGAATAAAATAACAATCATGGTGAAAGACTTGTCAAAATATGTAACTATGAAGCAAGAGAACCCTCAATGCACATCAGTGCAACTATTTGAATGAAGGTGCACTACTTGGTTAAATCATGCAAACTGCAATGAATGTTGTGTTGCATCTATGAATAGACGCAGTACCCACACAAATGTTTGTGTTTTGTGAGGGTTTGATTCCCACATAAATGTTTGCTGTTTTGGATACTCACACTTGCAGTATTTTTAACTTCAATGGGATTTTGAAGTCAGTGTTTTCAAATATAAAGATAGACATTTCTTACTTACAGATGGCCAGGATATGGATGCCAACCATTGTCATCTCTGGTAGCTGAGTATCACATTGGTCTTAATGTGGACTTTTTTTTTTAAATTCATTTTGTTGAAAATCCCATACCTGAGGACTGTATTCACATCGTTTGCATCTCCCATGCTTTCTTTCTCAACTCTTTCCATGCCTCCCACTCCATCTCAAATTCATGACTTCTTCATGATTGTTACATGTATATGTGTCTATGTAACAATAATACACATATTTATAACACTGCCTACTGAGTCCACTTAGTGTTGCTCATTGTACATTTGTTTTTGGTCAATCATGATGGAAACCCCATCGTGGCCCTTTTGTAGAGAAGATTGAAAATCCTCTTCTTACTAGCAACTAATTGTCTATAGCTCATTGGGGGTGAGGCCTTTGAAATTTGCCTCACCTGTGTTGGTAAGTCAGCTGGTGTCATTGTACAGGTCGTTTAGGCGACAATAGTGTTAAGATTTTGCCAGTGAAGTACTGTGCCATATCTAGAAGACCTTATCTCACAGAATCTCTCCAAGTCCTCTGACTCTTACAGTCTTTGTACTCCCCCTCCATGGTTTTCCCTGAGCCTTAGGCATCGGGGTTGTATTGTAGGTGTATCACACAGAGATGGGCACCCCACAGCCAGCTGTTCTCTCATTTTGAGCAGTCAAGGACGTCTTTAATGGTCTCCATCCGCTGCAAAGAGAAGCTGTTTCAATGAGGGCTGAGAGCTAACCTGTTCTGCGGGGATAAGGGTACAGATTTACTAAACATCATCCATCTTGGTTGGCCTCCATGGCGAAGGCTCTCCTTTCCTGTCTACTCTGTTCACTAATCTTCCTTCCCCTCCTCAAACCTTGGTTCCCTTACAATGCTAATGGTATGATGTCTGGTAATCCAGCACACACGTTTTCATCTGATTATTATAATCCCAAGGAATGGATTTGGAAGAGTTGGGAACATAGGTTGTGAAATTTCCTCATTTGAAAATTATGGGAGATACCTTGGAGTGTCTGAAATCTTACTTGATGAAGTCACCTGTAAAGGGAAACTACACTGGTAACTAGGAAGCATTAAGGGTTTATTATATTCACTTGTTCACAAACCCTTGAATTTTGTGTTAGTCAACTCTCCACTAGCCTTATCCTATTAGGTTTAATGATCATTCTATTAATTAAAGGCAGTTAGGATCTGAAAAGTACAAACACTTAGACGATGTAGGTGCCAGAGTAATCACGCCGGTCTCTGTTGTACTGGACATTAATGCTACAGTTCTGTATTACGTGAGGGAGTTGAACAGCTCCAGCAAGCTTCCCCTACGTCACTACTGCAACCTGTTTCCTGCTCACCTTGGCCTCTGCCTAACCCAGCACAGGGGTTGGCAATTGTCCACTGGTGTGGATTCAGATGTTTCGTAACAGCTTCCGCCTTCTGCTCCCTGCCTGCCTGTAATGTGAGCAAACGTGCAAGGATGATCTCTGATTTTCCCATAGGGACTAGAGAGCATATAGATGAATCTGGCACAGCCTTTAATTCGTTTTTCAGGAGTAGGGCAGGGCTAAAACAAGAAGCAGACAGGCTTTGGTAACCATCCTTAAAGAATTGTGTCCATTGGCAACAATGTGAAACAGCTCTCTATAGCCCTTAATCTGTGCCTTTGTACAGTTCCTGGCATTCAGGAGGTTCTTGCTACAGTATTTACCCAAAACTGGGATTGCACTTGGCGACACAAGGTATAAGAACATAGAATACTGAAATGCCCAGAGAGATCAGGTATTTAGAAAGTGGAGAAATCCTTTTCTCTTTACTAATAGATTTTTTTTTCTCATTGGATGATTGCTTTATCTACATACAATTATTATGGGACAAATCTGTCTTTATTGGGCAGTATGGAAAGGTTGCACTGGCTTTTCTCCCGAGGAGTTAGTAGATAGGCAACAAACTTTTGAAACAGCACAATACTGAACATGCCAGCCAGAGGAGTGACGACCGTGATGAGAGGTGAGATGATGATGAGAGATTTCTCCTTGTGATTGAGAATTAACATTCCATACACAGAAACTCAGTCTCACCAGTGTAGGGAAAATTGTTCAGAACAACACAAGAAATGGGTCCTTTGGTTAATCATCTCACCCAGTTATGACATGAGGGTCCTTCAGCTCGTCTCATTCCCAACCTGCTTCCCAGTCTCTCTTTGTCTAATGCAATTTCGGTGTTTAAAAGTCTTCTCTTAGTCTGTGTGGAAATGTCTAAGGTAGTTTAAACTAACGTGATGCCCACGTTCAGAGCCATATTTCACATGTTTCCCATGATCAGTTCACATTTGTGCCTTGAAACCAGTGAGCTGCTCAAAGAAATGGAAAAGAACTACAGCAGCAATTTCAGTGAGGTATTTCTTTCATTGATTGATTGATCTGCATCAATATAGAGATAAAGTTAGTAGTTCCTGCTTGTGCAAGGCATATATACATTGAGTATATATGCTGTTTGGGCATATATACATTGAGATGGTTTAAGTAGTAAACTAGGGTGTGTTTAAAAGAATACCTTGATATTTGTGTACAGTGATATATATGTATGTACATAATACATATATTGCTACTACAATATAAATATAACAATTTTACATTTACAAAGGACAATTGACTTATACTAAAAAGAATCAAAAGACATATGTTTTAATATTAGTGGAATCAAAGTCCAGGAGAACAACAGGCAGAGTTCACTTTCACTGTTAAGAGTGTGATTTCATATTTAACAAACATTGGTATATCTATATTCACAGTGGCAAAGAATAATTTCAATGGTTTTCAAGAGTGCTCATGGTTAGGGTTGGCAAGCCACCAAGGATGTGCCCCGGAATCCCCTGAGTAAGGCAGTGCCTCTCCTTCCACTCAGTGGGAAAGCAGAGACATTGGCTGGCTCGTCAGGAAGCAACCCACGGTATTCTGAGGGAGATGCAGATCCCACCCATTTCTGACAATGCAGCATTTGTATAATCTATCACATTCTGCACCATAGGAAGAAAAGTGTGTGCTGCAGTCTGAGGCCTCACAATCAAAATATGGATAGTATGAGGGCTGAAATACTGTTGAGTATTTGTTTCTAAATAACTCCTTTCTTATATATAAGATACCTTATATCGTCAGGATAGCTCTGTTGCTTTTCTGCCTTCAAGCTTCCTGGGCCTTACCAGCCTCTCCTAAGGTGGGCAGCAGGGCTGAATCAGATTTGTTTTTTTGGTACAAGTTTGTTCACAATTTACTAAGGCAAGTCTGAAACAATGACTGAGATGAAGAAAGGCTATGCCAGGACTTTTTCTTGTGCTGGCCCATAAACTCCTGCGGTCAGGTATTCTGATGAGAATACCATCACTCTTCTCATAACTGAAAGGAAACAGAACACTTTCTTACAGCTTTTTACTTAACCTAATAGATGACTGCTTACACTTTCTACGAATAAGACAATCCAACAAGAGGAGAAAGCAAAATCCAATTTGTTTTAATGAGATAACATAATAAATATAATACAATAATACAATAATATAATATAATAAATTTTATGAGGCAAGGCACTATCCATCCTGTGCAGAAAAACCTGTCATGTATTGTTGAGGCTGGGAATAAGCAGATAAAATCTTTTATGAAATAAAATATACTTGCTTCCAAAAAGTGAAATGCAATTATTTTAAGGTAAAGTCATGAAAACCAGAGTGTATTATATCCAGATTTCTGAACATCCTCAATATGCAATAACATCAACTGTGGGAACAAAAATCAGGGAAACATTTCTTCTGAAAAAGACATTAAAAATGAACCCTCTACCTATGCCAGAAGATTATTTGTTCCAAAGCTTAATATAATATAAAAGTAGAACTGGTGGGGGGAAGCGTGGGCTTTGTGAGCCTTTTTTTTTTTTTGCGGAAGGCAGAAGTTCTGACTGTTAGAACTACAGAGCTGTAGAATGTAAACCTTTTGAATGGATTTTGTGATATACTTTATCCTTCAGTTTTCACTGGGTTTGACATGACTGTGGAAATTTCAGTGGATTTGGGGGTTGGGGAGCAATTTTAAACTTAATAGGAATAAGAGAGTTCCTTCTCTCTTCTTTAGAGGAACTGGTGGGGCGGTGAGGAGGGGGAAAGCTGGGGTTGTTTCTTCTTAGCAAGCATCAGCATTTTATAATGGAGGGGAGAAAAAGAAAACGCCTTTAATTCCAGCACTTGGGAGGCAGAGGCAGGCGGATCTCTGTGAGTTCGAGACCAGCCTGGTCTACAAGAGCTAGTTCCAGGACAGGCTCCAAAACCACAGAGAAACCCTGTCTCAAAAAAACAAACAAACAAACAAACAAACAAAAAAAACAAACAAACAAAAAAAAAAAGCAAGCCCGTCACTCTGACAGCAAACAGCATTTATAATCGACTCCATCAGACTGCTGCGAAGAACATCTGCCGAGGCCAAAAACTCTTCTTGGGCTGACAGAGGGCGATTGTCACCCTTCCAAAAGGAATTCCTGTTTCCCCTACACACACACACACACACACACACACACACATAGAGGGCTTCTCGGGCAACCTTGAGAAATGCAGAGAGATCTGGGAAACCAAGGAGTGAACCTGGCCCACCCTTGCCCCTCACCAACTCAGCAGAAAGGAAATGCCGTTTGGGTCTCATTGAATTACTCACACTGCAGCTGTAGCAGTTGAGCTGTCAGAAGTCTGATGTCAGCCCCTCACGCGTTTCCACCTTGTGAGAAACTTAACAGAAACGTACAAGCAAAACCAAAAGAACGCACAAGCGGCACGGGCATGAGAGATGGATGGGGGCAGGAGGGAGTTAAGAGAGGGCAAAGGGGGGTGATCAGAATATATTATATAATAACTGGTTAGGGAATAAATGCATAAGAAAAACGAGCCAGAGTATAAAAGCCTTCTTGACACAGGCTAGAGACAAGGACCCGCCTCTTTGTCACCATGCCACATACATTCTGACAGTAATAAAGTATCTATAAGGGCCTTTTAAGACACAGGTTAAGGAGCCAGAACTTGAAAATGGACACACATTAGCACACTCAGCATCCAGCATCACTGCGTTAAACCTACTGAGAGGAACTCAGCACCCTGTGGTGTTTGTGCTGCCCTTGAACATACAGACATATCAACATCAACTAAAATTCAATCAAGGGCTCGGAATGTCAGACGGTGGCGGAGCCTTCATGACGATTGACTTTGACTTCTTCTTTCTTCTGCATTTCATTTTCGTATGAGATACATAAGCATGCAGAAAGCTATTCTCTTCATTTGAGGGAAGCCAGCCCACTTTGATATAATATATCAAAGCCAAAGAAAGACCCAAAAACTGCAAGCATGTATATTTATAGTGACTTCCTTCAACATCCAGTGTTTGTGTCCCACTGTCATTTGGGAACTGTAATGACATTGTTGTTCATTTAGAATTATTATTATTGTATTTAGATAGTTGTAAGGCAAACTATCTAAAAAGCAATTTACCAATACATCAGTAGTCTAAGAGATTAATATGCTTTGCTTCAGTGATTCGGTGTCAACAAATCGGTGAGAAGGGCAAATAATAATATCCTTCAATAACGAGAGGGAAAATTCAAATGTTCACACCTCGTGATGGGAAAACAGGCAATCAGCTGTGGGGGAGACGCGGTCTGGATCACATATCACCATTAAAATCATTTAATGAAATGGAAACCAATGTATCTAAAACATGTATGTTTGAAACGAAGAAAAAGGTCACCATGCATACAAAATTAGAAAAACATTAAAATGTATGTGTTGGATTTTAAAAACCTATTCAGAATGCAAGAAATATTTTAAAATTTACCCTGAAGGAAAGTAGGCTTAAAATACATCCTACTCAGAGAATTAAGCCTGTATCATCATGTTTTAAAATTCATTTTTCTCTCACTTGATTCAGTTTTCAAGCAAAACATTAAAATTTCAGAATTCAAGAAACTGATTTTATTTATATTTTACCTATGACTGTGCTCCCAGGAAAAGGGAATGAAAGTCTAAGTATTGCCGCTTAACACAATTTTAATGTGTCTTAGCAAAAATTTTGAAGTCACAGAATAGCTAATAAAATGTTTCTTGGGTTAGGCAGTGTCTTGACTTTTTTTTTTTTTTCGAGACAGGGTTTCTCCGTAGCTTTTTGGTTCCTGTCCTGGAACTAGCTCCTGTAGACCAAGCTGGCCTCGAACTCACAGAGATCCGCCTCCCTTTTTAAAGTTTTGGCATTTGCGTAGTTTTCTGCTCTTTCTCAAATAGCCTGTCACCAAGGCTGTCAGCCCACAGCGTATTTCTAACTGGACGTGCGTCTACTGAGCCCACTTTCCCTCAGTTACTGAGGAAGGAGAGTAAGACAAAGCACATAACCAGTGTTTTAAGGAGGATTACTAATTTCAAATAAAAGTAAACAATTCCAGTAGTTGGAAAAATATAAGTCCCTTTTTTCTTCATGTTTCTTTAAAAATTTGGTAAATTTTTACTAATAGCTTATGCTATTTGTGCTTTAATGAAGATAATGATAATGCTGTTCTTGTATTGAAATTCACGAAAATCATTTTTAGGTTCGAGATGGCTAGAAAAGGGTTGATAATTTAACCTGACTCTTAATTCTTCATGAAAGAGAATGAGGCAAAGACTCGGATAATGTTTCCTTTGTCCCCCTTTAAAGAATGAACTATCTACCCTGCTTCTTACTTTCCTATTGTAAGGTAAGGTAGAAATTGATGGAGTCTTGTCTTCTTGGTCTTGACTAGCCAATGCCCTGCAACTGTTTACACTTTTAATGGGTTTTTCCATTAAAATAATTATCATACTGTCTCTAAAACTGAAATTCTACAGAATGTCATCGTTCTGTAAACTGACAGCAAAACTATCACAAGATGGTAACAAAGAAGACAGCTCAGCATTGGCATAAAAGCTAACCCATGGGCCACTGGGGCATGTGGAGGTCCATAGTTAATGAGGCCTTGACAAAGAGGCCAAGAACACGTTAGAAAAAGGATGGTCCCTTTGATCAACGATGCAGCAAAATTTGAATGCCACATGGAAGTATGGATCTAGATGCCCTGACACATCATTTATTTTTTTAAAAAATCAGATGAATTAAAGACATAAATGGAAAACTTTAAACTAGTAGAGAAAAGCCATAGGAGGTGTGCTTTGTGATAGTGGAGTGGGAAAGGAAGGTTTGAAAACCCTCAAACCTAGGAAACAGGCAAAAATGAACAGATGGCAAGTTAAAAAAAAAAAGACAGAAAAACAAGCAAAGACATATACACATAACCTGCAAAATTGGAATTTATTTTACAAATTATAATATCTTCTAAGAGACTGATTTCTACCCTAGCAAAACAATTACAAAAATTAAGACCAAAATAGAAACAACTTGAAAAGATGGGTGTGTTGGCTAAATTTGTTTCCCAATTTGACTGAATCTGGAATCAACCAAGAGACAAGCCTCCAGTCACACCTGTGAGGGAGTTTCTTTTTATTAGGTTAAGGAAACGGAAAAAAGCACCCTAAAGGTGGGTGGCATGTGGGTGGCACCTTCCAGTAACAGCCCTGCTAGGAAGATGTCCAAGGGAAAGGTTTTCCGGTTTGCTTACGCGGCTTCACAACTTCCTGGCAAGCCCTACGGCAGCCACTGCTGCAGTTGCTGCTGCTGCATCCTTTGCAGACATAAGAAGCCATCTTTGTAGCCTTCCAATGTGGACTGGAGAGCCACGGCTGTACAGGAGTGCTCTGGACCTTTGGCGGCAGGTTGGGCCTGCTGAGGCATCCAGCCTCTTACGCCTTGAAGTTATTTGTTCTCAGTCTCAGAAAACAGGCAACGTCAAAACTAAACAAAGATTCAAGAAGTCCTTGTTTTTTACTGCTGAGTAGTACTCTAATACGTATATATTCCATACTTTCTTCATCCATTCTTCCATTGAAGGGCATCTAGGTTGTTTCCAGGTTCTAGCTATTACAAACAATGCTGCTATGAACATAGTAGAGCATATACTTTTGTTGTATGATAAGGCCTTGCTGAACATAGTGGACAATGAGGACTACTGAGAACTCAAGAACAATGGCCATGGGTTTTTGATCCTACTGCACGTACTGGCTTTGTGGGAGACTAGGCAGTTTGGATGATCATCTTACTAGACCTGGATGGAGGTGGGTGGTCCTTGGACTTCCCACAGGGCAGGGAACCCTGACTGCTCTTTGGGCTGACGAGGGAGGGGGACTTGACTTGGGGGAGGGGGAGGGAAATGGGAGGCGGTGGCGGGGAAGAGACAGAAATCTTTAATAAATAAATTTTAAAAAATTAAAAAATAAATAAATAAAAGATAAAAAAATAAAAGTTGCTTATCAGGGAAAAAAAAAAACTAAACAAAGAGATGTTCGGCAGCGTTAGTAGGTGGACAAAAATCAAACCACGATGAGGTCTCGCCTCATCCCAGTAAGAATGACTTTATCGGTATGACTAAAGATTGCAAGGAACTTTGGAACCAGTGGTGGAGGTGAAAGTCTGTGGAGCCACACACACAATAAACAACAACTATCGCAAGGCTGCTCACAAAAAGAGAACTGTATTATGACGGAGCAATCCCATTCGTGTGTAAAGGATGGAATCAGGACACATTTTCATTCCCACGGTCATTGCAGCACTCATCACATCAATTAAAACAAACAGTTTATCTGCTGACAAACATATTATATAGTTACATATTACATAGACAAAAGAGCTATATACGGCTACCAAAAAGAACGCGGTCCTAGTGTTTGCAACAATACGACTGGAAGGGGTTCAACATGGTAACTCTGACAAGCCACGCTCAGAAAGTCCGAGATCTCGTGTGTGGAATCTGGAACTATTAATCACAGAGAAGCTGGGGACAGATGGTGCGCTAGAGTAGGGGAGAGGGCAAGCGCACTGTTACTCAATGAGCTCTAAGCAAGAGCAGGAAGAAAGTCCCGAACGTTGCTCGTGGCTTAGATCCCAGGAACACACTGTACACTTCAAAAAAAAAAATATCAATGAAAGGATTTTGAATTTTTTTCATCACATAGAAATTGTGGAAATAGGTAGATTTAACCTGAGTTCAGATTCATTACAGAATCTATCCATAAGACAGGGCACCCTGATAGTATGTACTTTATATTATTTTATGTTGGTTAAAACTAATGAAAATTGAATATTTTAATCTCCAAAACATATTACAGAGATACTAAATCAGTACATATTATTTAGATGACGTTCTCTCCCTCAATTGCAAAGTTCCTGCTAGGTGTTTCCCTCCTTCTATGTTCATGAGATTCAGATTCCTCTGAGATGGGAATGTCTGGTGAGAATTTACCCTCCACTTCCTCTTTCCTCCGTGGGTCTGCAGCTCATGAACAAGTGAGGTACTACTGTACCTGGAAAGGCCATGGCTATAAAGACCAGAAATGTCTTATTAAAAAAAGCATACAACATTTATAGAACAATTTGGGGTTACTTAAGGATTTGGGGGTTTTGGTAGGGTGGGAGAACCAAGGAGGCGCTAAGTATTACCCATGTGCAAAGGTTATTCCAGAGTTCACACAGAGCAGACCCTGTCTGACCTCCCCAACAGACACCACATGATGTGCTGATCCATTGAGATCCTCACTCTATTCCTTGTGCCTGCTGGCAGCTCAGAAATATGGGGCATCTGTCTGTGTGCATTCCAGGATGCAATCGCAAGGCTTATCTGTCCTAGTACTTCTAAACTTCTATCAAGAGATGAGTTTGATCTGATGGGCGGGATCATCGACCTATTGCTCAGTTTCAAGAAAATATGAACCTCTGGCTGATGTTTTCTGTGGTAAAGGTCAGGGACTAATGCAAGGGAGACTTTTCCAACACCGTAAAGTATAAACAAGCAGGGGCCTGCTTTCAGTGTTTAGGCAAGACTAGAAACTTTGAGGAATCCTCCTGTTGTAGCTTCTAGACCTGGTTAGATGTTATTTAAAATAGTACTAGGTTGTGGTATATAGGTGGAGGTCTCCAGCAAATTCTCCCCTGCCTAGAACAAGAAAAGGCATGAGAATGTGGCCCAGATTGGGTCAGGGCCGCTCCTGGGTGGTCAGAGCAAGGATTCAAGAAACCAAGGTAAAAGCTCAGAGGGTTTTTTGTTTTGTTTTGTTTTGTTTTTTTGCTGCTGTTTTTTTTTGTTGTTGTTGTTATTTGTTTGTTTTCATTTTTTAACAAAATACTCTTGGAAAATCTGAGATAAAAGGGACTAAAACCAGCAGGCACCCTGGCTGTAGTGTGGAGATGAATCCTTTTCAGAGGTGAAGCCCTATGAGGAAATTACTTTGATTATAATGAACCTTGGGCCAACTAGGAACTGGCCAGTTAAAATGTGGCATTCCAGGCGGGCATGGTAGTGCACACCTTTAATCCTAGCACTCTAGAGGCAGAAGGAGGTGGGTCTCTGTGAATTAGAGGGTAGCCTGGTCTCTACAGAGTTCCAGGACAGTCAGGGGTACACAGAGAACCTCTGTCTCGATAACCAAAAATAAATAAATAAATAAATAAATAAATAAATAAATAAATAAATAAATAAATAATAAATAAATAAAAATCTTAAAAATTAGCAGAAAGAAGAAACAACACATTTGTTCAGTCTACAAAAATGGTGAACAGCAGCAACTCTCAGGAGAAAAATGTAATGACTGTCATATTAGAAAAAAACGAAAATAATTGACAACAGTAGCCTCTCCAAGTGAACATTGATGTTTCTAGACCTGAAAACACAATTGTTGAAGGTTTTCAAATGAGTAGGTCAATGGAAATTATCAAAACTGCAAAAACTTAATAAATAACCTAAACATATATCATTGGAATTAATTATATAAGATGGAAACTGCAAAGTAGGTTAAAAGTAATGGAAGTGATTTTGTAATTCAGAGGGAATTAAACATAACCTACAACTAATCAGAATCTCAAGAGGAAAGAGTAGAGATAGTAGAAGATGATGTAAACTTCATACATTTTCTCAATTGATGTAACACAACATATGGAGACAAGGTAAAAGAAATGTAATCTGTAGATGTGCTATAGCGAACTGAAAAATATACTAGACAAAAGAGAACATTTAAAGGCAGATGGAACATGAAAGAACAGTATAAATGCAGAATTCATTTAAAAAAAAGTAGAAGGCAGGATATAGTGCAATGATTATTGGGAAGGGGAATTCATTTTCAGTTTGTAACTGTGTGTCCAGAAAAACAGTCAGGAATGAGGACAACTGTGATCTTTACAGATAAGGAACACTAGGGCAGAGACCCACAAGACACTGATTGCAAAGGAACCTTTAAAGAAAGTGTTTTAAGAAAAATCAAAATGACTTAGGGAGTTTGGTCTATAATGAAAAAAAGAAGGTGAATGATTATCATTTCCTGAGAGCAATAATACTAACCCTTGCTGTCTAATAATACTAACCCTTGCTGTCGGAACAGAACTGAAGGGCTGGATGTAATACACACATTAGGAGGCAAGAAAAGAGTAATATTCTAAAGAGTTTATAGGTTTAAGGAGGGAGTTCCAGCTATGGTTCTGATTGTAGAAATGTATATAAGCTACGGACCATACGAAAACCACAACATCTACTCTTGTAGAGAAAAAAATCAGCAGTTAAAATACATCTCCCCACACACAAATTAAAAAGTGTGATAGCAGAAAAGATTTTGAATCCTCAATAATAATAAATACAAACAAGTCATCAACTCTATAGACAGACTTACAAACACATGTGCAAATTGAGAATCATCAAATAGGCTTTTTCCAAATCCAGTTTAACACTGACTACAAACAATACTGCTAAATGATAAAAAAAAATTACATGATGAACCAATATAGGTGAAGGCCATGCCTGAGGCAATGAATAACTAAAAATGAGACATATTAACATTTTCAGTCGTAAAATAATATCTTTAAACTAAAGAGTCATTAGGTCATTAGTACATAGCACATGGCCTCACAATGTCTGAATAGGACATTTATAACAAAATAACCTTTAAATGTAAGCATCAAACACTGTAAAAATTTGAAGATCCCATCAACATAATGACAAACTGTAAAACAGCTCTCTCAGTTCTAATAGTGCACATAGATCAATGAAAACACAGACTGGGACACATCCAGGCCACCTCATCGAATGGCTATATATAGAAATTCCCGCCCAGTCACAGGAAAAGGCTTGTCCTGCTCAAGGACGTATGGATGATTTTTACAATAGATCATGTACAAGCCTGTAAAACAAGCGTGAACATGTTCCAAAATATAAGCCAAGCAGCAGTTTCTCTGGTGGATGGCAATTAGCAGCAGCCAATAATAAAATTATTTAGATAATGGAACTGAGATACAAGAGATAAGTAAGACTTGTGTTGATAATGCGGAGACCTTATTTTTAAGTCTATGGGTCATAAGGGAAATTTTAGGGGCAACTAAAGAACCATCCAGTGTACAACTGAGAAATAAAAAATGACAAAAAGTGTTAGTAAAGCAGCTCAGCAGATTCCATTTCTCTGTCTTTCTGTCTGTCTCCCTTCTCCCTCCCCGTGTGTGTGTGTGTGTGTGTGTGAGAGAGAGAGAGAGAGAGAGAGAGAGAGAGAGAGAGAGAGAGAGAG
>JABTXL010009415.1:12433913-12600648 GCA_025134845.1 Neodon shergylaensis | reverse complement strand
GAGAGAGAGAGAGAGAGAGAGAGAGAGAGAGAGAGAGAGAGAGAGAGAGAGGATAACCAAAAAAGAGGTCATAAAGTTCTATGGCAGTTTGAGGAGACATGGGAAGATTTGGAGAGTGAATTGTAGTACAGAAATAAATGCAACAATCATGTATCATGTATAAAATCCTCAAAATATAATAAAATAGAGAGAAGAAAGGTAAGAATAAATGACATAATTATATTATAATCTCAAAAATAAAAAAAAGCTTAAAAAATCAATGTCCTACACGGAGTTTGTCATTTCTATTACTTTCTAGACAACTATGTCTGAGCAAACTACTGATTTTTTCTCTAGCTGTGTCATCAATAAGAAGGAAATGATGAAGAGTACTAATTTTCTTTCAACACTGTAAAGAATGAATGACACATAGCACCTGGCCCAGACAATGGTTGCTCCATCAGGAACAGAGTGGAGCAATGAGAAGAGACACAGGGGAATCATCTTGTGATGATGGTAAATTTGATATGTGCTTAAATAAAATAGATGTATACATCTATTAAAACTCAGTCACCGTACAGTTAGAAACTTGTAAGAAACAGAGAACAGTAATCTGAAGCTTGTCTTGCTTTATGAGATATGACAGGTAGAAGAAAGTTACAGGGTCAGTGGTCAAACATTAAAGGAAATAATAGGAATAACAGAATACACAGAAATGCAAAGTACTAAAATCAGTGAGGACATTTGCAAAGAAGAGAGGGGAAATTTTGCTCTCCCAATTACGTGAGATCAGTACAAAGCAGTAACAATCAAGGCATTGTGTTGTGCAGGGAAGGACATAAAAAGGGCATGAAACAGAGACTTACTGATAAACCTAAGTGTACAGAGTAAAGGGAAAAAGAATGCATGGCAGACTGATAACCACTTGTAAATGAAAAATTATTTCTCACCAACAGAATCTCACTGGGGAAATCAACCACTCTTATGGGAAGGCGCCATACCTGGCAGTAGACAGTCAATACAAAATGAACTCAGTGGCATCTTTGGAGGTCCTTTGTCTCATAATTTTTTTAGCAAGTCATTGTTTTTAACCTCACAGGTCTTTTGTGTACATATCATTGATTCCAGTTTTTTGTTTTTATGGGATTCCTGTATGTATGAGCATGTCAGTCACTGGGTCTATTCGTGTATGTCATGTATGTCATATATTTTCTTTGGCTCTTTTTCTTCTGTTTGGTCATTCGTTTGTTTGTTTTGTACTATTCAAGTTTGTTAGTTTTTATTTTTTTTAAATAATCCCTCTTTAGGAGCTCATTTGTTTCCTCAGGAAAGTCAGAAACGGTGTACATTCAGATGGGGAGATGGGACAGGTCTCAGAGGAGTTGAGGGAGGGAAAATATTGTGGGAAGCCATCGACATAGCCCTCCTTTTAAAAAAAGCAAGAAAGATAACATTGTGTGGAAAAAAATTATTTTCCATGAAAAAGAACACAAGAGAGAGACAGAGACAGAGACAGAGAGAGATACAGAAGCACAGAGAGAGACACAGAGAGAAGGCACAACTGATTAGGAAACTAAGAAATTCAGCAAATGAAGCCAGCATCTTTCAATGCCATCTTTTACAGAAAAGGACTTCTTAATGAACTAGCACACATGTCAAGTGTAAAAACATTTAAAATTCTTAGACAAGAATTTGTGTCTATAGCCACGAAATGAGTTCTTTTAGAACAAGACATAAAAAGACAGGAATAAGATTAATTAATGTGATTTCACTGAAGTTAAAACTCATAGGGCTGCAAGCATTGACCAATGGTATAGTACTTGCCTGATGCTCCGAGTCCTAGGTTCAGTCTCAGCGTGTGCACACAGACACATGCAAAAAGAGAGAGAGAGAGAGAGAGAGAGAGAGAGAGAGAGAGAGAGCCTTCTTTGAAAAGGGGGGATTGAAATATTAAAATGCAAGTACAACCCAAAAGAAGTTATTCCTAACAACTATTAAGAGATGAGTGTCCTGGTCCAGTTTGGCAGTGCAAGTCTTTAATCCCTGAATTTGGAAAGCACTGTCAGAAAGATCTCTGTTAGTTTGAGGGCAGCCTAGTTTACCTAGTGAACTCCAGGCCAGCCAGAGTTACAGACTTTGTTTAACAAAATGGCAGGGGGCACGGAGGAAAGTTTATGTCCTGAATTTTTAATTCATACTTTTCTACAGAAAAATGTCCCAATATCCAATACAAAAGCAATTGAAGGTTATGAATGAGTTCATAGCCATGAGAACTCAATATAAAAATGTAAAAATTTCTCCAACATCATCAATTCTCAAATAAAATTCTTAAGATAAAGATGAACGGGGCTGACCTTTCTTAACACTGGACAGGATGTGAACCAAAGGGGTTGGATATGTGAGTGGATATTGCGAGTGGAAGTGAAAATTGTTAATTCTACAAATAAATTGATAAATTATGCATCTTGCAAAGTAGAAATTTGGTATTTTATTGTTGCTCAAACATATTACTGAGTGAATTACCTGACAGAACTATAGCATGCTTCCAGAAATATGTATAAAAACAAAACATAAAGCTAACTGTGTGCTTATGATGGGAGCATGAGTATGTAATATTAGTGATATGGTACACAACTTTGAAAATGAATCATTATTTGTAATATTAGACTTTAATAGTATTGTATAGAAACTACTTCCCCAAGACACTATGATGCCATTACTGCAAAATACAGCAAAATGTTGTAACTACATTTCTGTGTTCAATATGTAAAAACATATATTATTACACACACGCATAAGCATGTATAAGGATATTTGTGCACACCGCAGGCATGCTATATACATGCTCTTTTTAAAGCATTGCCAAGCACAAATTCAGAACACTGGAAAGACAGGGAATTAGACAGAAAAGCAGACAATCAGAAGAACATCACTGATAATGTTCTTGTTTAGGTAGTAGATTCACAGATATTCATTAAATTGCTAAATAATGAGAACAATCGAGCAAAATAACTATGGATAATGATCTTTTGCACTGGAGCTTTAGTCACTTCTGTTCATCTCATATTTTAACGATATTAGATATATTTCTCTATGATTTATGCGTATGGGGTGTGTGCCTGTGTGAGTATTTGTGCATCATGTGCATTCCGGTGCCTGCAGAGGTCAGGAGAGCGTGTTGGATTCCTTAGAACTGGAGTTGCATGTGGGCGCTGGGAACCAGGAGCAGCAGCAGCAAATGCTTTAACTGCTGAGCCATCTTTCCAGCTCTCGTCTCATATTAAAACAAAAGAAGAGAATGATCAAAGCAAAAATAAAAAAAACAGAGAATTGAGCACACATACCAGAAACAAAATAGGCCAAAGAATGAAGCTTTCATAGACAGTATCAGTATAGCATAGCACTTTATAGTGGTCAGTTGACACCGGATAAGCTTAGCTAAGTATAATGTACTGGATTCTATTCCCATGAAGTTATTTAAAGTAGTACCATAAAACATATACTATGGGTGAAGAAAAGCTCTTCAGCTCAGCCAGTTTTCCTGCACCAGGCTCAGGCTTGGTGAGTGACTAAGAGCAATGGTTTCTCCCATATACTCCATCATCAATGTTGGAGGTGAGGAGGTAATAGGAGGCTGACATCGTGGGTTCCTGCTTGGTCCTCACTTAGTTGCCCAGTTTCCTATTGCTCTGCCATTCCGTCTGGCCTGCTTCCGAAACTGAGGCTTCAGCACCAGGCCCATCCTCATTCAGTGTGTGAAGTCAGCTACTGTACATTATGCCCTTCAGGTCCCCGTAATAGCCCATTGATAAATGCGCCCCTTGGCTCTTCTGCTTCTCTGATTAAAGACTGATTAGCACAGAGATCAATCAAGATGACAGGCTTTTCCTGTGTGTCAGTAATCCAATCTTCTGGGTAGCAGTGAGTGGTATGGATAGTTTTGTTGGCCAGGAACTAAACCCTATATCTGTAACAGATGTCTTCATTTCTCTAGGCATCAATATCTCCATGTATAAAACTCTATTGACAATTAATGCTTCCTAAAGTAGCATGATGGGTCAAATATAGCACTACTTAAAGTCATTATCCCCGTGACTGGATTTAGTAAACATTTATATTCTTTTGAATGATTAGAAAACAACAGTGTGCCTAAATTCATGTACCTATCCTTTTGAGGAACTTGCCCCAGAAATGATTAATTCTATCCCATAAGTTATTTTTCTATGTATTTAAATCACGAAAGAAAGGGGTTATTAATTTTAAGCCTATTGGAGTATATTTAAAATCTACATCACTGTTTAGCTCAATGTTATCTTTTTCTATGACTTCTGAATTAGAGCAGAAATTCAAATATTCCTTCTTCACATGAGAACTGAGAAGCTGAACTCAAAGAATGACCAGGAATCAGAGAAAGAAAGGCCCCACTTCTCCATACCATTGTATTGACCTTTCTTAAAAACATATTATTTTTTGTGTGTGGAGGTTTCACCTGCATTTATGTCTGATCCCCATATATGTCAGAAGAAGGCACTGGACCTTCTGGCGTTAGAGCCACAGATGTTTGTGAGCCACTATGCGGATGCTGGGAATCAAAGCTGGGTCTTCGGAGAGAGCAGCCAGTGCTCACAATACTAAACCTTCTCTCCAGCCAGTAACACATGACCTTTTGGAAGGCACGGCCCCACAATCTGACCTTTTTGTCTCAGGGTCAGCACCCTCTTAGGGTTCATACCATTGATGAAATTAGGAAATGCAGAGGAAACACTTCTGACACTAAAGTGGAATGTGAGTTCTTTATTCCCCCTCAATTTCTCAGCCATTCAGCATTCTTCGAAGTGTTTCCTTTCACCCTTAGTTCATTATTTTCCTACAGCATGCCCTCTTCTCTTGTACTTTCAGTAACACTTCAGTTTTAAAATATCACCTCAAGGGCATGATCCTCACGTTGACACCTATACCCACAATTTCTTTTTTAAAATCCACCTCAGAGCTTCTGTTACACAGACACTGTATTGTCAGCCTATCAGAGAGAGGCAGCTGCTAAAAGCAGCAGCCAAGAGGAGAATCAGCCTTCTCCAGCGATGAGCCCCTGATAGGCGGGGAGAGGGGGTCCTAAACACAGGTAGAGGCAAATGGAGCTTTTCAGGCTCCGCATGCTGTCCTTTTACATACATGTGGATACACAACAATAGTAATTAAAGAAGAGGTCATAAATTTGAGAGGATGTGAGGAGACCCAGGAGGAGTTGGTAGAGGGTAGAGAGGCAGACATGATGTAAATATTGTATTCGTGTAGAAATTCTCAAAATTTTTAAATAAAAAATGACTTTATTGTCTCTCTAATCTCCCTACCTCCTTTTCAGAAGTCCTGCTTCTTGAATTCAAGGGCTCACCATTGATGTGGGAGTGCCCTCTGTGTGCTGTGATTACCATTAATGAATAAAAAAATTGACTGCTCTTTGGGCTTACGAGGGACGGGGGACTTGATTGGGGGAGGGGGAGAGAAAGGGGAGGCGGAGGTGGGGAAGAGACAGAAATCTTTAATAAAAAAATAAATAAATAAATCTTTAAAAAAAAAACTGCCTTGGCCTGATGATAGGGCAGAACTTAGGTAGGTGGGGAAGACAGAACTGAATGCTGGGAGGAAAAAGGTGGAGTCAGGGAGATGCCATGGATCTGCTGTTGGAGATAGACATGCCGAAATTTTGCTGGTAGACCACGACCTCGTGGTGATATACAGATTAATAGAAATGGGTTAAATTAAAATGTATGAGTTAGCCAATTAGAAGCTAGAGCTAATGGGCCAAGCAGTGCTTTAATTAATACAGTTTCTATGTGATTATTTCAGTTCTGGGTGGCCAAGATGAACAATGGGGTTTGTTGCAACACACCGTGAAGACTAAAATGTTCAGGCTGCCATTTTCTTTTGCCTAAGTTCATTTTCACACATCTATGTAAACGTGGAGTCGATTCTTCTACTCAGGGCTGTCTTTCTTATTAATCCTGCTAAATAGTTTTATATAAACACTCAGTACCTCCTGCCTGAGTCACTGCAGCGCGTCTTTATTGATCTGCAGAATGGCCTCTACTCAGTGCATTCTACAGAGCAGTTTCAAACAATTCCCTGCTGCATACAGAAATGGTCATGTTGCCCTTTGTTAACAGACATTTGACTCTGCTCTCTGGCCCAGAGAATAAGTGTGCACTTTTCTTTCAGCTTCGTTAATATAATCTTGGCAGCTTGTTTCTTCATCTCCCATAGGTACTTGGATTTGTTTGCTAAAGACTACAAATAATAGCCACTGCATATTGCTAATTTCTGCTAGTGCTGCCTATTTCTGGTTCTGTACTCTTAAGCTATAAAGAACAACAAGCAAGTGTTCCTGTATGTTTTATCAAGTTGATCTTAAATTTAAATCCACTGATTTCCCTCAAATAATTAAGGTGTTTTCTTTGCTAAATTTTCCCCTCAACAGTTCAAATATATATTTCATCATGGTAAGAAAGTCAAGGGACTCAGAAATTGAAGCCCCTGCAGACATCACACCCCAATCAGGAAGCAGAGAGTGATGGACGCTTGTACTCAGATCCCTATCTATTTATTCTGTGTCTAGGATCTCAGCCCAAGGAACGGTTCCATCTACAGTGGATGAGTTTTCCCACTCCAATTAATCTAATCAAAATCATCTACCACGGACACATTCAGAGCCCTGCCTATTTCCCAAGAGAATCCAAACCTCAAGTTGAGAATTTACAGTAAGCATCATGCTCCATAGAATCAAACTCACTATTGTACTTGAAGATGAACTTGAACTTCTGATCTTCTTGCTTCCTCCTCCTTAGTGCTAGGATTATAGGTTTGTACCATGGAGGTAGGAATCAAACCAAGGGCTTCATGCATGCTACTAAGGCATGCTAATAATTTAGCAATATGATAGCAGACTAGTTACCAGACCCTGCCAGGAAGAAATGGGAAGTGGATCTCCTTAGTAACAGCTTGGTCTAAAGAGAAAGCTTGGATTTGTGGCTTATACCTGCCATTAAGGAAATATAGAAGGGCAAAGATATAGGAGGTAAGAGGTGAAGTTGATGATACTCAACTTCTGGGGTAGGGTAGTGAAGGAAAGTTTTGAATGGTGGTGAAATTTAAAAAAACAGGACAAACGATATTAAGGAGGTGCCTATTTGTCATAACAATTATTAGTAATTCCTAACTTTGGTCTTGATAATACAGTTGATATTGCAATATACTGGCTTACAGCAAGAACATTAGATTGCCTGCTTTAAAGTGCTAGGGATACATTAATTCTTATGGGATAGATGTTTAGCCAAGTCTTAGGCTATTACTAAATGTGCCATCCTATGATATATTCATTCATTGTGTTCTGTGCCTCCACTTATGCTAGAGCTCTTCCAAGCCTTAAATCTACCAGAGAATATAAATGTCCTGGGAAGTTTGCATTCCATTCCACAGAAAGTCATAGAGTGGTTGAGTAATTTGTACAAGGTCACATCTTCAGGGAGGAGTAGGAGCCGAACAAAAGAAATAAAATCCCATTGGCTATATGTAGTCTGTGTTCCTAACTATTGTTCTCTAGTGAACGGAGCAATTTTGTATATCATCAATTATTAAGAATTTGGAATAAGACAGAAATGAGATCTCGGAAGAAGGCTTCCTTGCAGCCTTGTGGATGTTCATTATTTCTGTGGTTCCAAGGGTAACGTGCTCACGCCCATTCTTATAAACTAGAGAAACTGCCACTGTGAATGCAAAGAGTAACGCTGACAAGATTTTAACACCAAGAATCAAAGAACTGCTTAAAGCTACTTTAAACTATAGCTATAGAAGCAAAGGCAACAATGCATTTGATTAAACAGCAGCTTCAAAGTGTCTGCATGTGGGGCTGCTGAATTCCCCTTTTTTAAAAAAATACCTTACTAAGTTATTGTCTTATTTTTTGAGATTATAATAGAATTAGAGCATTACCCCTTTCTCCCTCCAAACCCTACCACATACCCCTTCTCTTTCAAACTCATTGCCTCTTCTCTTCATTAACTGTTATTGCATGCATACATGTATATGTATATTCATATATATCCATTAATATATAAATATAACCTGTTCAACCTGTGTAATGTTACTTGTATGTATGTTTTCAGAGTTGACTACTTGGGGTCAGATAACCAGTTGGTGTGCTCTTCCCTGAGGGAGATTATTTCTCCTATTCTTGGCATCCCTCAGTTGCCTGTAGTTCTTTGTGTAGGATTATTTCATTATTTTATATGTATAGGTGCTTTGCCTGCATGTATGTTGGTACACCCTGTGCATAGCTGATGTCCAGAGAAATAATAAGAGGGTGATTTCCTGGAAGTGGAGTTACAGACAGTTGTGAGTCACCATATGGGTGTTGGGACTAGAACCCAAGACCTCTAGAAGAACAGTCAGTGCTCTTAGCTGCTAAACCATTTCTCCAACTCTTGCATTCCTTTCCTTTTTTCCTTTTCTCCTTTTTTTCTCCTGTCCTCCATCCCTTCCTTTTCTTTGAATCAGACAATGTTTCTTTACTCAGTTTCATTGTTTACACCTAGGTAGTGCACATCTCTGAGGGTTTGGAAAACCTCTGCACCTCCACTTCTGGATTCGATAATTGATATTTATACTGATGTTTCTTTCCCTCGTGTCCCTTAATTCTTTTAAACAGGTTGCTGGATGTCTTGCTAATGATATAATTATGTTTAAGGAGAGTTATTTCAAAAACAGTAGCTTCTCTTGAACTGGCTTTTAAAATAACCAGCAACTTCTACCTTCTTGTAGCTAGCTTCTCTATGCATCGGTAAGTTCTGAAACCAGGTTCTCTGATGGAATAATTACTCATCACAAATACAGCATGAACTTTGATTGGACTTGAGTTTGTGCACCACTGACACCAAATTAAAGCCAAAGGAAAACTAACAACAATCCAATTTCCCTCCTAATACTCTGTACCACCTTTCTGGAAAACTAGTTTTGTTGGTTCAGAATTGTTCTGTGAAGGGATAGATGTAGTACTACAATAATTCAAATGGAAGACAAAGTAACTGCTCACACACAACAGGTATATAAGAGGCACAGCACGGCCCTCAAAGCCTAGTGGAGTATGTAAACACATGGCTATCCAGGGTTCAAATTGACTTACAAGTTTATCCTGTTCCCTGGTTTTTTTCCAACCATACTACTCCTACTTAGCTATCACTTCCTGATTGGAATAGTATATATTTGGTTTCTCTCTTGTCTGATTTATTGATTTCCTCCTGAAGTTAGCTGACCAATTTCCCTTTGAACATTGTCAGTTCTGGATATCTTACACCGGAAGTTCTGTTGCTTTCATCCAGACCTAGAAAATGACAAAGCATCAATGACATATACATCTCAAAGACTTGTAAATAACATGGATGATCTGGAGGATATACTATTGTATACAATATATACTAATCTGCATGCATAGCTACAATATATTCACTATATATGTACATATATTGTATATGTGTATCTACAATGTATGAGATGTACATATATAAATATTGTATGTCTACATCACACTTAAGAATCAAAAAGATCTGTCTGGATTCAGCTCTTTCTGTGACATCCACTAAGAGGCCATTTCTCCACTTGGCCTCTCATCATTCACACAGGAAACTGTGATCTCCAATGCCAACAAGAGAATTTGCACATAGAAATAATTATTATTCATGATAATATCCATTAACTAACATTCAGAAGCTGACTGGGTGACCTTACTCCTGCTGGGTTGTGTCCCTGACACAGAAGCTGTTCTCAGTGCTGTGTGGCAGTCTTTCTGTCTCAAATGATGACAAGCATTGTGATGATGAGCAGGTGTTTATCCATAGAATAATATAATTTTGCATTATTTCAGATAATGCCCCAATTCTCCCATCAGCAAAGTACTGTTTTATACCCAAAGAGTCTCTATCTCTCCTTTCTTGAGTACCATTAATGAGATTGTTTCTGAAACGTGCACAATTTAAAGTAGCTTCAAAGTAGCTTCTAAATACTCTTGTCAGATTTGGGCAAATTAGCTTAAATTCATTTTTTTTCTTTGACAGTTAAGCCACTGAGTCATATGTCCTTGAGAAACAAATCTCAACCGCTCCACACTCATGGTTTTAGCAGTTCTTATGTAATGAAGTTACAGCCATTATCTTTTCATTTGACCTGTTTGAAAACAACTAAGCTGGAGTGGCTGACCAAGACATGGGTTGAACCGGAAATCACATTTCCATGGATTTTTCCTGTCAGTCCCCGTGCTCTGCTTCATCTGCATGTGCTCACATGGGGACTTGGCATGTGAAGTCCTGCATGCCGGGGCTGGCGATGCTCGCCACAGCAGCTGCAAGCTGCAGGCAGATTGTAAGTAGGCAAAGTATCCTCCATCCTATAGCCGTCTTTGAAACCTTGATGGTCTGCTTCTAATGCAGTTATCTTCAGGCTCGTTCATTACTATTGACTGAAACACCTGGAGTCCTTTATGGCACAAACAGGGCCTCCTGTGCCCAACAACTGGTGTTGCTGGGTTGAATGATTTTCAATGCAGGGAAACAACCAACAGTCCTACCCAGCTAGAACACCTGGAAACCATAGCAACCAGTATGGCACAGTAACCCAAAGGGCGCAGTAGTGACACGCATACTTTGATGCCACAGTTCTCTAATAGGGCTTAAAGCCTGAACACACAGAGAAAAACCAGGCCTACTACTGTAAACCTAGCCAGATCCCCACGGTTCTTAGTACATTAGAAGTCTCTTAGTACATTAGCCCCTTAGTACATTAGAAGTCTCTGGAGATGGTTTCATTTGTCACAGCTGGTAAGTATGATACTGACATCTAACAAGCAGAAACCACGGGCTCTGCTGCAAAGTACAGAGGGCAGCCTCTCACCTCCAAAGCTTATCCTATCCGGAATGGCAGCACTCACATCATAGAGAACATCTGGCCCAAAGAGATAAGCTCCCGTTCTTCCCGCTGGGCCGAGATTTTCCATAACATACTTTGAACATTACAACTAGAAAACAGCCACAGCTCTGGAAAATATAGAATCCCCAGTTACTCATTATCCGTCCCGTTTCTCATCTTTTCATAATATTTGCTTAAAGAAATTCTATACTTAATAACAGTATAAAAAGGGGAAATGTGCAATAAACACATGGCTCAAATGGCTTGTACACACCAGACACATTTGCATAGCTAACATTAAGACTGAGATGAAGACGGTGTCTACGCCATCAGAGGCTTTTAAATACGGCACTTTCCAGGCACCTAGGTTCCTCTTGGGAACGGTTCACTGTCCTGACTTTTCAGAACATGGAGAACTTCTGTCAGCATTTGCCCTTGGCACTGACAAAATTGGCATCACAACTTACATGGCTGTCAGATCATTTCAGGAAATGGTTGTTCATGCATTCTCAGTGGTGTGTTTAGATTCTGTTGTGCATATGTACCATGATGTGTTTCTCTGCATGTTAAGTTCCTTATGGACATTAGCTGCTAATAATAAGAAGTTATAATGCATGGACGCATGTTTACTGGTGAACACACTAAAGCCACATGGGCTGCAATCGCAGGACCTTAGGACATGTGTTCGCCCATTTGTACAGACAGACAGCTCTCCAGTGTGTGTTACCCCGGGCTTTCCTATTACACTGTAGGAGAGTTTCACTTGTTCTGGGTTCTTTTTAATTTTAGTAGCATTCTCTCGCCTCCTCTTTCTCCTGTCTGTCTCTATATTCTTTTCTTTTAGTGTTCATGGCTACTGAATCTTATCAAGTTATATTTGTTCTCTATTTTACATAATCATCTAAATATACTTTGTTCTTGTATAGGCAGTAAATTAGACTAGTATTTGGTACACTGGATCACTGTGTACTACCTAATGTATGTATTGTTGAATTTGATTTGTTAATGTTTTTATCAGGTATTTTTATTTCTGGTGACATCATGAAACAAATTGAGGAGGTACTTTTTGTTCTGATCTCAGGAATCCTTAGTAATGCCTTAGATATTCCTTTTTGGTTAAATGTTAAAAAGAATCCACAGATAAAGCCACACGCTTGGTGTCCTTCTTGTGAGGATATACATGCACATGTGTACTAAATATTAAACACATATATGTATGCATAGCAGAGCTGTTTAAGCATATTCTAATATTTTTCACATTTGAAATATGTTTATTAAGGAATAGACCTAAGTCTCTAAATCTTCAAATTTGTTAAGTCATAACATCCCTTCTTAGTATTTTAGTGTCTGCAGGATCTTCATATAATTTCTGTAATTTCCCTTATTTTTCAAATAGATTTCTTCATTAATAAAACATCAGCACTCTGAGTATCCTAATTTACATTTTTAATGGCCACCCCTGGACGTGTTCCTATCCTCTCCTATTCTTGTTTAATAACAGACTCGGGGTCTAGGGAGAGATCGCAGCAGTAGAGCATTTATCTAGAATAGGCCAGGCCCTGCTTCTCCTGCAATGAATAAACATTTAGATACAGTCGATCACGCTTATAATCCTGATGTCTAGGGAACTGAGTTCAGGCTGGTCTGGGCAACAGAGTAGGTTCTAGACTAGCCTGAGTTATACAGTAAGACAAAACTTTAAAACACACACCCTGGCACACTCGCACACATGCACACATAAAACTTTTTTTATTTTTTTTATTGAAAGAAAAAAAAATTTCCTCCTCCTTCCAGCCTCCCATTTCCCTCCCCCTCCTCCCATTCCTCTCCCCCTCCCCCCACTCCTCTCCCCCTCCCTCTCCAGTCTGAAGAACAGTCAGGGTTCCCTGCCCTGTGGAAAGTCCAAAATCCTCCCCCCTCCATCCTGGTCTAGGAAGGTGAACATCCAAACTGGCTAGGCTCCCACAAAGCCAGAACATGAAGTAGGATCAAAACCCAGTGCCATTGTCCTTGGCTTCTCAGCAGCCCTTATTGTCCGCCATATTCAGAGAGTCCGGTTTTATCCCATGCTTATTCAGTCACAGTCCAGCTGGCCTTGGTGAGCTCCCAATAGATCAGCCCCACTGTCTCCGTGGGTGGGTGCACCCCTTGTGGTCCTGACCTCTTTGCTCATGTTCTCCCTCCTTCTGCTCCTCATTGGGACATTGGGAGCTCAGTCCGGTGCTCCACTGTGGGTCTCTGTCTCTATCTCCATCCATCGCCAGATGAAGGTTCTGTGGTGATATGCAAAAATTGGGATCTTGGGGGTGGGGTGGGAGGGGGGTAAGGGGAGAATGGGAGAGAAAAGTGAGAAGGGGAGGATGGGGGGAACTTGGGGAAATGGGATGATTGGGATAAAGGAAGGTTGGATAGGGGAGCAGGGAAGCACATATCTTAATTAAGGGAGCCATCTTAGGGTTGGCAAGAGACTTGGACCTAGAGGGGCTCCCAGGGGTTCAGGGCGATGTCCCCAGTTAGTTCCTTGGGCAGCTGAGGATAGGGAACCTGAAATGGCCTCATCCTATATCCATACTGATGAATATCTTGCATATCACCACACATAAAACTTTTATTTTATTCCAAAGAACTTATGAATCAATATTCTACGTAATGAGTGAGCAAACTGCTATAGTCTCTTGTACAGTATCGGTGATAACTGGCACCTATAAAGTTTTGTAAGATCGGCAATGACCACAGTTTTTATGGAATTTTCACATTAAATTGTTTTGTTTAATCATTTGAAATATTCAATAAACATGTCCAGCTTTGCTTTTGATCTCTGACATCCCAATGAATTTGTGCCAGCTCTGTCTTTAGGTGGAAGTGTAGACTCTAGGACAGATACTGGAGCAACCAGTCTCTGGTTGCATAAGAAGGAAATTTTTGTGACATGTTAATTCCTGAAACCCGATAAAGGAAAATATTGCTGTGGCTCAGTGCATATTTATTATAAATAAAAGCCTATATAAACCACGACTTTGATAAAAAGTACTCAGAAATGTGTCTAAACATGAAATTAAGGCATATAGATAAGTAAATAAATGCACACACGTATATGCTTATAAATCATACTACCACGATGGAAACACTCTATCAGGCATTATGAGAGATAAAAAGCTCGAAAAGAAGCCACATAATTTACAAAATATGGTGGATTATCAGTAGATGATGGAAAATGCCCACAGAGAACAGGTGTGTCTGTATGCATTTTCCCCAGAAGGGAAAGACACTCATAGCTATAGATGCCAAAGAGAGTCAGGTTTGCTAGAGCAGAGAGAATGAGTCAGAAGAGCAAGACACGGAATACTTGCTGAAATTAAATATTAACTTTCAGGTCGTCTCCTCAGGGTCCATACAGACGTGAGCAGTTTATAAGAAACTCTATTTCGGGCAAACCTTTTCTTTAAGATTCCCACTTGCTGAATTTTGGGACATTTAAAATTAAAAGGCAACGATTTCCATTGATTTTTATTTAAAACTTTTATGTGCGTGAGAATTTCATACTTGAATACTGTACTTATTACTTCAACCCCTCCATCTCCCCTGCCAATCCTGTGTTTGGTATTTCCTATGACTGTATTGCTTTATATTATACCATTATATACAACAATTATTGAATAGAAATATAATCAGTCTAAACTGGAATGTATTGCAAACACAAAACACCCACCAGATTTCAAATACACAGTATGGCATAAAAAGAATGTGTAACATCCAACTAGTAATTTTTTTCCTTTTTTCTTTAATAGTTTCACACACATATATGATTTTGTACATTTTCATCCTTATTCCCATTTCTCATCCCCCTTTTCCCCACTACAATTCTCCCCCCTAACAATCCCCCTTCTACTTTTACTGTGTGTGACCCAGTGAGTTTGTAGTTGCTTGTGATATTCTGGGTAGAAAGGTACATCTTCTATGACAGACCCAATAATACTTGCATATTGATTAGATATTACACTAAAAACATTTGCTACATATTTTCACGCAGTCTTGCTTAAATGACTTCCACTTATTTTTCATACTTTTTCAATTTGACTGTAGGAAAACTGAAAATTTCACATGTGGCCCAGACCTGGGCCAAGTTTAATTTTCTTGGCCAGCGTGCTGAATCTAACTGCTTCAGTGATGCACCATCCCAGCTCACCCTTCCAACTGATCCTAAAAATAAACACCTGGGTTTGAGACATATCAGTTTTCCAATAAGGTATCTAGAGTGATGGCAGTGAATGGAGAACTGATAACCACCTCTGTGGGTGTAGAGAGGAGGTTGTATAGTGTACGATGATGGTGGCTCAGCTATCAGGCTGCTTAGCCAAGCTGTGCTGAATATCATGAATGTGAGGCCTAAACTTTAATGATTTTTTTTTACAATCCACAATGTTAAAGAGGAAAAACAGTGAAAAGGAAAATGGTTACATATGTTGCTAGGCATGCTTTAAGGAACGAAGTTTATCTTTGGGCGTTATCAGCCTTATCAAATGGGCATTTGCATTACCCATTTTCCACAATTAGCCATTTGAGGAGCCCACCGGGTTATCGCTTCCTCTGAACTTCAAACAATAAGACTACATGCCTGAACATGGTTCAGTATCCTCTCTCATTATAGATGGGAACAGGCATTGCATTCATCAGCCTTTGAACTTCTGGAAGCCACCAAGTTAAATCATTTAGGCTTCCCAGGAAGAGAAGAACATTTAAGTTTCAACATTCTTTCCATCTCCAGGTGAAAAGCAAACCTCAGCGCAAACCTCCTGGGAAGGGAAATAGCAGACCTTTGATGTGAAGCCAGTCATGCCTTGGGCCTGATAGTGTTTAACCATGTGACACACACTCAGGCACAGACCAGAGGGATATCTGAGCATCTCAACTGAATGCCCGAAATCAAAGTGTAGGTGGTAGTGTTAGACATAGCAGTTAAAGAACTTGGCTTGCTCCCTCAGTTTAGAAAGACAGAAATGAGATTTGGTTTACAATTTACTTTATACCCAAAGGTATCTGAACTACAAATGGCAGCCAATTCATGATATAATGGGTGGGAGAAGACACTGCGAAACCTCACGTTCTGCTCTAGGAAGTGTGTTCTGTGACAAACTCCTTCAAGGCCATCCTTTATGAGTCAACTACAGCAGGCTAGTCCGCCAAAACACTTGCTTCCTAGAAATGTAAGTTATAAACATTTGCATGTACGTGAGGAGCCACATGCACAGTGGTCTTTGCTGCAGCCGTGTCTATCATAGGAATGGGTAGGTGAAAAACTAGGTGTGCTGTCAATAGCTGCCTAAGAAAATTAACTATTGTACATCTGTATAACCAGGCACTGTGCAGCCAGTTAAAGAAAAAGATCCTTATACAGTGAAATGGGATTGCATCCTTTAAAAATATCTGTTATTTGAAAAATAATAGTTTTAAAGTATGCTTTACTTTCCAATGAATAATAGATGTGTGTGCTAGCGTCCATCCATTCCAACATGTATCCGAACCCTAGCACTGTGTACTTGTGGGTACCTGGGCTGCAGTAGAAGGCAGGCACTTTCTCTACAAACCATCTTTATTTAAAAAAAAAAAACAATTTTGATATGCATTTGTAGTACCTACTCAAGAAGGTAAGTACATTTTTTTTTTAATAACAAAGATTTGGGCTGCCTGACGGATGAAACAAATTTTACCTTAAGGGAAGAAATACTTGGACAAAAAACAAAGGAACCACATTGTTCCTAATTCACTGTCAATGTAGTCCTTTATAAGAAAAGACTCCGAAAGTCTCGCCTTCCTTTGACCACTGAGGCTCCTGATGAGGGAATCACTCATGGCTGGGCTGGGAAAGGGCTGCTTGTGTTCAGGGATATATTTAGTCAGAGGTACTAGATAAAAGGCTACGTGTGCCATTGAATGGAAACCTCTCTGTTGTCTAAATCCTGTCACGTATTCTGGGCAAAACAGCCTATAAGAAATCTCATTCTTGGGAGCTCTGGGAGGGCATGCAGGAAATGGGAACGATAAGTCAGAAAGGCAAAGGGAACAGAATAGAGGCTGGAAGCAGGAGAGAGGAGGAGACCAGAAGGATACGGAATTGTTCAAAGCCGAACCAGAAAAACAAGACTGTTTAGATGACATCAGCAGGAAGAAAATAACTTGGGACACACCAACAGAAGGCACTCAAAGATGACTGGCCACCCTGTCAGTGTGAGAACCAGACAGCGCTGCCTCTATGCTTGCTTCCTGGAAGATCGACAGTTCCAGCACGCTGTGGACCGTGTGTTCAAGAACAAATGCTCCCTCCCGGACAATCTTTGGATTTTAATCTCTCAGCTGGAAAATATTTACTGGGCACCTGCTTTGCAAGCCAGCCTGGGTAAAACAAAGATGACTAAGATAAAGCCTGGCCACCGTGGAGCCGGCCGGCTGTTCTCCAATGGAAAAACCGGCAGATAAAAACCTGAGCCCAGTAGCTGTCAACGATTGAGCTCTTCCCTCGAGAGGGTTTCCCTCCAGGTCTGTGCTGCAGAAGGAGGGTTTCCATTGGGCAGCGATTTGGGTTCTTTTCAACTATTTATTTCTCTACACCATAACCAACAATTTACATGCATTAAAAGCTTTAGTTTGAACTGTAATAGACTTTGCCCCACTACTTAAAATATCTGATCTCTATACCTGAAGTTTATTAGCATTTTACTCAATGATATCAAAAGAAACTTGGGATCATGACATGTTAGGTTAAGGAGAAACCTCTGCTCTAAAGAAATAGGTCCCAAACCCAGTATCTATCCAATCAAAACAGCTTCTCTAAAAACCTAATTAAAATTCTTGGTGCAGAAATCCTGACTCACTTACTTGGCCTCCACCTCCTTTCAACAAAAATATTTTTGATACAAGCTAAAATCAACTTTTTTTTATCTAAAGTCAGCCAAAAACATCAATTCTACAAATATCAACCCATTATGCTCTGATTCTTTCTATAAGACACAAAACTTACATGCAGGTGTTACGAAAATTCAGAGCATCAGGTTAAATTTGAACAGCATGAAAAATTAAACCTTGTGAGTTTGTCCCAAATGTACTGAAAAACATTCTCTGAAATTGAATATATCTGGGTGTCTTGTATTATTATTCGTTGTATGAAGAAACTGTAAAAATCAAGCAGCTACTTAAATAAATTCTTGTTATAACATAGGCTTCAAACCATTTGAGTTTTAAGTATAAAAGAATAAATATTATTTATATGGCTAGCACATTTAAATTTTTATAAATAGTAAGAGGATTATTTAGCAAGTCAATAAATCACAGGAAAAGATTACTATTTGAGAACTGTGTGGCCTTTTGACCTCTTTGTCTATATAGAAACACAAACATAATGATCTCTGACTATAACATCAACCACTAAGAGACTTAGAGGTCAATTCACATCTAATCACATTCGTCATTAGAGTAATGAAGAGTAGAACTGACCTAGTCAGGTATCACAACGGAGACAATAGGACCACTCAGTATGCAATAGACTTTCTAACCTAGAAAACTCTTACCTTGCACTTATGTGACTCCTGTTGGCTCCTTCTTGAGGAGCCACGTGTGTGCCATTGCACCACCAAAAGTTTCCCTTCTCTATGTGTGAAATGAAAGTGGGAAACAATACGACTAAAGAAGAGACATGGTAGCAAAATGAGATCTTGAATTATATTCCAAGAAAAAGCATGCAGAGAGTAGAGAATTTGAAATAATTGATAAAGCCCAGTAAACATGCGTGCAAGAGGAAGCTGAGGCTAAGGAGGCTAGTCAGGCAGCAGCCACAAAACACGAGGGTCTGGGGAAAGACTAAATGCTTGAAGCAAGTATGGCTCACACAGTGACAAGCAATGAACTTGTGCAATGGGGTAGGACAGTTGGAAAGGATAGTAGAAGCTGGGGAGACATCTGTAAACCAGCTGCTGGGAGACAGGAAAGGACAGGGAATTCTGGGTTCCGAATCTTCCTGGACAACATAGGAAACCCCACCAGACAAAACAAACCAAAACAGAAAACACCGATCCCTTCTAGCTGTTTATTCATTCGTTTCTATTCAGCCAATCAATGTGTTAGGATGTACTGATGACCTGTTATGGGCGATATACTTTCCCAACTCCTGAGATACAGCTGTGAATATGATCTATCCAGTTTTATCGAAACTGAAAAATAAATGCTTTTAAAAGAAAACATGGGAACTCTCATTTGCTGCTTAAGATGTCTGGAAGTCACAGCTCCATCTTAACAAGTGAAGAACTGAACAAACTGAAAATTTCTCGACTCTTCTGTCCCTTATCTTTCTACTTATTTGTTTGTTTTATCTTCTTTGAGATATGCTTTTGCCATGTCGCCCAGGCCAGCCTGCAACTCAATGTCAGAACTGGAACAGTCATCAACTTGCTTATGCCTCAGCCTTCCAAGTGCTACAATAACAGGGGTGCTGCTACCATGCCCCACTTCCAACAAACCCTTCTTCGACCATCACAGACATCAGATTGTGAGGTAAAAAACTGCCAGGAAAAAAAACTGGAGGAAGCAAATACAGAGGATCACAGTCTAGATGAGCAGCCACCCACGAGGAAATCTCCTGTAGGAATAAGTGTCGTGTGAGAGCAGTATGTGCTCCGGCGGATGGACTGCTGGACACTCAGGACGGGGAGGGCTGAGCTAACTCCAGGAGCCAATCCCCAGGAACCTCTTGCACGCTGCAAAGGTAGGTGTATGTGAGAGAGAAAATATTCTGTGTTCTACTGTATTCGGGAATGTGAAGCACAGGATGGGAAAGGGAAGCAGGAGAGTGAACTCAAATAATGACATACAATGATGCTGAGGGCTGAATGCCACTTAGTGATACTGACCGATTTATCTGCCAAGATATGGAGAAAAATCACATCTCATGGTACAGATCAAGCAGAGGTTGTAGCATGAGATTTGGGAGTGGAGGTGATCAAGGCAGCTAGACAAAACTGTCAAGGGTCCTTCTAGACATTTTCAAGCAAGAATACATGTTAATTAAACTATTATATTGGCACAGTTTACACTGGCTGACAACTTACTTTTGCATTTGATATTATTTGTATCAGGCACCTGTCCTAGCTATTTTTTTTGTCAGTTTGACACAAGCTAAAGATACCTGGAAAGAGGAACTCTCAATTGAGAAAATGTCTCTATCACATTGCCTATAAGCAAGTTGTAAATGATATAAATGACATATATGTATGTGTGCATATATACATACATACATGTGTGTATAGGTTCATGATACATGTAGTAGATGTATGTACATGGTGGTGCACAGATGTATGTGTACACATACATATGAAAATAGAAAATTGTGGGTAAATTAAAGAGCAGAACAGAAATCCCAGCTTAGCTACCCATAAGTCCTGTAACAGTAACTGTTAACAGTGGCCAGAAATACCTCCTCTCTGGACCTAACTTCCTCAGCTCCTCGCCTGCAGAATGGGAAGTAAATGTTCTTCCCCTTTGATGAGGTATTGCTCTATACACAATGGAACAAAGAGTGGTGGTAAGGCTGGGGGAGGTGGATCCCAAAATATTTCACCTTCAGGGGCTTGGTTTCCTCTTCGTGAAATGAGGCAATAGTAGTTGTCCTTCTGAAGACTGTTGGGCTGTTGCATATTTAATACCCACACACATTTAGGGCAACTGGGTCATAGTACGAACTCGGTGACATTGTATCCCCCGCTTACACTAGTGTCATACCGTCATTCCCATTTCAAAGCACCTGTGACACACCTGATCAACAGTCCTTACACACTGAGTATTTGGATAAAGACCCAATTACATGCAGGGTTTTATTTTAATGGGGTGTGCCCTTCTTATTCTTTGTAATGATTCCTTTCCCACTGTGGAAACAGGAGAAATCTTATTTTCCTGTCCCATGATGTAATTCCATAGTCCTAGATATCGGGTTCTATGGCCTATCTATTCTCATCATAATACAAACAGAAATTACATTTTAAAATGAATATAAATTTTTTAACAGGTTACTGTATCAACAGAATCAGTCAAGCTGAGTTAAATAGCCCTTCTTGGTGTCTCCCCTCTAGCTCTGAAATTTTATTCCTTTTTTATTTTTTTAATTTATGCATGGTGTTAACTTTCAAGATTATATTTTCATTATCTAATAAAATTAAACTCTACAAATTTGGTTAAAGAGGACAGAGGCAATCTGGCAAAAGGAGATGAGCGTGGGATATTAAAGAAACAAAAATTATCTGTGAATTATTCAGATTCAAGTAATATAATCATGCCAGGACCTTTATGTTTTTCTTCCCTTCCTTCCTTTCCCTTCCTTCCTTCCCTCCTTCCTTCCTTGCCTTTTTGTTTTTTTCTCTTTTATCTGAGACTAGATTTCTTTGTGTAACATCTCTGGCCATCCTGGAACTCACTCAGTAGATCAGGCTGACCTTGAACTCACAACAATCCGCCTGTCTCTGCCTCCTAAATGCTGGGATGTGCCACCATCGCCCAACTGATTTTTATGTTTTTACGACTGAGCCAGGAAGTTCAATTTCAGTTATCATTTCAAATGAGATACCATCCTGTATGTTTAACTAAGAAGTCAAATGATTTTCCCTGGATCCATTTCCTAGTCATTAGCAGAGTTTAAAGAATAAATTCATCTTTGATCAATCTCTGTCTTCTTTCTACTGAGCTGACTCACTTATAGAATGAAGAGACGTGTATCTGCTCCGTGAGGGTTTCTGTAAGACTATTTTGATTATTCTTAGTATTAACAGGTTATAGGAATTAATGTTATAAACCCCTGAAGATGTTACAGACCAAAGTTACTAAAACCAAAGTCACAAAACTGTCACAGACTTGTCAGGAGTGCACTCTGCCAGAACCAGAGAGGAAGATGCTGTGTTGCTCAATGTATGAATTTATTAAATAACAAGAAATTCACAAGATTTAGTGGTTTCAAGGATAGCCAGTTGTCGTAAAATCCTCCTACTTTGGTGGCTTGGCCACGGCAAATGCAAGTTCTTTTATTCCAATATTAATTATTAATATTAACTACTCTATCACATATCACACAAGTCATAGTAAACATAACTATATATGTGTGTGTTACACATATAGGCATATCTATCCATATATGTTACACATGCATAACATATAATAGGCTACATATGTTGAATACATACAATGTATATATGGGTTACATATATAACATAACCTATATACATACATACCTATGTGTGCGTATGTGTATATATGTATGTGTATAAATGGGTTATAGACTGAATACAAAGTTAGAGGGGCTGCAGCTGGGCTCAAGAGCCTGCGAAAGTGTCAGTGTAGAGAAGACAGTAGCTCGTGCCTAAAGAGAATCACTGGTGGAGCTATTAGAGTCAATTTCAAGAGCAAAACTGCAGGAGTCAGCTGCAAGGTGAAAGGCTTAACCCAGTCCAGAGCAGGAAATGAGTCAGGAGGCAGAAAAGGTCAGTCCTGTCCAGGTGCAAAGGGGCAAACCAGTGAATGAGCAGGCAGTTACATAGGCTATGTCAAAAGTGGGGGTACTGAGCCAAGTCAGGGAGCCCTCAGTCCTTGATGCACAGGTCAAGTTGGTGAGGGTCCTTGACATCTCAGTGTTAGGTGACCTCCACTCTAGAGGTCCAGACTAGAGAGCAGCACCCATTCCTCTGTCTGGTATGCCTGGTAGATTGTTGGTCCTGGTTTCTCTGATATGATTTAAAGATGACCACGTGTCCCCCTCTCGATCTCAATTCTAGTCCCAGGAATATGGCGTGTATCCATATGAATAGAAGGCACTTGACACAAGTTGCAGTTTGTGTCCGTAATCCTTCTCCCTCAAAATGGAGTCAAAAAGCTGCTTCGAAAGTGGAGTCTCCGCGGGCAAGGAACATCTAGAAAAGTCTCTGTTTGTACTGTGGCGTAACTCTGAGTAAGTCATAGCCTTATCTCAACAGGACTCCAGTGACCTACGAAGAAAAGCTTCTCTTCATTGAATGATAATTACTGTAAATAAACCAGATGGTAACTGAAGTTTGGAAATGGCTTAATATGCTGGCATTGTTTCAATACATATTTTAACTACAAAATACAAGTGTAAACTAAAGGAAAGAGGTTTTACTTTCTAGAGCAAGGTGGATAATACATTTTCCTTGCATATTCTGCAGACTCCACAGATAATTTGGTTTCCCTGCCTTTAAAGAATTAGCTAACTTCTAATTTCACTGCAATTCTCTTGCTGGAGAGTCTAAAGCAAAGAGGAATGCACGGTACTAGCTCCCTATAAATGGTGAGCCCATTTGTCTTCTGAGTCGTAATGAGCGAGTTTCAGCAAGGCCTTTGAACTCACTTCTGGCAAATGGAAACATTAACGAGCTGGTTTTGAGAAGCTCTTTTGAACTTCTGGCGAGTGGAAACACCAGTCCCACAAATCATCAGGAATGTTCAGGTCGAAAGTTCAGCAGGAAAGTGTTGCCATCCGTGATTCGGGAAGATCAACGGATATTCCTGAGATACTCAGTCTTTCATATTTTAATGATTCTCTAAGAGCTTTACATTCAGAAATGATAAAGATAATTCCAGTACCATTCAGGGCAATAGTTTTCAAACTGCAGGCTGCATCCCATTGGTGTGGCAGGTTTCAATCGGCATGTTAAAATATGGCATAGAGGAAAAGAAACAGAGCTGGGAGGAAGTCAAGAAGTAAAGATAAATATTTGCTGTGAACTTGCGCTCCAGGTGCAGCTTTAGCTGGGTCCCATTACAAGTCATTGTTAAATTAAGAAAGGATCTAGTCTCAGGGTGTGCTTCCTAATAGTTCGGGATAAACACGGCAGACCAAAGATGATGGGTCTAAAGTCTGAACTGGAAAAGCTTTGCAGAGGTACAGCAGTTGTATGTTGCTTTCGCTCCACTGGGACAACACACAAAAGGACACATGACGAGATGAGAATGTTACGGTCTCTTCTGTCTTAGACCACTTCCCGGAGCTGTGAAACATCTTCCTCTGCTTCTGACCGTAACAACAAACTGTTTTCTTCTTTCAAAGGGCAGCGAGGGAATCACGAGAAGACAGACAGGTCCACCTGCCACAGCAATGCTGTTTTCAGAAACCCGTGCAAGAGATCATCTCTTTTGATGCACACTGAGGCTTGTATTGTCTTGCCGCTTAACTATTATCTAAGCCTCCAGAATTCCACAAAAGTCATCAGCACTTGCCTTTGCCCTAGTTATCTCGCGGGATGAAGAGAGAATTTGAATTCATGCTAACTAATCATTTCAAACAATTGCACTTGAAATGAAAGTCCGAGAGATCAGGCTAAAGAGGATAACTTTCAGCTAAAGCCACGGCCTGCTATTAAGTCCATATGAGTTTACTCCTTCAAATTTTCTAAAGGAAATGGTTGTTGGCTTCCTAATTTTGTCTTGTTTTTCTTGCTATTTGTAAGAGGCCATAAAATATGCATGTTAACTAGCATATAGCTGGCACATGACACTTTTAAGTTTTGTTCAAACATGATTCAGAAACCTTGAGAATCCATTAGTATTCTAGAGTAACCAGCTCCAACAGAATTTGCCCCATGAGACTGTGAACACTTGAAATGTAGCTATGGTAATTAAAAAAATAAAATCTATTTTATTGATAGTTAGCTTTAAAATCTAAATAACTATACAGAGCATGGACTAGCAAAGTCAAAAGTGTATTTCTGGAATCTTCCATCTCCATAGTGATACATAGTGATAATATTAAACAGTTTCAGGTATGAAACTGTTTAATATTAGTGTGTAAAGATGATGACAGTGTCAGGAGATAGGGTCTTTAGGATGAAGACATTGAACCATGAGGACAGATTAATACACATGGAAGCAGCTCCCAAGAACCATTTCTGACATTTCTACCCCTCACCTGCATACAATCTCAGCATCGTCTAGCCCAGAGGACACATCACTCACAATAACACCTTGGGAGCAAGGACGAGGGCTTCTCCAGACACCGATCTTGCCAACACTGTAATCAAGAACTTTCTAGGCTCCAGAGTGACAAGATATGCTTCTGCTAGTGATAAATGGTCCCATCTCAGGCATTGTGTCATAGGACCACAAACAAAGATAGGTGTAGAAGAGATTGTGTCAAACTGAAACATTCATTTCCCATCTCAAATGAAACCGGGACACTTAAATTCAGTCAATTTTAGCCATAGGGAAAGCTAGACCCTGTGTCTCTAAATGCTTTAACTTTCAAATATCATCCAAAATTTTAGATTTTTATGAGTAGTGAAATTATATCCGTTAAGAATAATGAGTTATTATGGTTTAAAAGTAGAATGTTCCTGCGGGTTCCTGTGTGGAAGGCATGGTCCCCAGGTGGTCATGTTGAAGGAACCGTGCCAGTAAAGACAAGCCTTTGGAGAATACATCTCTCCCTGGCCTTAACACCTTTCTCGTCTTGTTGTCTACTATTAGGTGGACAGATGAGCCCTCCTCCACGTGCTGCCCTATTTTGTAAGGGAGAACATGCATGGCGCTGAGTCCACCCTTTCAGCCAGGCAGCAAGTATTTGGATAGACAAGCTGTCAAGAGCATAAGTAGGGCCAGTCCAGCAATGAAAAGGGATTAATATAAGAAGCAAATAAGAAAATAAAAAGAAACAACGAAGGTAGGAAACACACAAACAAACTCTGGCTGAACCAGTAGGACCCAAAAGAGGCCAAGGAGAAACTCTGCTCTGTAGACTCTAAGCAGGCTTCAGGATGTTAGCATACTCCAAAACTCTCGTTCTTTTGAAGATGTAGACATGCATGTTGTTTGTGTTTGTTTGGAAAGAGACAAAACTCTAAACCATGAACAGTGAGTCATTCCAAACCATGGTTTTATCTGGCTTCTAAGAGATGAGGATAGCGATCAGTGCAATGAGGTGTTTAGCCAGCGCTGAAGAATCCGGTCTTTCAGGTGTCACCTTGGCGATTCTGCACACAGGGGTAATTACAGCTGGAAGGTATCAGGTTAGCGGTTAGCACCTTAGAGCTCTGTTCACAGCCGGATGTGGGGGTTCAGGATTAAAGGCCAGAGTTCAACCGAAGGGATATATTTCATTTTAGTTGCACTTTTTTGTTTGTTTGTTTTTTTGAGACAAGGTTTCTCTGTAGCTTTGGAGTCTGTCCTGGAACTAGCTGTTGTAGACCAGGATGGCCTTGAACTCACAGAGATCTGCCTGCCTCTGCCTCCAGAGTGCTGGGATTAAAGGCATGTGCTACTACTGGCCCAGCTTCATTGCACTTTTAAAAGTCTTTTTCATCCCAATTCTATCCCAGCCTATTTATTGCAGCATGCATGCATGTGTGCATGTGTGTGTGTGTTTCCTCAAACATGAAGATATAAACAACCACACAAAGAGTATTAGGTGCAGGGTTTCGATGCTGTAGACCTAGGTGAAGTGCTCTGCCCAGCACCTATGTGACTAATCTTGAAATCTAGACAGATTTTATGTTCAGATGTCCTCTTCCTAGATGTGCCTCATCTTTGTAAATAGAAATCTTTGGACAGTTATGAAATGAAGTAGCCATTATTCCTATAGTCTTCAAAAAGAGAAAAGAGGACTACAACATTTAAAGGTGGAGACAAGGTTTCAGTCTCCAAAGTTAAGACTAAAACTAGGAAACCGCAAAAACAAAACAAAACAAAACAAAAGGCTAAACTGGTCTGTTTGATTTCTTAAATATGCAGCTCAGTTTTGTATTCAGTCTTTGGTATGTGCCTTGAGAAATATGGGTTCATCAGAACTATATGGGCAAAGTATAACCCTCCTGCTCTCAAAAATTTTCTCGTTCAGCCTCATCAAGAGTGCAAACTACCTACCATGTAAGGGCAGAATGAAGCTGGACAGTGGGGATTCTGGGAACCACATGAAGAAAGAGACTTTCTATGTGCTTGATCTAGAAGTACCCAGGAAGTGTATGTATCAGAGCTTGTATGGCCTATTTGCTTAAAGCCATGAAAGAAAAATGCAAGCAGATTGAGGTGTTATTCTGGACCCCTGTCAGCTGATCTGCAGAAACCCCATGAAGCATGGGTGAAGATGTCTGTGTTTGATGTTGGTCTTATTCTGAATTTAACATCGCTAACATGTAATTGCTCATACATGGCACGTTCACAGGGCATTGTGATTGGAAAAAAAACACCCCTCAGGTATATTAACCTTCTGCTTTCAAGGGGACATAAGAGTTTAAAAACTATACCACATGGTGACCACAACAAAGAGTATAGCTTTGAAAAACCTTATAAGTGTAGGTTTCATGCCAGGCAGTGGAGGCACATGCCTTTAATCCCTGCACTCAGGGGTCAGGGGCAAGCAGATCTCTGAGTTTGAGGCCAATCTGGTCTATGCAGCGAGTTCCAGGATAGCCGGAGCTGTTATACAGAGACACCCTGCCTCAAAAAACAAACAAACAAACAGAAAAAAAGTAAGTTTCAAGTGTTCTTGCTACAAAGATGAAAAATGTGAGCTGATATATATGTTGATTAGCTAAGGTAGTTGCTCCACAATAGAGTTTTACACATTTGAAATGCATATGCTTTCTAACATGCACACACACACACGTCTATAGCTACATATAAAATGTTATGAGAGTAAGTACATACAGCTTATCAAACATGTAAGATAACCAGTATAAGTTGCCCTCTCTCTTCTAACTGCAGGCGCTGTCTGCTCGCTTTCACAGAGACAGCACTGAATGCTGTACACAGAGCAGGAGGGAGGATCTGCAGGACTGTGAGTCTGCCCTGGGTACCAGGCCTTCTGGAGGACAAAGCTCTATGTCAAACAGATGATGCTGTGGTCCCGAAGACATGGCATCAGTTCTCAAAAGTTGGAAAGGGCTGCCAACTAAAAGTGAGCCTGTGCCCTCGTGAGAGGCACATTCCACACATGAAGGGCCCCACAAACATATTTTGTGTTTTAATTTGATCTCGTATGTTAGTACTGTGGCCTCTGTCCTGTTGTCATCTTTAGTTCTTAACACGTGAAAAATGCTCTTTCTCAAATGACCGCTACAAAGGAGGAGGGCTTCACACAGTGGCAAGGGTGCCCTTTCCTTTTCAAAGGCTGACAGGCATGTAGCTTGGGATGCCTTTGACCACAATGCTTTTGATTCATGGTATCTGGGTGGGGCCTGGCATTCTGTATTTCTAGTAAGTGCCCAGTGCTGCTGCTGGCCTCTGAGTCACACTGGAAGCAGGGACTGTGGGAGCTGGTGACTATAGGGCTGTGAGTAGGCCTTCAACAGGAATAAAAACTTCACCAAGATCAAATGACACTCCACCGCTCTACATAAATGATTCTGTTTCGGTCCTCCTCCTCTGGTCAATAAAAGCATATCATTAAGTTTAATATGTGAGTGATACAAAAGGGTAGACATTAGAACTAGTGAAATAAAAGATTCCATAAATCAATCATTGGATTGTTCCAAGCGAAACCCTAGGTCAAGTTAGCTGGTAATTACAGAAGAGACCAAGCGGGCGGGCGACACCAGGCTGACACAAGACACCGAGAAAGCACAGAGGAAAGACCTAACTCAACCTTAGACATGAGGATTTCACAAGAAGCACCGTTTGTGTATTATCCAAACACTAGCAAGTTGAGACCTGTTTAACCTGGGGGAATACTTTCACCTAAGTCAAGATCTAAAGGGAGACATTCCACACGTGTTCCCATCTGTCTACAAGGCCGGAGCACTCAGTTTCCAGTGTCAGACAATAATTTATGATGGCCTGGGAGAGCGGGATGAGCCAGGACTTAATGCTGTAAAAATTACATATACGTTCCAAATAGGTCTTCAGAGAACCAAATCCAGCCTTGCAAACTATGCAGGGACCGTAGTTACTCAAAATGTTTGCTTGTTTTATGTGCTCATTAGAGCACAGGCCTATCCATGGGTACTCTTTTCTCCCATTTCCAAAATTTTCAAATAAACTGAATTTTTCTTACCTTTTTTGAAATTTTTCTAGTAAGTTGTCAACTTCAATATTAGAACTAAATGCAAAAGGAAGGTAGAGGGAGAATATTATCAACCAAACCAGGTGGCAATAAAGTCAACACATCACTGGCTTTGAACCTATGACTTTAAGAAAAGCTGACTTTCCACAGGGCAGGGAACCCTGACTGCTCTTCAGACTGGAGAGGGAGGGGGAGAGGAGTGGAGGGAAGGGGGAGAGGGGCGGGAGGAGGGGGAGGGAAATGGGAGGCTGGGAGGAAGCAGGGATTTTTTTTCAAGAAAAAAAAGAAAAAAAAAGAAAAGCTGATCACAAAATAAAAGCAGCTGATTTTGTAATACATTTTCTCCTTCTACAACTTATAAATGGTTATATGTATACAGGTGTGCATTTATCTACCCTAAATATCTGCTATTTGAAACATACTAATAACATTACAAATTATTTCTATTTTATATTCACCCAATGTAATAGAAAATTATTGATTTCATTTTTCAAAATGTATCTCAATTTCCCTCTTTCCAGTGAAATGTTTACACTATTAGTTCAATCTCTTAAAATGAAGACACACTGAAATTGTGATATGCACATTAGCAGTCAACATCAAATTACTTTTGTGTGTGTTTTTGCATTTGTATAAACACACATGCAGGGGTGTGTGCACACACAGAGGCCATATAGGATGACTCCATTGGACACTCTCCACCTTATTTTCTGAGACAGAATCTCTTGCTGAATCTGGAGTGTACAATTCTGCTAGGCTCGCTGCCAGGGATCTCCAGGGATGCCCGTGCCCCTGCCTCTGCCTCTGCCACGCTGGGATTACAGGCAAGCATCATAGTGCCCTGCTTTATATATGGAAACTGGGGGTCCAAAGTCAGATCCTCACCCTCGTGTGGTTAGCAGTTTACCAACTAAACCACTCCCCTTGCCCCCAATGTCAAATCATTGCAGACCCCCACCAAATATAATATTTGTGCTGTTAGTTTGTTTCTTAAGCCTATTCCAAATTTCAACTTAATGCTGAAAGGGATCATGAGAATATCTAAGCTATGACTATCATATTAACTGCATCATGCTTGCAAACAGCACATGTCATAAGCATATGTTTTGTTAGCAGAAGAAAAGAATGGATGGTGTGCTTCCTACTGTCCCTTTCTGGAGAGAGGCAAGGACTGCCTGTTTTGCTTCTCCAGGTAAGGCTTACTCATTTCCTCTGACATCTTCAAATGCTCTTCTAAACATCAGGTGATGTCACCTGGCGCTGTGGCAACTCCTCAAACTTTATCAAACACTACCAGATAAAAGCCTTCATCAGCAACCTCCTTTGCCATGGCCTAGAGCTGCTGTGCTCCAACTTCCGACGTTTTTGTTTAGAAAGCCTTCTATGTGAGGTTGCCAACCAGCAATCCATTCAAATATATTAAGCAATCACTCATCTCCCTTAATGGCCCAGCTACAGACATTTGCTTCCTGCTGGGATCAGAAAGTGCTCTAGCTGTAGAAATTGGGAGTTATTTTCCGTGGCAGAATTCGCTGTGTGCCCTATCTTTCCTTACGAGTTAAATGAGGTGATAAGTAGAAGCCTGGAAAATATGTAACAAGGGAATAGAAAAGCCAAATTGGCTATTGAAGACAACAGAATTTTTCTAGCTTGTGATGTCTCGCAAAATGCGTCAAATTTCAAACTTGAAAAGAATATCAAAATGAGTTTTCCTTCAACTGCACCTCTGAACCGCTGCCAGGAGCAGCGCTTTGATTCTGCATTGCAGTTTACAGCAAAACAGAGTGCATGGGAAACCTGGTTTTGTTTTTTTTCTATTGTTTTTACTAATTTTTTTATGTTCTTTAATAACAGCAATTCAATTTGGGATAACGGTAGGTCTCATCTCAAAGCATAATAGTTTCAGAATTAACATGATGCCCTTGTGAGATAGGGACAATGAATTTGTTAGGAACAAAACTGCAAACAAATGAAATGTGTTATTAAGACATAACTACATTCATTTACTTTTCCACTTCTGGATTTTCTCTTGGAAGAGACATATCTTGGATTAGCAAACTGTGTTCATGAGCAAAGTTTGAAACTGAACTCTTGGATTATCACTAGTACAACTAGGCACCAAGTATTACCGTGGGTCACATCAGGACCTTCAAAATCCATACTGGGGCCAGGCACTGTGCTCAAATAGGGACATGAACAGAAACTGTACCTTTTCTCTCTGGGTCCAGTCTACTGAAAAGATATACCTTGACAATAATTTATTTGGCTCTGATGTCCTCCTCGTTCACCTCCTTCTCTTCTTTCCCTCACTCTTCTTCTTATAGGGTTGAGGGTTGAACATGGAACTGTATATTTGGCAAGTTAACTTCTGAGGAAAGTTGAAGAACCTCATAGCAACCTCTTCTCATCCTAGGGCTACTGGACCAATCACAGACTCTCTACACAGTGCTCAAGCTATGAAAGGAAATAAGTGATGTGGGATTCCCCTATGTATGTTGTGAATATCATTGGTTACTAAAGGAACTGCTTTGAGCCTATAGCAGAGCTCTAGGGGAACAGAGATAGGCAGGGAAAACTAAACAGAATGCTGGGAGAAAAGAGGTGGAGTTTAGAGAGAAGCTATGTAGCCCTGCCAGAGACAGATGCCAGAACTTTACCCAGTAAACCACAGCCACGTGACGATACACAGATTAATATACATGGGTTAAATTAATATGTAAGAGTTAGCCAGTAAGAAGCTAGAGCTAAAGAACCAAGCAGTGATTTAAATAATATAGTTTCTGTGTGGTTATTTCAGTTCTAGGAAGCCGATATGAACAAGCAGCCCCCCCCCCCCCGCCAGCAAACTGGCATGCCAGCATGGTTAACTATGTACTCTGAGGGGCCAGGAAGCTTGTCCTATGTGCCCATAAGAAACATGCACTACCCACACTCAGAGCTTTTCATTAACTACCTGATTGCTGTATGAAGGAGTTTTTGTTGAAGAAAAAATTTCTTTAACAAATGACTCTTCTGACAGAAATGTGGATAAATTTAAGTGACACATATGAAAAGGCTCTCAGCTGTGACCTAGAACGCAATTTATAGCATTGTGTTAAAAAAAGATGCATAGACATTTAGTCATTTCCATGCTTAGACGAAGCCACAACTGAATCTGCCTTCTGTTTCCAGAGGCAGAACATGCTATATAATTTTATCCCTGGCTTCCATCAAACAGATGAAGACATTTTTGTTCCGGTAAATTGAATACAACTTTCCTATTTGATAGGTGGGGGCTGCATTCTTCAGCTTTCAAATTCTTATCAGAACTGTCTTTGAAAACATATTATGGATATTTGTTCATGCTTCTATCACTCATATTTATTTGTATGACATGAGCCTATTAAGATCATTGTCCTGGAGTCTGTGGTTTTTGATCAACGGGGTGATAGAATGCTCAATTATTCCAGAATTTCTGTTCTGACAACGTATCCTTTTGTGAAGGAAAGTGGATTACTTTCCTCTAAAGGCAAAGAGGAATGGGCATGTTAGCGAGCTAATATGTTAACTGTTAACTAAGTTAAAGGAATTCAGATCCCCTCTTCCACTGTCAACTCCATCCATGTTCAGACCCCTTGAACACTGAAAAGTAGTAGTTAACCATCCAGGTGCTTCTTGAACCCAGGGGAAAGTAGAGGGTTGGACTTGGTATCCAAGGATATCATCTAACCAAAGGTATTCAACCCACAGTCTGTGGGCTGTGTGGAGACCAGGAGGACTCACTTTGTTCAAATGTCACTCATGATAAATGTATGTATGCTCTGGAAATCCATGGGCCAAGGGTTGAATAGCCCATGGATTGAGTGTGTGTAGCCCAAGACTATTATTTTTTCTCCAATGGACCCCAGAGAAACCAAGATTATTATTTATAAACTATTCAGAGACTGCTGCCTATGGAAAGTAGTAAGTAATCCATGGAAATAAATGGCTCCACTCACATTTGTTTGGAGAGCCGTAGCCACCTGTTGGATAGCCTTGGATGGAGTCTGGCATGACAGCTTAGGTGCTAAAAACACTGGAGCCTCGTGACTCGAGTCCATTTTGCCAGCAATCCAAGGGAAAAGGAGAGCTCTGACTCCTGAGAGTTGGGAGTTGGTTTCTGACCTCCATGCTCACTCTGTGGCACGCTTACTTCTGTACAGACTGGAAATAGAAAGGCGAGGTTTCTTTCACGTAAATTGTGTTTTCCCACGGCTCTAAGACAGCCATTTATTATCTCAATAAATGTTTATAAATTCTCGATCCATTATTGTTTATAATCTAGCTAAGGAGAAACATATTAATTATATATTCACAAACAGAATATAATTACAAGTTGGGGTGACTGCATAAAGGAAAAATACAGAGTGCTATGAAATTTTATAACAGGATCCTGACGGACAGGGAGGGGTTGGGTGAAGTCCAGTGCTGTCATCTGAAGGACAAGCGCCCTTGAACATCAATTCCTGTAATTTGTTATAAAATTGTTTTTTCATCTCTCTTTCTCTTTAATTTCCTTCCTCCTTTCTTTTACTTCCCATGTAATTATCCCTGCTGTTTATAATACAGACAAGATAAAGATAGAATAATGAATTGCATACATGTTCATCTCTCACTGTATGTTTTTAAAATAAATAAAAACTATGGACCTATTCATAATTCCTTAATTGGATTAACTACTTTCCAGTATCGAACAAGAGGGTCTTATGTTATTTAAAAGCAATGGTAATAGCATCGAGAAAGATTCAGACAGAAGTAAAGAAGGTGAGGACTCTCAAACACAGTCAAAGTTTATGGAAAACGAAATTATGATTGGAAACACAGTAGACTGTGGAATCCACCATCAGCCTCCCTACAAGTCTCCCCTTAGTTTTTATTTCTCCCTCTCTGCTCCCATTGAGAGTCTCACCACTACTTCTTCATACCCGTTTTCTTTTCTCCATGGTTCTTTCTTTCCCATGACTCGTGCTGATGTGGGTTTTCTGTCACTTTCTTTCCTAATACTTTCTAGCATTAGGTACTTCAGTGCCTGTGCTGTTGCTCTTTTTGCTGCCAATATCTGTTTGGAAGTTTTTTATTCATTATCTTCAAGAGAGGATATTGAAAACCATAGTCACTGTAGCCATTGTTCTTTGGCCAGATTAGCAGCCACTACCTTAGGATCATAGACAATCTCTGATTGAATAAGTTGTATGTGACCAAATCAGAGTATCACAATAGGTCTTGGTACAAAATCCCAGGGCTCATTTTTCATTTCTGGTCAAAAAAGATCAGATTTGTTACCCCCATAGCTATGACTAAACAATTCTCAAATATTAAGCATCAGCCAGAGACGAACAGGGGCTAAGGGGCTACTTTAAAAAGAGGAAAATGAGATGAACCCTACAACCAAGCCCATTTACCATGTAGAAAGAGTCAGCAGCCATAGCTGAGAATTCAAGGTCCCAGGCAGAGGTCAGTAAGGTGTTTTGGTTGGGGATAATGAAGATGGGAATATGGGGGATCCAGGGTTAGCCTGCAAGGGAAAGGATGAAAGAATAGAACCAAAGAAAATGTTTCCAAATACTTTGAGAAGACCTCCCTCTACCTTGGCAGTAAATACTAGCAAAGCCTAACTGTGAGAGATTTACTGCAGTAGAGGAAGGCCCATTCTGAATGAGTGAAGGAAACAATCCCTCTGCCTCACACCAAGTGAGCGCAGAGAGAACCCTTTGGAATGATTAGGGAGGGGGGAAAATCAATCTCTCAACCTCACACCAACTGGAATAAACAAAGCTGCATTTATGCCAGCCAGACTGAAAATCTTCATACTGAATGGAGCAATGCAGAACAAAGTTTGGGAAAGAATAAAAAAAAATCCACACTGAAATAAAGTAAAATTTGTGTTATCTGATACTCAATCAAAAACTACCACACATTGAAAAAAAAGGGGGGGGAGATATAACCCATAAGGAGGAGTCAAGTCACTTAACAAAAATAAAAACAGAAACAAGTCAAGATTAAAAAAAAACAGATAAATAAATTTATACTTGTTGAACTGTATTTTATATGTTCTAGAATAGTTTTTAAAGTACTTTAAACAAAACGAAGATGAAAGGCCAAAATTGAGTTTTTAACAAGTGAAAAATAATACAGTAGTGTAATGATCAATGAGGAAGATACTGATTAGTGGGCAGAGATCCACAAAGCAGGAAGACTGTGTGACCTTTATTATAGGTGAAGGAAAAAGGGATGGAGCAATGGGAAGCAGGAGGAAATGAAAGCTTTGGGTTCTCTAGGCTGGAGAATGAGATTTAATGAAATCTTTAATGCTCTCCCATCCCTATGAGATGCAAGCAGACTTGGGGTCATGACTTCAAAGTCTTTGGTAAACTTGAGACATTTTGAATCCCTTTCTTTGTTTTCAGTTTGTCACTTACAAGGTTTTCCAGTGAAGGTCTAATACAGAAAGAACTAGGTTTTCTGTCTTGATGACGCAAGGAAGGGGAACCAAGAGAATCTATTCCGTTCTGAGGGCTTACAGTAAAGAAAGAAACAAAGAGGAAAATTCCAGATGCCCAAAGGGTAGAAGCAGCTCCCAAGAGCACCTGAGAGGTACAGTGAACCACTGCAGAGAGAGGTAATCTACTGCAAGAAGCCCTGAGAGAAAGAAGCTTATGGGTCTCACCAGAGCAATCATGCTCAAGGAAATGAAAAAAAAAAATCTAGTTTTACCTCCTGCTCCTTGGTTGCTTGCTTAAGTATAAAGGCTCAGGGTCTACACAAGACTAAGTAAATCACAGTTCCTGGGATACAAGGTCAGAACTCTGAACTTATTTTAATATAGTATTTATATTTAGTTTTTGAGAAATATATATATATATATTTATATATATGTATACATATTCAGAAATTATATATTTATTGTACTGTAATCCTGGTCATGAACCCACAACTGGGGAGACCATAGGTCCTGGGGGAGAATTTACTACTATTATTTTGCTAAGTAGGCATAGTATCAAACTGCTTCTAAACAGTTAATGCCCATAAATAGTTCAGCTCGCAGCCCTCAGTGGAGAATCTTCTGTTTGCCGTGGACAGCACTGGATACAGAGATACATACCTGGTCAAAGAACAAAGAGCAAGTGACTGTGAAGAACATTCCCTAAGTGGCCTACCTATACCACACACCTTTCAGGCTCAAGAAATACCAAAGAAGAGTGGGAGGAAAGATGGTAAGGACCAGAAGATGGCGAAGAATGCTCTGTAACAATGTCATCTAAACACGACAATGGTGGCATTGCAGTCATGCATACATAACAACTGTGGCTGCCTGCAGGAGACTTCACAGGATCAAGGCGGTCAACACGCCAGCTTAGACAAGCCAGGGGCTCAGGAGACAGCATCCCTGGCTTAGGAGCCATTGGTTGTTGATGGCTGCTGGAGAGAGAGGCTTTTTATTTAGGAAGCTGAAGTTTTAAAATGGGTGTCCAGCCAATCCTCATGCTCTCTCAAGTTGGCACCCCCAATCCTAGAAATCAAGAGAGACTGAACAAAGATCTTTGGAACAGTCTTACTGGTGTCCTTGGAGTCTGTATTCTTGATATGACAGAAATAAATCAGTATGCAAACAGAAGCTCAAGACCTTTTTTAGGGGGTACGCATCTTTCAAACCTTCATGCCATTATGGTGGGTCTGTGAGAAGACGTTTCTCCAGAAATTGTTCTAGGGCTGATGACGCCCTATGAACAAATGGGCAGAAGTCATTCAAGGAAATGAGGTAAGAGATGCCTCCACCAGGGGCTCTTAGAACCAGGAAGAAATGAACTAGAACTCTCTGTAAGTAAAAATCAGAAATTGCAGTAAGACCTTTTGATGCACTGTATGTCAAATGTTGGAGCTAGCTTTGTACCTGAGCCCTGGGCGTTTGTCATGGCTCCAAGAATCATGACTAGTGCCTGCCAATGATCGGTTCTTCGGCCTAGGACAGTTCACTGTGCCTTTTCTTTTCATTTCTTTTCTAATTAAAGGGCTAGGAGGACTACAAATGAGATTTATTTCCTTTGTAACTCACATAATCTCTTCCCATTCCAAATGCTACTCTCCAACTGTGGCAGGAACTGGCATGTCAGTCTTGAGAGCCCTGTGAGCAACTCTTTGTTTTATTGAGTAGAGTGGAGATCTGGAGACAGAGAAAGGATGGAACTATTAATAGCAGCTAATGAGTTGTGGGGTGTGTGTCTAGCCCACAGGATCTTTCTATCCTTTGGCAATATTTTTAGACAATTGAAGCTATAATTATTGGATTATGCTTATGTCTAACTTTTGTCCATTTTTTTAAGTCTTGTTTAGATAGAACACAACACGTTACTTGCAGAATTACCTAAACATAGACACTTTTGTTGGAGCCAGAGTTACAAAACTCGGTCTTGCTCCAGAGAAAGAAAGCCTGTATCTCAATGGTATCTCTTGCTTCAGAGAAAAACAATGAAACTTTTGTGATACATTACCATCTATTCTAAGTGTTAAAACCAAAAGGAAGCCAACTTCACCGGAGGTCACTGTTCGTTACTGTTGACACTACCTTGCAATTGGACACATTGTACCATGTATACACCTCAGTGCTGTGACCCATTGATCAGACACCAACTCTCAGAAACAATGTAAGAGGTTAGAGAACCTGTTCTTATCGGCAGGTTATTAAAGTGCTTTCTGGGCAGTGGTGGTGCACGCCTTTAATCCCAGCATTTTGTAGGCCAGCCTGGCCTACAAAGCGAGTTCCTGGACAGCCAGGACTGTTCATGGGGCAACCCTGTCTCAAAAAATCAAAACAAAAGAAAATAAAAGTATTCAATGGAAATCACAATTTATAAATCCCTTCCCTGTGACTTCACAATCCTATGACTGCCAAACTAAAACTGGAATTCAGATTCCCCCAGTGACTTTTCCTGTACTTCAGCCATCATTTCAAAATCAAAATAGATGATTTCTTAGAGAGGCAGTACAGCCAATAGGAAGAGGTGGGATCCTTAAGAATCTGATGGTCCTGATCACATACTCTTTGCCAGTGGCTAGACTCCACCAAGTTATTCTCAGCTCTCTTATCTGTGCATGGGGATACAGACACTTGATGAGTACAGTCCACCTCTTCAATACACACCCGAGTGGCTCAACTGGAGTCAGTCTTCACCCCAAAGCTCTGAATATGGACATGATGATGTACTATCACACAGTATACCTCCAGGTAAGCTCATAATGACAGCCATTGTTTGAAGAGATGCAGGATGGCACTCTGTACATAACACTAAGTGTTGTGGAGAAGACTAACAGAGAGTGGGGCCAGGCATTAGCAGGGCAGGGAAGGTTGACTACATGGGTGTGCCGCATTACAAGCTGGAGAGTCTTGGATGGCTGTATTGATGAAGGAATGACTGTAGAAGGACAGGAAGACAGTGAGGATGACAACATTATAGAAAAACAATAAAGGTAACTCCTTGGAGTAACCCACTTGGAATAGTAGCTGAGGGATGGGCAAGAGGAAAAGTACATCAGACTGCAGGAAAAACAGTGAAGCTGGGTCCCCATGAAGTTCAAGGGCATCTCCTGGAAGGACGCTGTGAGAAGCTCAGGTTTTAGTTTAGATAAAATGGGTGTTCGCAGCAATGCTTTGGCCAGAGGAGCCACTGGACACAGATGTTTAAAAGATGGCTCTGGCAACTGTTTTGAAATAAATTATTAGCACATAGAAGGTAGAAGCTGGGAGGCCAGTGAGGAGAGCTTTCTGAAACCCAGGATAGAGATAACATGTAAAAGAAGTCAGGTTTGTGATAACATTTTTAAAAATAGCTCAAAGATTCTCTCAGAGATGAGAGGAGCATTATGAGGCAAAAAGGAGGCAAATGTGAATTCAAAAGCTGCTCAAAGATGCCTGACAGACAAAATTTTAAAATGCTAAGCTATATTTAATCTCACTCATAAAAGAAATACAAAAATTAAACAATACAGAGTCAACTTCTCTCACTTATCAGATTAGCTAAAATGCAAATTCTTGCTTTCTGAGGTCCTGGTGTAAATTTGAGCATGTAGAAGGATTAGTTGTGCACCCATTTTAAAAGTTCTCACCCCTACCATAAATGCTTCTTTTTGCTAGCAGCCAAAAATCACCAATAGCTCCTAAAGTAGAGAATGGGCCTCCTGAGCTCCTAGCCTACTCATGCTAGGCTATGTCTCCCCTAAAAATTATGAAAGTTTTAAAATGGGTACAAAAAACTAAGGTGCTCCACACATTTCCAATAAATTAAAAATAATAACTCTCCTAGCAAGGAAAATTTTATGAAGTATGATTATGCATATATGTCTCACCCTTTGAAAAAATAATTCATTTCTGAGAATCTATATCAAACAGGCAAAATTAAGGAATAACAGATACACATGACATTTGGATTTGGATTTAAAAACTCAAAGACTTGAAACAAGTGATTGTCCAATAACAGTGGCTAGGTACTTTGAAGGCAGAAACCATATGTTACATACAGGGGAGAGAGAAAGAAAGAGAGATAGAAACAGAGACATAGAGACAAGACAGAAGGAGTGCAATTGCTTGTATTTGGTGAGCATTTTGTAGGGATTAACAGAAGTCTTCTAAAGTATCATATGAAATATGACACTTAACTGGTGCTTTCTCTTCTTTCAACCTAACTCTAGGAGATACTAAAGGGTAAGGGAAAGGGGGGAAAGAATTAACACTAAAAATAACACACTTATAAGGGATTTTCAAACAAATATGGAAAGAAATAGTTATGATTTGTACAAAGAAAACTAGAACATGTTTTGTAAAAATATTAATATTACAATATCAACACTGGTCATACATATTTGTGTGTGTGTGTGTGTATATGTGTGCATGCAGGGCCCCTGCACATGCCTGCAGAAGCCAGAGGAAGACTTTGGATGTCCAACTCTGTCACTATCCTTGCAGCAGGGTTTTCACCGAATCTGAAGTTTGCCATTATTCTGCCAGGTTGACTGGCCAACAAGTTCCGAGGATCTTCTTGTCACCACACCCTCTCATCAGGACCCACCAGGGCTAAGGTTCCAGGCACACGTGAATTGTGCACAGATTTTTAAATGGGTGCTAGGGGATCAAGTTGAGGGCCACATGCTCACACACCAAACGCTTTTACCTACTGAGACCAAGTCTTAGACACACGTAAAAAAAAAAAAGTAATAATGAGAAGAAAAGCTGTCAAAGAGCCATGTGTAGACGGAAAATATAGAGAAAAAAAAAACAGAGACAGAATAGGACTTACTGAGCCATATTTCATTTAAAAATTAGTTTAATTTTAAAATTACAAAACAAGGCTAAAATAGAAGAAAATAGAATTAATAGAAATTTCAATGAAAACTCTTTTAAACGAGTAAGAAATAAAGACTTCACTCAAAAGCAAGTCCTTCTCTGGGGAAAGAAGGGCTGAGATTGACTTATGGATAGAGCTTGTCCTGGTGTATTCCTACTACGGCATGCTCACAGCTCTGAGATTTACTTATGAACAGAGCTCATCCTGGTGTATTCTTACTAGCGTATGCTCACAGCTCACACTGCCCAAACTGGGGTAAGGAGAATTTAGATTGTATACATCAATATTGTTTAAAGAAGGGATACTCATATTTACATTTTTATTTTGAAACCATTTTATACATACAAGGGCAAAGGAAATAATTACATTAATAGTATAGGAAATCAGTATAGGAAAAAGTGATATGATGAAAATGAAAAATCAGACTGAGTTCTAGGACAGGCTCCCAAGCTATAGAGAAACCCTGTCTTGAAAAGGAAAAACAAACAAACAAACAAAGAAAAGAAAAAGTCCAAGAAACTAAATGAAAAGCCAATAAGCTCATATTTGAATTGAAAATAGCAGTATATATTTAGAATGTGTTTTTCTTTTTTTGGAAAAAAATTTTACTCCGCATTTCCTAATTTTGTTTATTTAAGAAGTCTGGAAGCTATGAATCTCTGGTTGCAGTACCCAGTGCGGTCTTAACATACCATTTCCCATCGTGGAGCCAGGTTTCACAGAGAAAAGTCTCATTCCATATCAGAGACGTGAGCCAAAGATTTTGGGTTTTTTTTCTTTCTTTTTTCTTTTTTTAACAAATTAGAAAGAATTGATAGCATCATGTTAGAAAGACACAAGAGCCAAATTGCGAGGCTTTCAGTAGGGGGAAAAGAACATAAAAAAGAACCTGACAGCTACAGCAGTAAACCATCAAATGTGCAAAGAGCTGCACGTTCCTATCGTAGGACTTGAAACAGCACAAACATCCTGTTGCCCGACAGAAAGGAGGCAGAGTTACTGGGAAGGATGGGTGAAAGCAAAGAGGGATCTATTAGTTCCAGTGTGGGGGCTGTTAGAGCATGCTATATTCCCTGATGGCAGGGACCAGGTAGAGAGAGGGACACTGATCAGGCAAGACACGGAAGAGCAACAACAGCTGGAGAAAGGCCCTGAGTAGGTGAGAGGTGAGGGACTTCATGTCCGAAGGGAAGCCCTGACCTAGGCAGGTGTGTGGATCACGGCTCTGTGGGACTGCGGGGAAGAGAAGAGGAATGCAGGCAAGGAGATGGGACATGAGTTGGAGAGGAAACAGGTGGTTTCTTCTGATTCCATCAGCTTTTTCAGGGAAATAGAAATGGGGATAAAGGTGGAAGAAACAGTACTGGGGGTGGGGGAGTTGGGAAACGGTGAAAATGTAAAGCAGCTGGGTGGGTAGAGCCAAGTGAGGGAATAGATTGGGGAACTGGAGTGAAGTTGTCAGGCAACCGGAATCCTAGTAGGTGTGGCTCCTGGAGCTGGAAAGAGGCAAAGCAGCTGCATTGCCGTCTGCTCGCGTTTGTCCACACAGCTCTGTGCACGGAGGAAGCATTCCAGTGGGTGGAGATAGCATCTGTGCAAGACTAAAAGTCACACGTTAAAACGACAAGGATGCAGGACTTTTGTCTTCCCTCTACCTCAATCCTATAAAAACTATAGAAGGGTAAGGAAAAGGGGAAGACTGAGCCTCGCTCATGTCTGACATCTGAGAGGAAGCTACAAAGAGATGGGCATGGGCTACATGAGAAAACTAAAGGTAGAAATACTTCAATAATAGGCATTTCCGAGTTAATGTATAAATTTTAAGCAGTCCTGAAAAAAAATCAGAAAGAACAATTTGGAAATTTACTGTGCACAGGTACGATTTTTAAAATCGGTTATCCAAACCCAAATGTATGGCCCTGAACACAAGCAACAATTACATCAGTGAACTCAGTAGGGTGTGCGTGTGTGTGTGTGTGTGTGTGTGTGTGTGTAGTATAACAATTAAAGAAGAGGTTATGATGTAGAGAGGGATTTGGGAGCCATGGCAGGAGATGAAGAAGACAAAAAGAGGGGTGGAAATGATGCAATATTTATTCATGAATAGAATTCTCACGATAAGCTAACTGCAGTTAAAAGGGTGTACTGACTCTCATTAAGGCTTTCTGAGAGGAGGAGTTCTCCTGTCCTACTGAGTGTTGTGGCTCCAGAAATGCTTAGGTTGGATCCTGAATTCCCTGCTGGCTTGTTTTGGAGCTCTGTGTTTTCAGCTTCCTCATTTGTAAATGCATCTTCTATTTTTACCATCCACAAGCATCTTGAATACCTTAGAATAATGCCGGGCTCCAGCGACAATGGCAGGTAGTATTTACTGGGTGTTTGGATATGAGCCATTGTTCCTATCACTTTGCATTTGTTTATTTTGCTTCATAACAATCCCACAAGGAAGCGGAGGCACCAGGAGGGTAAAGAATTTTCATAAGATCGCATGGCTACTAAGTGAGATAGTGGATACACAGACTGAGGTCTGATCCACTGCATTATACAGTTTTGAGGAATATCACAGGAAAGAACAAAGAGTTAGCAAGTACAGTTTGTGAAGTAATAACTTTCAAAAACAATTCAGTATAGCTCCCAAAATCTGTGTGCATGGCAAATGGAAAATCTAGAGTTGTGTTATAGCTCTTATTCCTATATGTATTTTCGCTAAGAGAAACAAATTTCACAAAACAATTAGAGAGATTTATGTTGATCTCATTCACATACAAAACCTATATATTAACAGTATAGGAAAAGGGCAGGCAACAAGGCATAGGATGTAACAGTGAGCTACTTCTGCAGATTCATTCCAAAATTCTACAAAGTGATGATACAGGGATTTCTTTCTCTTCAAAATCAGAACTGAATTTATTTTACTCACTACTTGCTAAACCCATACTTGAGAATTTTCAGTTTACAAAGTTGGTATGTCAGTCCGCTTTCTCTCCCTTCCCTAGCGCATAACCAAAAGCAGATGGCTCATACCCTCAGAATTTATTGTCTCAAAATTCTAGAGAGCAGGAGATGGCAGAACTAGGGTTGTTTCCTTCTGAGACTAATGATGACGGGATGACTTCAATCTGCAAGGTCCATTTTCTTATTGCCTTTGTATCATTTTCTCTTTGTCCCCGAAGTCATTGACCCCCTTTTATAAAGACACACTTCATATCGAATTAGACCCTTCTGAATTTATTTAAATTGATTGACTTCACAAGGACTCTATCCACAGATAACTTTACATTCTGGGCATGGTGTTGAGAAGCAGCACAGCAACACAGATTATTTTTTAAGAAGCGATATAATTTACAACCCAACTGCTGCATATAAACCGAAGTAGCCAAAGGTCCTTCAAAAACTATCCTGCGGGCATCCTTGGAAACATACAGCCTGTCTCCTAAACACACATGTCTAATTGCTTCTGTTAAGTAGTCATATTTATAACCTCAGCCCCACATTCTTCTGGAGGACATTTTAGACGAAGGTGAATCCTTTCTAGAAGAAACGAACCCCATTTCATGGATTTGGTCCAGTATCTCTGCAAGTGTTCAAGAATTACCTTAGAGTTTAACCATCCCATCGTGGGAAACGGCACAGCAACCACATACACAGTCCACTCCTTCACAACAACATGGAAATCCCAATGCAGAAACAACCTCTTCGCATGCAAGGAAGAAGGAAGTGGGTTAGGGCAACAGATTGGGTGTGGGAAAGAATCGGTGGAAATACAAATAGGAGGCAGAATGGTTGCCCCACAAACATACAATGTCTGGCATCACAGCCTCGAACCCAAACAAGGCAACTCCTCACACTGCTTAGTAAATTAGCTCTGTGGCTGAGTCCTCTCTGAGGCCAACAGAATTGTTGTCTTTAAAACCGACTATAGAAATAGGTGTTCTTAACTGAGTATTTCCTGTTTCATCTTCCAGGAAGCTGTCTCTACTCTTAAAAGCATCAGTTTCTCTGCACTTCTACTGATGTCACGCCTACTCTTAGCTATTGTCTTTTCCCTAGACTGCTACATATACTCCTACATGTGGTTTCTAGGTAGTCCAAGCTAGCCTGTTTTCAGTGTTTACTAACCCATTTGAAGGGCTTCAGTGAGCGAGTAGTGAAAACCCCAGGCATGTACTACCTACTCCTATCTTCCCTTTACTTCATTCTACTCTTGTCAATTATATTCCGTCTCCCTGGCTGCCTTTCAGTTCCTTGAATATTTCAGATGCTTTCTGGCCTCCAGCTCCATGAACTTATTTCCTTGCAGCTGAGTTAATGTCTATTCAGTCGGGTGCTATAAAATGGCCCCTGTTATAAAAACAGTGGAAGATTGCTGAAAAGTCCCAACCCCATGTTGCCTTTCCATACACCCCTGAGTATTTCCGCTTCCCAGGATTCCCTAGACCTCTGCACTGCTCACATTAATGAGATAATGCCCCACTATATATACAGCATGCAGACCCAACCATATATCAGTGAAGGTTTAATCAGATTGAAAAAAATCAATGTAAGTTATACGCTAAGGGATTTGATATAAGAAATTGCCTAATATAATGAGAATTAAGAAGTAAAAAAAACATCTATGGGAGGGATAGGATATCTCAGACTCTACTCAAAGTGACTAAGAGATCATCGTCAAACTTTTGGCAGTTTTTGGTTCTGCTCTTAAGGTTTTTTGATTTATGGAATCCAAATCACTGAGATTGTGTAATCATTATTGCTTCAAGTCTGCCAAGTGTGGACATGAGTCATACCTGCAAACCATCTTTTCAGCAACATGGAGATCAGGTGTGAATTATTCGGGCACTGTAGCTTTTATAAGCCAACTTAAAATGGGCAGCCAAGCTGTCCTTCCAGCCCTGGTCACTATTCTCACTAAACCTTTGCAGAGGCTGTTTAGACGGTGAACTCCATTTTATCTTCTTTTGTGGTGTCAACAACCCACCTAAGCGTCACTTTGCTGTGCAGAGAGCTTGCTCAGGACTTCTCTGAGTCAGTCCCTTCTCAGTTGGTCTCCATCGCTGACCCTGGTTCATCTTGTTGCTGCTCTCAGCACAAATTATTCACGAGCTGTTTATTTCTATCTTTGCTCACAGAACTGCATGCCTTATGAGCCTGGAGCTTTTGTTCTGGGAGCACTGTGTCAAAAGGTTTGTTACCTCAGCTCACACACAGTAGTGGTGCAGCCAAGGGCCAAAGGAGCAAATGCTATCAGGGGTTGTTATTATTAAAACAAAACCCAAACTTTTTATCTTACTTGATTCCCTCACTCTAAAACCCTCCATGTTCCAAGTCCCAGTTAACCACAATGGCTTATCCTCCCAAGAGCCAAGGTTAATTTGACAGATCCTTCCGGGAATCATTTATTGTAGGGAAGGCAAACAAAGAACTCCTAGAGGGGGCTCATCTTGCCTCACACCCATAATGAAGGCTTCTAACATGCCCATAACCTAGTTTCATTTAGATTTATACCCCCCAGGTGTCAACACCTACCCCAAGTCTGCCCTTACTGGAGTATAATAAATCTATCAAAGTTGCTGATTTGAGGGTATTTTCTGAGAAGAAAATGTACAATTTGTGAGCATATGTTACAGAGATAACTGTTGCTCCTGGAAACCTCTGGAAACCAAAGACACAAGGGTAGCCCTCTACCAACTAGCAAGGTCTCTCACCACTGTTTGTGGGTTCCCAGGTAGGAAGAGGGAGGCTCCAAGTTACCCAGAGGTTCATCCATTCCCTCTCTGTCCAGTTTCTACTTTCTCCCTTCACAGCGTATTTAGGCTGCGTTTGTCCCCGGCTTCCCTCTTCTGTGGTGGGAAACAGGACAGTGACATTTGCTTGCAATAGTGGACTTGCTCATACTCTTTATAACATTTCCCCCAGCCATTTGCTGATAGATGCTTTCTGAGTGGCCTGTGGGGTGGGGGAACACCTGGTGGTATTCATACAATTGAGGGTCTTTGTAGCTTTTTCACCTCCCAAAGTAAAGCAAGGAGGAAGACAGATGCTATCACAGAAGAACTTAATATACTAATCAAAAGCAGGCGATTTTAGAAAGGGTAAATCATTACCTTCCACAGCAGACTCCACGGTTCTGTTGCAGACTCACCTATGACCCAAATCGGGAATAGAGAATGATATGCTCATCTAGATGGTTAAAAAAGAATTATTAAAACAAAATACACAAATAAGACTCCCTCCACATTCCTAATTTTGGCCAGTCACAACTCCTAATCTGTTTTGCCTGCTGTGAGAATATTAAATGCTACAGTATTTTAAGGCTGAGACCGTCTGGAAGGATGGACATTGGCTTCGCTGTTTACGTTAAATACAGTGTAACTGGGGAATCCAGCAGCGGCTTCCAGGGCTGCAAGCCAACCTCCTGCTCACAAAACAACCCCTCTTCGCTGAGATAAGACCTTTGCCTAAGGCATAATGAAGCAACAGCTGAAAGGGGAGGGGGTGGTCTCTGGTGCAAGCAGCTGCTATCCTAAATTTCAGTCTTTCGATTTTTCCATCAGCACGAAAGTTCCTTTCCTTTCAGAGCCCAGTAAAAGTCCTCCCTTATCCTCCCTGCAATGAATGAGTCCTTCTCTGAGTTCCTAGAGCCCATGTGGTTCCTGCCGTCACCAACTTGTTCTGCTACTTTATAAATTAATTTCTTCCTTGCCAAAATAAATTGTGAATTCCTGGAAGGCATGGCTCGGTGTTCTTCTCTGTTTCCTCCCATCTCTTCAAACAGTATTTTGACACGGCCTGGTGGACTAAAAACAAAGTTTTGGCCATGACTTCTGGTTATTTAGCAAGATTTGCTTTCTTGGAACGGTAGTGGCGGCTCAGTAGTTAAGGGTCCTTGCTCTTGCAGAGGGTCTGGGTTCAGTTTCAGACATCAACATGGCAGCTCACAACTGCCTGTAGTTCCAGTTACAGGGCATCCAATGCCCTCTTACAACCTCCTTGGACACCAGGCATACACATGATGCACTTACAGACATGCGGGCAAGATATGAATACACAAAATAAATTAAATAAGTCTTAGACCCTAAAAAGACACATTCTCTCTTCTTCTTTTTTTTTTTTTGGTTATAGATCTAAACAATCCACCTCAAGAAATGAAAATCAGTAACCATGCCACTTTCCACTTAGAATAAAGTCTTTTGTGTGGGAGATAAGTGTGATTGTGAATGTCTGTATGTGTGTGTGTGAGTGTATTTCATGTTTATGTATATGAGTGCATTTGTGTGTGTGTATGAGATGTGTTTGTGTGTGTATGTTTATGAAGTCTGTATGTGCATGTTTGTGTGCATGAGTGTATGTATATGTATGAGGTGTATTTGTATATTTGTGTGTGTGTCTGTGTGTCTACGTGCGTATATGTATCTGTCCTTCTACATCTTTCTTTTGGTTGAAATGAATCTTAGTGGCTAGCAAAGACTTAAGTCCTGAAGTCCCCTTGCTGAGGCAGCTGCCCACAACCAGGAGCTTCTGACGTGGACTATTACAAAAGCCAGAGACAGATGCCGAGTGTGTCTGAAGCACTGCATCTTTGCGAGGGTGCCCTTATCCCTGTCCACGGCAGGTGTGGTACTTCTAACAGAAATAGCCTGAACGGAAGCTCCTGCTCAACTAGAGATAAGTTTTGAACTGGTTTAGTAACTTTCTCATGTATAAAATATTGATAATTATGGCAAAAACCTCACTCAGATTGTCAGGAGAGAGTGAAGTTGCTGGAAACCATGTATTATTCAGCAGGCACCAGTGAAGGCCAGTTCGGTACAGATACGTATGTTTCTTTTGGATTAGTTTTTTGGCAAACTGAGGCTATATTACAAGAATTCAGAAAAATAGCATCCAAAGGTTCTGCATTCATTTTTTTTACTGTAGTTATAGTGGAAATCTTTTGAAAATATCTATCAGCTACAGCAGGGGATGTTGATGGGGCTTAGGTAAACTAAAGGCAGAACAGTAACTTTAAAAAAAAATATTCTTTGTATTCTTGGATCTTCTCTCCTGATCAAAGTTTGGGATTTTATTGTTTTTAAAGGCTTTACAGTGGGTCAAGCTGCATCTAAACAGAAACCCAGGCACTGGTCCTGGCACTTTCCTGGTGATGTTAATGAAGCTGTTTTTCTTTCTAGGCTCACTATTTGCTGAGAGGGAATTTCATCTGGTTCCTAGTGAGCTTTGCTCATTCAAGGTAGGTCGTTCACCTACAAATATGGGAGAAGGGGGAAGCTGACCTTTTCTTCTTGATTTGCTGAAATAAAGTTTCAGTGAAGAAAGAGGGTTGTCCTCATCTCCATGCTGAATAGAGCTTACTGGACACAGCAGGCACTCTGGGAGCACAGGAAAAGAAAAAGAAAAACCTGAACAGGAAAAGTTAATGAAGAATTTATATGAAGTCTGGGTAAATCTTAGGCATCTGAATTTAGATGATTTTTTGTCTAATTTTAGACAATTTGTCTTCTTAAACAAGCATATTTATTTGCATTTTACTTAACATCCCAACTTAATGCTGGAAGTTTAGACATATAATTTACTATCATTTCCCAAATACATTTTTCATTTTTAACATTGTTTTCTAAATAATGAGTAGAGGTTTTCAGAAATGTGTCTTAGAAAGGAGGTAGTGTAAATGTAAATTTGAAACACTTTGTGGTCACAGAATTTATATATATATATGTATATATATATACATACATACATATACACACATATATATGTAAATAGACGTATTGTTCTGTTTATAAGGTCACAGAAACTTGGTATTATTTAACATAAGGGATAAAATAACACGACAGTCACTTTTAAAGGCCATCTTTCAAAAACCATTTCATGTAGAAGCCAGAGAAGAAGAGATTCCTAAAATACACCAACTACCAATAAATAAACCAACATTTAGTACAGAATGGTTTAGCATTTCTTTCACAAGAAAAAGAAAACAAAAAGTTTGCATCCAATGTCTGCCTGGATGGAAATACTAGGGCAAATCATGACCATGCGTGTGCGCACACAAACTTACACACACAGTAGTGCACTGTCCTCCTATTAAAGTCAATGAGACGAATCTACATTTACCTACTATGATGAGGTTTCAAATTTAAAAATGCTGTAGATCTTATGTATATCAAAATTCCATATGTGAAAAGAACAAACAAAAGCATAACACGCTCCCACATATAAATGAGTACATGCAAAGAAATCTTTAAAGAAAAAGAAAAGAAAATCTTTTCATGCTAGCCACTCAAGACTGGTTGGATTGGCAGGGGCCAGAAGGATAACATTATACTTTTGTGAATTTTAAAAAGAAGTAAAATATTAAATAACATTAAAACATAGCAATGGCCAGTGTATATATCTTTAGTCTTCATGGAAGGCATATGTGAAATGGAGGAGCACAGAGGTTGTCATAGAAACAGGTCTCTTTATCCTTTCTAGGTTTTCCAAAACTGTAGTGCTATAACTGAAGCGTTGGGGGTCTCTGAATCTACAGCCTTAAATCTAGTGTGTTTCTGCGACTGGCATTCTGTTAGAAATCATCATTGTTAAAAAGAAACACATAAATAGCAAGTGTATGCCTTCAAAGGCAGCATACGATGGGATTGATTGAAGCTTTTGAAGATAAGCATGGCCTAAATACTTTGATGCTAAATAAGAGGGAAAATGTTCTAATTATTGCTAAGGCAAGTAGCACAAATTCCATTCACTGCATCAATGAGTGGATGTATGGAGGATGGATGGTTGGTGGATGGATGGATGGATGGATTGATATATGGATAGATTCACAAATGCTTGGATTAAAAAGAAGAGCAGTTAATAATTAATCAATATAGATTCACTGCTCTTTTTTACTGCTGGGGATTTCGGAAGGTCCGAAGAGGGTCAGTGTGGGTAAGGTCCAGTATGTAAGGGAGGTTATACAACTCAAAACATCTGGGTTACTCTGTATTGCCTCCTCCCTCCACCAAAGCATGATTAATTTAATTGCTGATAGGATTCTAGGATGGCTGTGGCCCAGCAACTGGGTTAGCCTTACTTCTGCCTCCATTACAGATGTGGCCTCAGCCAAGGGCATTGCACATGTGCAAGAGGTAGATGAACAGCTGGAGTGGAAAATTACAGTGAGCCATATAAGATCCTGTGTGCTTCGTGAGTTCATTGAGTGACTATGGATGTCTCACTGATGACATTTAGCATCTGTCCATTACTCCAAATACAAGCGTAGCAACAACTCAAACCAAGTTTCCAAAATAGCACCATAATAAAGAATGGAATGTAACCTGAGTAAGAAACAAAAAGTTTCTCTGTAGCTTTGGAGCCTGTTTTGGAACTAACTCTTATAGATCAGGCTGGCCTCGAACTCACAGAGATCTGCCTACTTCTGTCTCCTGAATGCTAGGATTAAAGAAGTGTGCTACCACTGCCTGGCTCAAGACACAAAAAGTTTTAAATATGGTAGAATCAGAAAAGCGACCAGAGAGAATATCAGGAGAGAGTCACAGCAAGACTCACTTGGCTCTTAATATTCTGAATGGCCTATGGAGTAGGTGACAAGGAAAAATACAATTTATTTAAATTTGAGGACAATCTTAAGGAAGCCAGACACTTCAAAAAGAAAGCTATATGGCCAATGAAGTCAGAAAGAATATGCCTTTAATTCCTACATCTGAAAGAGAAATACATTTAAGAGCAGGCCAATGGAAAGAATTGTTCCAAATGTAACAGGTCAGATGTTTGCATTAAATCCTTTATCTTTCTAGAAGAGGTAGGGCTATGCAAAGGGAAGGAAAATGACCATTGTTCAGAAGAACCTGCTGGCGAAGAACCGTGCCCTGTGGGATGTTTAGATCTCCTTTCCAAATCTCACCCAGAGTCTCTGAAATCCTGTCCTCTTCTACCCTGGCTGTGGAGCAAAGTTTTCTGCTAAAAATCCAGGCACTTGTTTAACGCTTCCTAACACCTAAGAACATGTCCTTTTCATGCCTGCCCCCTGCTCTGGATTTACTGCTCATCCTTACAGGAAATAAAATCGGGTTGTTTAAGTTGTCTACTTAAAAACCCCTGCAGATGGGGATCTAATAAAAATGATGATAAAAAAATTAATGATCACCCTGTGCTATGCTCATTAAGATTCTGTCGAAATTCAGTGGCTGTTAGGTAAATCTTCTTTCAAGGCTTACTCTGAAGCAGAAAGAAGTGTAGGCAGAGATGCTGAAAGAATTCAGTAAGATGTGAACCTCTCTAGCCATGTCAGCAATCTCCCCTTCATCCTCCTACCCTTTCCCTCCTTCCATTCCTGCCATTCCCAATTTGAAAAACCTTATTTTGAATTGATGTCCTTAATCTCATCAAGTGTGAATGAAAAGAACATTGAAGACCTACTTCGAACTAAAGTAGTAAGTGAAGAAGGTGAAATTATTAAAAAACTTGCCATTGTTTAAAACATTAGTAGTCTTGACACAATTAGAAGATTGTGAAATGAACTCTATCATAACATCCAAGAGCGTAACTGTTCTGGGGTCATGTCAGTATTTTTGAAGTGCCTATAAGGGCAGCCAGGGCTCTGCAAACAGTGGCCATCATCATTAATTATAACCGTGCCTTGCATCCATTTCCTACTTAAAATAGGCAACCTTTGAAATTAATGTTTTGAGTATTTAATTATGAATATATAAAATTAAGGAATATTCAGTGTTGGGTAGAAAATGATACTCTTTTTTTTCCATCATTCTTTCCTTCCTTCCTTCCTCTCTCCCCCGCTTTTTCCCCCTGATTTTCAGAAACAATTTTTCAGCTTGTCTTCCCCTTTCTTACTCACATGACTTTCCAGGCAGTTAATAAAGATAATGGTGAAACATACCCAAACATATAGAAATAGAATATTTCTCTATCTACTCTTTATTGAGTACTGGGCGTGACACTCACTGCCAATTGTAATTATCATGACAAACTTATAAGAAATAAATTGAGTTGACAAATTCAACTAGGGAAAAATATACACTCATTACTCATGCATTGCTACTAATGCCACCTCCTCAAGAAATTTCTCCAATCCCAGCCATCAGCATGAACTCTTGGTGCCATAGCCCAGCACAACTTTGTACTTGATTTTGAGACAAGTCTTTCCAAGCTTGTACATCATTCTCTTGATGCACCATGTTATGAACCTCTGGGAAGCAGGCTATATCTCTCCTTCCCTTTATGTCCCATCTTCGGATAACTCATGACAGTAAGTACCTAGTACATATTAAATTAAACTGACGGAGTGTCCTTAGAGGTATGAAAGAATAAAAGTTTCTTTCCGTAAGACTTTCATTTCCTGGAGATAAATCATGGATTATAGTGGTAAATCTGAGGTGGGAGGTGATGTATGCTGTGAAAATGTTTTATTGCCATTGGTTAATAAAGAAGCTGCTTTTGACCAATGGTTTAACTGAGTAAAGCCAGACTGAAAGAAATATATATAGAGAGAGTAGGCGGAATCAGAGAGAAGCCATGTAGCCACCACCAGGGACCTGCTGAAGCCCACTGAAACTTTGTCGGTAGGCCACGACCTCGTGGTGATGCAGATTAATGGTTATGGTTAGTTTAGGATATAAGAGGAAGGTAAAACTATGCTTAAGCTATTGTTCAAACAGTATTACAAATACTATGTTTCCTGTGTGATTATTTCTGGGCTGAGCAGCCAGGAACAAACTAACAGTCACTCCCCCAACGTAAATCCATAATGGACATGTGAAAAATATCACCATTATTTTTACTTCATAAGAAAATTGAAGCGTGGAGTTTTGGGGGCTTACTCGTACACAATGTAAATAAAAGAAACAGAATATCAATTTTACCAGATACTGCTCATGGGTAAGGAGAAAATAAGAACTTAGCAACGATTGCTTTATGTTTTGATGCCAACAATCCTTTCTAAAACCAATTCTGGCAGGCATTTCATAATATCCTAACCTTACTACCATCTGCAAACACCACAGCATCAACAAGATCGCCCATACTATCCCATAACAGGGTAACATAGGAAACTCCCACAAAGCAGCCTAATGGAAAGTTTCTGTGGACAGATATGCTCCTCTGGACCGTCCTGCTTTGCCTGGATGCTGTGGGTGACCTGCTCCTTCATCTACTGTGATGCATTGTATGTAGGCAATCACAAGAGTGCCCATACTGGTCCAACTGGTCTGCATGTATCATGGGGTTGGCTTCCAACTTCTCCTTTTCAGACCTGTGAGATGAACTAACTCTTTTCCAGACAGAAACAACCAGCCCTGCATGAATGCGATTTATCCAGTGTCTGAGGCAAGTCTGTTAAATTCCACTGTGACCTTTCTGAAAAAGGTCTATCATTTGGATAAGGGCTCCAAGTCCTTTAAATACTTTGCCCCTTCAGCTTTCTTCACTCATGGCACTTTGTAAATGTTTAATCTCTTAGCAATTATTTTTGATTAATTTTTGTTTTCCAAGACCCAGTTTGTCTGTCTATTCCTGGCTTTGTTGGAGCTCGTTCTGTAGACAAGGCTAGCCTAGAACTCAGAGATCTACCTGCCTCTGCCCCTCCCACACCAACACTAGGATTAAAGGCATGTGCCACCACCACCCAGATATCTTTTAGTTATTTTATAATTTCCATTTGATTAGGCCTTGCAAAGTCTCTTTCATAGCTTTTACATAATAAAATGGCATTCATTTTGGTTATTAGCATGCTGGGAGCTAGCAAAACCCATTCATTGACTATATACTAAATAAATAAAAATACAAGACATGAAAATGAAATCTGTTTTAAAATTCTGAGACTCCTAATCAGGTGTTATCAATGGACATATCCAAATCATGACTTTCTTTTGCTTTCTCTGAACTTTGCAGTTAAATGCACAAAACTAAACACATATGGATGATTTTAACAGTTTAAAATGGGTTCCTTTAAAAAATGAAACCCAGGCATTTCCTATTTTCAATTTAGAATCAGCCAATCACTAAACAGTCATGTCATGAGAGCAATGGAAGCAACCATAGGAGGAATCTAAGATGATGGCCATTAATGACAGCATAAGAAACACATGGAAATCCAAGTTAAATTCAACCTGCACCCCTGCCAAGCACAGGCAACTCTCCAGAGCAGTGGTTCTCAACCTTCCTCATGATGCCATCCTTTAAGACAGTTCCTCAGATTGTGATGACCCCCGACCATAAAATTACTTCCGTTGCTACTTCATAACTGCAGTTTTGCTGCTTTTATGAATCATATTGTAAATATCTGTGTTTTCCAATGGTCTTAGGTGACCCCAGTGAAAGGGTCATTAGACTCTGAAAGGGTCACAACCCACAGGTTGAGAATCACTGCTCTGGATGAACAAAGGTTCAGCAGTTCATGCACATGTCCACACACCAGTCTCCGAAAAGCTTGCTGAAGGGTGCCTTTTTTTGGGCTGGGATAGGATGTGATAGGAGTTAGAACCCAGCTCCCCGGAACCCGTGTAGCCTAAAGTAACAGCTTTTTGCTTACTATTGCCTAAGCTATTTCAGCACTTGGTATAGGCACACACTTAAATTTCACAGTGATAAATGTCATAAGGTTGCTTAAAGATATAATTGTCTTTTAAATAGGTGGTTCCTTTTTGGGGGGATCCTCTTAAAATATCTGGGTAATACAAGGGGCAGAGAGCAGTATGCTTGTATTGACTGTGTTGCATGATAGAATCTCATGAGAAGCAGCAATGCACCTTCTTGCCCTCACTGTCCCTGAGCTGTCCTGTTTAGCAGGTGTCACCACCCCCTCAGGAAAAAAACAAGGAGCTCACACTAGGTCTCCAGTAATAGCTCTGTTGCTCCAATCTCTGAAAGAGGATTGGAGCCAAGCCACCCAAATTCATTGTGAGTTCATAAATCACACAGGTACCCACCAGGTGGAGGCAATCCTGTAGAACCCGGCATACAGGCTCAGCCAATTGGTAGGAAGCCCAAAACATATGTCATTAAAATTAACCATGTGATATACCTTAAGGACAATGAAAATGTGTTGATGTACTCAGTCAGGAGAGAGACGGGGTGATGATCCTGGACAGATTTTTTCCTTTCTCTCGATGAATCAGATCACCAGATTCAGTTATATCCTACATGTTAACCTCAACTCATTTATCATCTTTATTTGCATTTCACAGGCTGCTGGTTTTTAACACAGCTTCAAAACATATCGGGTTACCTGACAGAAGGATTTAATAACCATTCCTGATGTGGGAGGTCCTTCTGTCTATGTGATGCTTTTATTGGTTAATGAATAAAGAAACTGACTTGGCCTGATAGGGCAGAGTAGAGCTAGGCGGGGGGAAAACTAAACTGAATGCTGGGAGAAAGAAGGCAGGTTCAGTGAGAAGCATGTAGCCCCACCAGAGACAGATCCTCAGGATGGAACTTTACCTGGTAAGCCACAGCCACTTGGTGATACACAGATTAATAGAGTTGGACTACTCTAGGATATAAGAGTTAGCCAGAAATACACTTAAGCTATTGGCCAAACAGTATTGCAGATAATACGGTTTCTGTGTGATCATTTTAGGGCTGAGCACCCAGGAAAGAACAAGCAGCCTCCTACTACACATTCCCAAGGCTGAACTCAGAAATAAAAGTATGCCACTCTTTGAAGGCACCAGAGTGTATCAACTACTAAAGCTGGAGTGACAGGCTGCTTTGCTCCCGTGGTTACTTTGTTACCATGAAACTTCTTGCATTTGGTCACTTCCAGAGCATTAATTCTTATGTGAAACTAACCAACCTAGTAAATGAGCATATTTTCTTAATTTGTGGCTAGTATTTTGTCGACACTGGAATGTGCTTAAAATTGAGTATTAATTGCATAATTAAATGAAAGGCAGCATTCTGACTCCTAGAGCATACGTTGTGCTCTGTGGTAATTTCCTGGGTATGTAAAAACTGAATTGGGTATAAAGGTATCTGTTGGGGTATTGTCCTGCCTGCTGGAATATTTATAATTTCAGTAACACCTGTGGATAAATTTTAGTCAGAAGTGTGAATCACTAATTGTCATTTTAAACACCCTAAAAATTACTATGATCTAGCAGAGAAAGAAGAAATTATCAAATACAAAAGGCTGTCACCCACCAGGCAATTTAAAATCAGTCAGTGGAAACTTCGAAGCCTTCAAACCAGAACAAAAATTCAAAAAGTATGAGGAGATTGACGCAACCCACTAATAAGCTAATTAGGATTAAAGCCCTGGGAGTCAGCAGTGCCAAGAGTTTCCAATGGAAGTGGAGAAGAATCCGTTTAGTTTATAGAATTAGATGTTGATTCAACCACACCAAACAACCAACAAGTTCAAGAGAACATGAAAAGCAACTAAAAGTCATGCATTACCTTCAAGGGTATTGACGGTGGTCAGAATTTCAAGACTATCAACGTAAATTAAGATTAACATAGAATAATCTGAAGGTGAAGAGTCTTTGAAAACCTATGATGCATCTTCCCAGTACTGTGAGGGGGAATGGAAGGAAGGGAGGAAAACCTGCCCGTTGTATTCTGGTGGAAATTAGGGGAGAACAAAGATTACAGATCTCACCTTTAACTTTGACCTCTAAGATGAGTTAAAAATATTTGCTTTGAGCACGAATAAGAACATACAGGGGTGGTGGTGGCACACGCCTTTAATCCCAGCACTCGGGAGGCAGAGGCAGGCAGATCTCTGTGAGTTCGAGGCCAGCCTGGTCTACAAGAGCTAGTTCCAGGACAGGCTCCAAAGCTACAGAGAAACCCTGTCTCGAAAAACAAACACTCATCTGTCGCATGCTTTGTCTTTCTGATTGCCCTCCACTGTGGTAACTGAAGTGTAGTGCTGCTGAGGGTCTTTCTTATAGCTCCACTATTATTGCACAACTTACTAAGGAGGCAGAAGAGAAGAAAGTGGGGGAACCCCTTCATATGTCTTTTTATTGTGGGGAGCTGTGAACCCCCAGATTCTGAATTTCTTGTAAACAACTTGTTTTCCCCTGTTCTGAGTGCCTACAGCTGCTCTGAGCACAAGACCCTCAGAGGAGTTCCTGATGGCAGGGGAGTGGTGTCTGGTGCGTTTGGCTGGGGCGTGGCTATCCCTATATAAGCTGCCCCTGGACACAATAAAGGGGGCATTCTTGGGGTATTCCCCATTCAAGGATGACCCATGTGTCTCTGTCTGTGTGTCTTCGTGTGTTTCAATCTCCAGCCCCTTGCCCAGTTCACAAACTCTATGGTGGCGCACAGAGCGCAGATGGGTGTGGTGCGCTGCATTTTATGGTCTTGAATCTATTTTTTTTAAAAAACTTAAAAATATACTAGAACAATCCATAATCCCAGAATAATCAGCAAGAACAACTTCTTCTCTAATGGCTAAGGAGAGAAGAGAATACAATTCTCCACAATATCTCTCATGAACAGTACATATCTGAAAGACTCTCGCTCATTTATTCTCATGTAAGATGACCTCAAATAAATGTTTTTCTGTCTAGAAAAGTCCAAGTATGTACCTACGTGTCTCTTTCATGAAAAGTTCCCCAAGTAAATAGAAAATTATATAATGACTTGATTTTGTGTGACGGCCCAAATAGAGGGAAGAAATGAAAGAAAAACTCAGTCTCCAGGAAGCAAATGTCAGTTCTTTCAAATTCTTTATACACAATCAGCCAACAGCTTTGGGGAAAATAAAGCACACATCTTGTACATTAATATTCTCGTGTCAAAGGAAATGAACACCCAACACTTTAATGTCTCCAAAGCTTGCCCAAACTTTGGGAATGGAATGTATATTCAATTGCATGCAACATGAAATTCTATTTAGCACACCAGGTAAATTACCATGAATCATTATGGGATGTTTCTTTCTCAAAATGGTCATAAGATAGGGCCTTAGTCTGCCCATGTGAGTCTCAGAATAGGCACACACAGCCAGCTGGCATCCTGAAAGTGGTGATCCCAGACTCCCTCCCTCCCTTAGATGACACACACATTGTTGGGGGAAAAACAAGGTAGCCTTAAAGTACAAATCAGTCATATTCCTGCCCAAAGGCACTAAGTAAGCAGCAAGATCTAAATACCTCTTTTCCATGGAAACAGCATATGCCTCTTTCTTGGAACAAATAAGCAACTCTCCTGCATAAAACTGCATCAGAAAGAGCTGTTGTTGTGGAATAATTCATTTTTAAACAGACGCCACCATCTAGAGCAGTTAATATGAGCAGATGCAGAAAAACTAATCTAGATTTCCCTGTAGGGCAGAGCAGCAAAGTCAAGTCCCCATGTCGTAGTTGCCGGAGCTTCCCTTAATGCCTTGATGGCATTATTTATCTCAAAATAAAATTAAATTTGCAAACTGCATTTTCTGCTGAGTATCACCAAGATAATACAAATAAGTTCAAGTTCCATTTGTTTATTGGTGCCCTTTTATTTTCTAAAGTTTTGTTATTATTCTTATTATAACATCATCAACTGTGTGGGGCCGAGCTTGTTTAGGAAAGTCTGTTTCACCCTTTTGTATCACTACTGTGTAAGAGAATTAAAATTTAGAGATTATATGCTCCCGGCAAGTCTTTGACATGATGTTGTTTGGCTGGGTAGCATGTGACTGAGGGAGACAGATAAACTCACAGTTCCTTCTTCTCTCTAGAGAAAGTTGAGTTAGAGGCACATGGCACTGACATATCCTAACTCTTACATTCCCTTCTTTGGTATCTAATCTTACAGATTTACAAACCTTGTTCTGTCCAGGATGTGGCCCCTGAGAGCAGAATGGATACGTAGAAAAGTCAGTGATGGCAATGCTACCTTAACATACCTCAGAATCCTGGCCTCTCCCTCCCCAACCCAGACTTAGATAACCCCACCCTGTGCATCCACCCTTGCTTGGCATTTTTAATGTCTGTGGGATTTTCCACTCCCTATGTGGTGAGTGCAGACCTACTTAATTAGGTATCCACCAATGGCCTCCTTGCCTAAAAGGGTTTAAGAACACAACCCAGGAGGGGACAGCCGAAAAGAGCTCTTTTTCTTGGGTGTACTGGGAAGAAGCCATTTTGTAAAGCAGAATTATGTGCTCTTAAAGAGCCTGTAGAAGTCAAGAAATTTGAGCAAGAAGGTGTCTATAAATGTTCTTATATCCTCTTTTACCCTAAGCATACATGATAGTGAGCCTGCATAATCTCTCAGTATCTTCCCCATGTATGATGGTATGCAACCCTCTTCTATTTTCTACTCAGTAAATCTTACTGCTACTAAGTATCTGATGTACTTATGCTAGATAATGCTATCCTATTCTCTGTCTCCCTCTCATTTCTCTCTGTCTCTGCCTCCTCTCTCTGTCTCTGTCTCTCTTTCTGTGTCTGTCTCTCTGTTTCTGTCTCTCTGTCTCTGTCTCTCTCTCTCTCCATATATATATATATATATATATATATATATATATATATATCTCCCCTTTCTCTGTCTTTCTGATAATCATATAGTATCACTATGTGGCACAGGCTTGCTTGAACCAGTGATACTCTTGCTTCCACTTCCCAAGTACCGAGATTACAAATGTGTAGAACCTGGCCCAGCAACAATGCTATCGTTTCTACCTAAATCTGGGATTTAAAAAAAAATTATATGAGATAAAGATGGAGCCAGGCTTTCAGAGCAGAACAAGCTTAGACAGAACTTTGCTTCCTCATACCCTGTTCAGAAAATAGCTCACATGCATGATAAGCACACCCTTGCTCGTGATGATGAAGAGTGGGTAGACATCCCAGGTGTGGCTATATAGTAACTTATATAGTATAGTCTATGACTGCCAGATCTGAAAACTGAGGTTCACTTTCTAGAAGACATGAAATAAGACTAGATATCTGCAATGGTAAAGGAATTCCCCGTTGAGGGTAGTTATTTGATATACCACATTCCTTGAGCCTAGTCAAGTAGAATGATTTCTGAGGAATCTGAACTATTTTATGATTTACTTATGTTTACTTCATGTGCATGTATGCACCCGTGTGTGCGTATGTATGTGTACTTGAATACTAAGGTACAGTGTGATGTTTCAAATTGACTAGAATACAGACCCTACCCAAAGAGGAATGCACTAATTACAGGTATATTTCTTTTATAATCTAAAATGGAACTTTTTAGTAAAAGACTGCAGTAATATAATACTTAATCACATTCTAACCTCTTACCTCTGGAATTGAGATGGACATGTTGGCCTATGACCTTTCTAAAAGCTCCTACTACATAGGACCATTGACTATAAACTATAGTATTCACTCTTTGCAAAGTTCATTTTTAGCACAAAATTGCTAAAAATATACTTTTAGGTAAAATGGGTACTTACTCAAGCAGTTGAAATTGATCTGGGTTATTTGTTGCAACACACATTCTAAAAGAGGACTTTTCAATACCTCTCCTCACTTAGTAGGTTGACTAAGCTGTATTGAGGTCTGAAGATTGTAGAATATTTGTCAACATTCCCCATCTCTGCCCACAAGATGCTACATAGCACAACCTCTTCTCTTGTCCAGTCGTGATCATCAGGAGCTTCAGCAGAGAGCTGGTAAATGTGGGCACAGTGGGGCTCCATGGGCAAATATTTTAACACAGAGCACAGCTGAAGGCTGACCAATATTGGGAGAAATCGAATTAGCCAGGTTCTAGAGGCAAGAATTCATGCTCTATGAATTAAAGTGTCACTTGTAGCTGCCATCTAAAAGTCATGGCGGATCACGAGAGGCAATCAATTAGAAAGAAAAACAGGCAGGCACCAGATCATGGAAAGCCAACTTTGATTTGTTCCTTGAAAACTGAATATGCTTTGTATCACTCCTTGATCATGAAATTTTGAAAGCTTCACATGAGGCCACAGACAACAACTTGTGTGAGAGAATCTTTGTAAAGCTGAATTACGTCAAATTCACAGCACAAACGCACAGAGTGGAATGGTTTGTCCTCAGCATTTCTAATGCATTGCTTCCTTTCAAATGCATTTGTAGCTCCTCACTGCCTCATATAGCCTTGCCTCAAATAATTTTCATTAGCACACTTGTTGATTTCTAGCTCTGTTTTACATTGCATCAGAACTCTGGGTTTATCTAGGCAGTGCTTGAAGGAAATGATGTATCTGTCTGTGTTCTATTTCAGGCAGCACCACTGATTCACACAATGAGACACTTGACCTACTTAGGCTCAGCAGGGGATCTGAAGAAGCTGGGCCTTACATTGTAACAGCCACGGGACTGACATTTCTTGGTAAAATGCTTTAAATTTAAACAGAGTGGGGCTCCAACACCATCCTTCTCTTTGCTGTTCTCACGTGAGTTAGTACTGTACCAGTATTGCCTAAATATAAGTTTCAAAATACATAACCAGTGGACACCACAGAGATAGCCTGTCCATTTCTCCACAAAGTGCAAACTTTTCATGAGAGTGTTCTGTCTATTCTTGGTCTTCTCTTTTAATAAAAGCTGCCAGGAAGCTTTATTTCAGGTCCACAAATATTTATGCCATTTTCTCTGAGCTGTGTGTCTAATATGGATGCTACTTAGCACAGGGAAAGGTGATGCAGATCTAACACAGTGGAAGGACGGTTCAGATCATTTGGCATCATTGTGCTATGGGCATGAGTGAAGAAACACAGAGGAGACAGCCAACCCATTTGGGAGTGGCTGACTCTTGAGAATCATCTGGAAAAAGAAGCAAAGCCTCCTAAAGTACTCCAGGAGTGAGATCTACAAAGGTAAAGGAAATTAACCTCGTGAAGACTAGGAAGAAGATCGATAAAGAAAATAGGATGATCAAGGGGGCAGGGCTGGAAGCTGCAGCAGTATACAGAAGATATAACTCAAAGGAAGGTGGGGAAGGTTGGGAATGATGCTGGCGGAACCGAAGAGATGATGCTTCAACACGTGGGCATACATGAGTGTAGAAGAGTTTAAGCAAGAATATGATGCAAGTGGCTATTTTTGAGAAGTTATTCAATAGCTTTGTAGAAAGTTCATTTAGCAGAAAATAACAGTAGGCGTTAGATGAGTTAGTGTTCTGCAGCAGATGCCTACCTGAGGGAGGACATGGGTCTGTGGTCATAAGGTGACAACAGGGATAAAAGTAGCAGCTTTTAGGAACAGGTGGGATGGGGGGACTTGGTGCGGTATAAGATGTCCAGACTGTTAGTGAAAAGTTAGTGTACTGGGCTTCTGATTGAAGTTATTATAATTAAGCCACTTGAAAAAAAAATAAGAATCTATGATACCAACACAGTAGTAAGGCAAATATCAAGAATTTAAGGTAAACTATCCCAAAGACAAAAGGCAGACCATGGAGTGGTGGATAAAAGAAAAAGACAACATAAAAATGTAGCTCCCCAAACAGTGTAGGTTACTGCTGGTGCCCTTAGTTGCCTCTTGGAGGTTGAAAGCAAGTGTCTATTACTGAAGACATGACACATTGTGAACACATGATTTGTATGATTCAAGCTAAATCTAACTTGAAACAGACCTTCTTCCTGGGATCTATCTTCCATGGTGCCACTACATACTATGCAAGCTGCCAAAGGATGGAAATAGTTAAGAGCCCTACCCAGTTCATACACTTATGAACTGCAACACTGGCCAGCATAGAGAGAAATCTGTAAGGTACAACATGCGGCTCTCTCATCTTGGTAGTAAGCAAGAGCACTCTACTTGGACTTCAGGTCCACTCAATAGAAAGGAAATGATATCTGCTACTAGGAACCTAGCCAACTACCCAGGCCTAATAAGGTCATTTACCTTAGTAAAGAGAGTACTGTTTACTGTCATTTTGTTAGACCAGCATTAGTTTCTTATGACCTTCTAAATCTTATACCCACAGATAAGTGTTGCAACCACCCATCTGTCAAAGAAGCCTCTCTTGACAGCAGGTGTAAAACATCACAGAAAAAAATACAACTGGACATAGTAAAGAGAAAAATGGATAGTGGGGAAGCCAGCATCAGTGGCGATTTCTCTATCACAGCTTCTGCATCTGTTGCTAAGGGAGCATCATGGGGTGGAAAGATCATAGGAGATATCAGGAAGACTGCTGTGAAACTCTCTTTTCTAGAAATGGCTACACAAACAAGATTATGAAGAAAATGTCAATATCAATACACACACGAACTCAGAAGGGGGAAATTTTCAGTGGTCCCACTCCTAGACAAAGAACAACAGGCAGCTAATAACTGATGGAAAAGAAGTAGCCTCTTCAAAGGATGAGTCCTCTGACTGCTTATCCAACACAAAGTTGGCAGCCTTATACACCAACAACAAAAATAGACTCAGTAAGTTGTACTGATAAGTTTGTGCATATGTATACACACATATATGTATGTGATGATCATAATAAAAGCAAAAGAGGCTATCAATTTGAGAGTGGATGAAAATGGGAGGAGTTAAAGGCAGAATACCTGGGAGAGGCTAAAGGGAGGACAGAAAAGGGGAAAGTAAGGTAATTCTGTTTTAATTAAAAATACATAAAATTTTAAAAGAAATAAAAATAGGAGTCAAAAAAGAAAAAAAAGTACAAGAAGTAGTTTGATATCAGAAATACAAATATCACTGTAAGAACAATTACCATTAAAAAAAAACAAATATATAAGTAAATAGTAACATGCTTTTTAAACTTGCTTCTTGTGTTTGTTAAAGAACTGTCCACAGGGCAGTGCCTAACGAATTCTCATTGATGGAAGTACAGATGGGGATTGGAGAGATGCCTCGGCCAGTAAAAGCACTGCAGAAGACCCCAGTTAGGATCCCACCACCACCCAGAGAGGCACACAGTTGTCTGTACCTCCAGCTCCAGAGAATCCAGCACCCTGTTCTGGCCACACACACACATTTCTCAGTGAGCCCTATCAGACTTCAGAAACCAGGAGAAACCTTGGTTCTGTGTTCAGCAGCTGGAAGCATGGAGCCCTATGTCTGAGCTGGACCCCTGACTCTAGAAGTTAGTAGAGTATTGTCTTGGGCAACCTTCTTAACTACAATGACTCTCAGTTTTCTAGCTGTAACAAAGAGGAAATAATTAGAATTGAACTTATGCTGTTAGGAGTCTCAGAATTAAAGGAAGCTGTCCACAGAAACTAATTACTACAGTATTTGGATTAAAAAATTAAGCATTGCCCAGTATGAGTTATTATTAGTGTTATTAAACCTAGAAATTCTTGATGACAGTATATTTTCTGTTTATTTTGGGGACAAAGAGATAGAGGGAAGAGATTACAGTTCTATATTGTATTACATGTCAATGGTTTGAGAGGCTTATTAGTCTAAGAAATTGATTTATGGGCAAAGCCATTTGAGAGTCTTCCCTATGACCTCCAGTCACAAGGGGCAGATATTTTGAAGTGTCAAGCAACCCAACCAGGAATGTGGTTTGCTGGCAGTCAGATCCCTTGTGCAAGAAAGGCTACCTGTTTCTCCATGGGAAAGCTACTTCCTTCCCAGGTGTTTTGCAACTGCATCTATAGGTGACTTAGCAGTCTGGGAATCCTATATCCTAGTCATCCAGTCGAAATGCTGTCACTGTAATTCTGTCAACTTGGGCTTAGTCCAAGTTAGCTCGGAAGAAAAGCGAATTTTGACAGCCGTAAAGAGAATATGAAATGGGAAGGTCCAGAGGCTAATAGTAATTCTACTGCGTGCATTCTGGATAGTATCGTTCTGTTTTTAAACGAGCCCTGGAAATGGCCGTCAGACACATGCAAACAGTCCAATTCTGTGAGATTCTTTCTCCACTGAATAATGGGCAGCTTTAGCGAACGAAACTGTTTTAAATGAAGCATCATTGGGGAAGAAAAGCAGCCATTTCATAGTATTTATAAACTACAGTACCAGGGAAAACATGCTTTTCTGCTAATGGGCCCTTTCAAACACAGACAAATAGGAAACACACATTTTCAACTGTAGCTCACCTTAGTTATTGCCTCCTTCAATGAACACAGCCAGAGAAAACTCTTTAGTAACGTGGTTTTAACAGCAACAACAACAAAGACTCATTACTTTGACTCCTGCTATAATTAAAGATGTTTATTGACAATTTCATTTTGTTTTCTGAACTGGACTGTCACTCCAGTGGTTAACCCCTGCACTGCCAAAGAGTTCTACATACAGCTTTAAAGTCTAATATGCTTCTAAATTCCACTGCTACTTTAGATATTTTCGTGTATGTATGATTTGGTCTGGAGTCTGTTTAAAGCAGCATCATACATTATATGTCTTTCCCTCAAGACAAGTTTTCTCTGTATAACATCCCTGGTTGTCCTGGAACTAGCTATGTAGACCAGGCTGGCTTCAAATTCACAGGGATGTGCCTGACTCTGCCTCCCAAGTGCTGGGATTAAAGGTGTGTGCCACCTTGCCTGGATCAGTATAGTTCTTTGGAATGTGAACATTGCCCTTTAGCTATCACAGGGCAGTAAAGGGAAAAGCCGGCTTGTTTGTGGCCATGGATCTCTTGAGCTTGCCCACCCACAGTGTTTGCATTTAATGATGTGTTAGACACCCCAACAGACTACAATAGCAAAGGCATTTTATGGTCTTGGGATCCAATCAGTAAGAAGTCTTCACCTACAGCTAATAGTCATAAATTTCCCATCTCCCTGCTCATCTCTCCTTTTATGACCTGTCTCCCACTACCCTCCTCTCTATAACCACACCTCCTCCTCCCTCTTCACACTAATTCTACATCACTGTGTTTATTATTCTTTTCTCTTTTAATTCTTTGTCATGTGTATGTGTGTGCCTGAGTGAGTGTATGCACACTGCATGCATGCAGGAACCAGCAGAGAGCAGAAGAGAGTATCAGATCCATAGAACCAGGATCACAGGCATTTGTGGGCCACCATGTCTGTACTGGTGACTTAACTCCAGCCCTCTGCAAGTGCAGTAAGTACTCTTAACCCCTGAGCTGTCTCTAACTCATTCTTCAATGCTTCCTAAATAGGATCAAAAAGCATTTGTGCATTTAGCTTCTAGAATGTCTGAAGTCCTAGCACTTAATAATTCATTGAGCTCCTACACCGTGCCTAGCACTGCTCAGTGTTCTAAGGAACAATTAATCCTTGTGCTGCAGAGTTCGCCTCCAGCAGGAAGCACAACATATGTTGAATGTCAAAATCTCTGAGCTGGAAACTGAGAAACTAACTGTCTAGTCAAACTCTGTTTAAAAAGTATTTCTTTGGATTCTGAGGTTATGCAATAGTTATATCATGTTCCCCTTCTTTTTCCTCACTCCACACCCTCCCATTTACTCTTCCTTTCATTCTTTCAAAGTTATAGCCTCTTTTCTAATGAAATACGGCCCGAATATATACGTATATACACATGTATTGCTAAATGTTTTAATACAACCTGTTAAGACTATATAATGTTCCATGCATATATGCTTTTAGGGATGACAATTTGGTCAACCTTATATCATGGAAGTCACCTGTCATATACTGATAAACAGTGATTCTCTCATTCTGAAGAACAGTGACTCCACTCATGCTCCTGAACTTTCTAGAAGAAGACAACCATTGTCGTGCATAGCTCTTCTTCCTCATGGGAAATCGAATTGAAAGACCCTACAAACCCCCTCCTCAAAACCCGCAGCTAGCATGCTCCCTGGGAGAACGTCCTGTTTGCTTAAAAGATTCTCGAGATCAGCAGCTAGCCTGCTCTCACGAGGACATCCCATTTGCTTAGGAAAGCAGGATGTCAACGAGATAGGATGACTGCAGAGCAGGATATCTATAAAGATAGGACAAAGCAGGATGGCTGAAAAACAGAGGATACCTATAAGATAAGAACCGGAGATCTATTGCCAGACACCCATGCTGGGAGAGGAAAACCATTCATGCCCCCTGCCTCATTCCGACCGATCAATAACCACGCTTTTCTGCTTCTGTAAAACTTGCTTTTTGCTGCCCCCTGTCCTATAAAAAGCCCTCCTCCCCAGCTGGCAGGCGCGTCAGTCCTCCGAAAGACTTTGCGCCCGCAGGTACCTGTGTTTACTCATTAAACCTCTTGCGATTTGCATCCGCATGGTCTCGGCTTGTTCCTTGGCTCTGGGGAGTCTCTCCCCCCGAGAAAGGGTCCCCTTCGAGGATCTTTCAGAATAGGATTCCTTATATTCTTTTCCATTAGCTCCAGATATATGAACTTAATTTTTCCTCCCTATAAGTGTTTTCCTACTGGGAATTTTCTAGTGACCTTAAGACTACATCGATTACTATTTCTTACTGATCCAGATAGTTCTCTTGGACAATATGCTCTGTCTGTGGCTGCACAGCTCTCTACAGCAAGACTCCTTGTTTCCCACAGCCAACTCACAACTCGCTTCCACAGTTAATGTGAGTTTCTACTTCTCTGCTATCCTGGTACCTCAGAGGTCCTGCCAAGTTAACTGCTTTATTTCCTTCGGGTGCCAAGCTGTTCTGTTTTCTGCATCCCCAGGTAGCAGGTTCATTCTTCTAGTTACTAAAATCTCCATCATCTTTTATCCCTCATCCTCTCAGTCTTGGGATGGAAATGGAGACTCATAAAGTATTTTAAAGTATTTAATTGTTACAGTAAATGAAACAGAATATACTAAACACTCTGAAGACTGACTGTATCAGGGCATTGGAAGGAGAGCTGGTGTCCCCACAGCTTCTAATATAGGAGTAAATCCATGAGTGAAGATGAGCTTTGGAAACACAAGCAGAAAAGGAGAGATAAGACATGATGAAGAAATAAGTAGGATACACGTGTGAATATAATACCAACTAAATCGGAGGTTTCAGGATAAAATGGAGAATCTGGTTGTTTTCTAATCTTATTATCAATAACTTTAAAGACATCTTTCCCCAGTTAAGAACTCAAGTCTGCAATTAACTTAAAGATGCTGAAATATTCTTCACCGAGTCCCTTGGCATAACAGCAGTAGTCAGCAGGAGCAGGGTTCTTGGTCCCCATGGTTCAGCGTGTGACTGGAGAGCCTTGGGCTGCTTTATGGGATGTGAGCTTCAGGGATCCCAGTGTTCCCCTTTGAAGAGAGCTTCATCTGCCAATAAATCTCACGGGAAGGGAATTCTATAGTGCGTTCACACCATGGCTTTCATGAGAGCTAAATAATTGTCGTGAACAAATGGCGCTGGTTAACTCGAGGTGTGGTAATGATGATGATCCCTAATAGAGGCACTGTGTTTAGCTAAAGGAGTCCTCAAAGATTTATATGAGGAAAATAAGCTGGAACGTTTTACAAGATTTCGACAACAAAGAGCAGTGTGGTTGTCGGTTTCAGTTTTGAAGACACAAGCCCCAACTGGATATTTTAATTGTTCTCCGGGCTGCCTGGGAGATAGGCTGAAGTGCAGAGAAACTGAGAAGAACAGGGACAGGAGGGCAGAGCCTTTCTCCCCCTTCCAGCGAGGTGAGACTTCAGCTATTCTCCATTTATCACTGCTTTCTCTTTCTTGCCTTGATACTTGGGGATTTACTTAATACTGTAAAATTAAATGGTAGAAAGAAAATTGCAGGCATCCCCCTGTTGTACGTTCTGAAATGTTAGATCATTGTGTTTTTAATATAAATTGAATTTAATTAATTTTAGCAATTTACCCTAACATCAAAACAAGAGAGACACAAAATTCAGAAATTAAACTGATTGATTTAAAGAAAAATACTCTGTGAATTTATTAGGGGGCTAAATGGTGCATGGCACAATTTTTTATTTAGCACTGAAAAGTCCTTTATATGAATTATTTTATTTATTTGTTCTTATGAAATGCCCATAAAATAATTCAAGCAGATAGAATTAGAAGTCCCAATCATACATGAATAAAACAGAGTTGAGAGTTGCTTAACTTCCCCCAAACTCAAATGTTAAGAACTTCTAAGATAATCTGTGCTTCAACCTTGTAGAGCATACTATGTCCAAAGTAAGTTTAACGTTAGCCTTAAGATGTCCATATGAGTGAGGTCTGGAGAGAGTGCTCTACGGTTAAGAGCACTGGATCCTCTTCCAGCAGGCCCAGGGTCGGTTGATTCCCAGCACTTGAAACTCATGGCCACTCACACCATGTATAATTACAGTTGCAGGTGATCCAATGCCCTATTTTAGCCTTCTGGAACACTGCACATGCATAGTGCACAAATATACATGAAATCAAAGCACCCATACATATAAAATTTCAAAAAGAAATTCCTATGTTAAGTTTACTATTCATAGTTGAAACATAGGAAATGAAGGATCACTAAGAAAAACTCAAGGACAGTGTTGGTGGTGGCATGAAGATAATGCGGTTCTCTGGCTCTGGTTTGGCTCTCAGACTGACATCAGTTACCCTACAGCATCCTGAATCAAACCAAAAAACCATACCTTCAGCTGCTGGTCCACCATACTTTGCTGTGCTATTGTTTTCTGCTAGAATTTGAGATCTGTGAGGAAGGAATGAGTGAGGGCCTTGTGTAAGGCATCACTGGTGATCGATAGTAGTCTAGGGATTTGAATCAAAGTTGATAGACTGTAAAACCCATACAGCATATGCTACTATAGGACAGTATATTCATGCTAATCAATAAAGAAACTACGTGTGTGTATACATAAGTATGACAAGGAAAAAACTTTCTTATTTTATTATTGATTTTTATTCATTAAAATAAATACTGACTTGTTTCTTTCCTTTCTTTCTTCTTTTGAGGTGCTGGCAATTGAACCCAGGGTCTACTCCATGTAAACGAAGTGATCTACCACTGAGGTGTATCCCCAACACTCCTTCAGCTTTTATTTTGAGACAAAGTTTTAGCAAATTGCCTAGGCTAGCCTGGAATTCACTTCTAAGCCCAAGAATGACTGAAACTTGCCCTCCTCCTCTCCTGCTCTTCAGACTCCAAAGTAGTTTGAATTATATGCCTATAACTCCAGGCCCAGACCTATTGATCTCTTAAGAATAAAGAACTTGTGTGGTCATCTCAAATTATCAGTCTCTACCTCATCTCATATTCCAGGTATAAGAAATGCAATTTTGCCTTTACAACCTCATTTTAAAGGGAGTGCCTAGTGGTAGACTTTTTAAAAAATGACAGAAACAGGGTTGATCAATGACTTGAAAAAGATATCGAGGCTGGGAAATCATTGAGGAAAGACATCTATGAGAGGAGGCCTGGGGACCAGGACAGTAACGGGGAGAGCAAATATAAGCAGAGCATAGTGATTGATATGCGTGCATTAAAATATAATGAAACCCACTATGTTGTGTACCAAACTAAAAGCATAATTAAAAAAGTAATTGAGTCTCAGACAGTACAAGCAGAGAGAAATAATTAAGCAAAGATACAAAGACAAACCTTGGGGTGAAATAAAACAAATGAAAGCTACCCAATTACAGTTGTGTTTGCTCAGTGGCCTATCTCAACCTCGTCTAGAAACTCAGCCAAATGTCAGTTTCTCCCACCCCCCACCCCGCCCCGCCTCAAGAAGCACTTTGTGAGTAGGTACTGACAAGGAACATGGTGGCCGTTAGAGCTGTACTGGTAAAAATCTGTTGTCTTTCAGTGATGTTGTCCTCTGGAAGCTTTTGTCCTCCTGCTCACAATACAGGTAGGTGCCTTCCTGACCCCTGATGAACATGGCAGCTACATTCCAAGCTGGAAGAAAGGGAGGAAGCAGAAGACAAGAAGAAGGATGCCCAGTAGAATGACATCTTCCGAGATCCCCAAAGACTGCTAGGTTTCAGTTTATAAAAGTCTCATCACATCCATATACATCCAGCACCTCCACTTACAAAGACATTCAGAACTGAGGCTGTGTGGCATCAGGAAACACAGTTAGGAAGGCTTCCTGAGGTCAGAGAGAGTGAATATAGAGGGGCCAAACATCAGCTTCCATGAAAAGGCACGGTTCACAGACAGTAGATTTGCAGAGTGAAAAACCCAAAGGGACCTATGAAGAAAATACTTGGCCTAAAAATATCTGCTATAAATATAGATAGAAGCATGCAGACAACAAAATTGGTGTCTATTAGTGTCAAGTCGAAAACATATAAAAAATATTTATAACAGCACCAAAATGTGGTTTTCATCTAGAAGTAAATAAATCTGATAAAAGTTTGAATCCTATGGAAAATCATGCATTTTATTAGAAAACAGAAGTACCTGTACAAATGGAGAACTAACTTATACTATGAGACCAGTATTATTGACAAAGTAACTCAAATGAATCTATACATTCCATGCTGCAGATATTTTTGTGGAGTTGTGCTCTACAATGCTGTATTTTCTTATGATTTTTACAAAAACTGATCATAAAATTGATTTTATTTTATAGAGCTTACTGATATAAATGAAGTAAATTTGCCATTCTTTTCTTATGTAGACGGTGAATTCTGTGTTGGATTATGAGTTAGGAACTTAGAGTGGCAATGTCCTGTTTAAAAAGTATTTTTCTTTTTTCTCCTCATTATAGACTGTGAACTTTTGGAACATAATGAACAAATCTTATACAATGAGATACGACTCCATAGACCAGAGAACACTAATGCGACACGTTTGTGGAACCTTTTCCAAAGTCTTCTGGAGAGATGGGAAAGCCAGCTGCATGCCCCCAGGCTCTCAGGCAGGCCATTTGCCTAGTTCAGGACACCAACTCCAGTCTGGCCTAGTGCAGCAGGGGGAGGTCCTGGCCTGCCTGTCTTCTAGAGTGCTCGCTGTCATGGAATATTCTGAATGGTAGTTATGACACATCAGTTCTCATTTATATGTTTCATAAATCTTCTATGTCCCAGGTTTTACAAATGGTGCTTCCTTCAAAAACCCTCACTATTTGTTTGTGACTCATTTTAGTCCTTTCTTATCTGACCTTCTTTTGAATCATATATGTACATGCGCACATGCCTAAACACATACATTTATTTTGGGGATTTGATGTCATTGCTCTTCATCCTGACTTCCATTGACAATTATAAAATTATAAAAATAACTGCTGAGACAGCTCTCTAAAGTGCTGAGAACCACGCTGACTGACGACCTGGCATTGGGAGGAAGATGCTTTCTGTATTGTATCAAATCAATATGGTTGATATTCAGTACTGTGGAAAGAATAACCAATTAGTGCAGAGATTAACCCGAACAGCACGGTTCTCGAATCTTAGGCTCTCCTGACACCTGAAAGATGCCAGAAATGTTTAGTTTTAATGGAGAAATGGTAGCCAATATGGCCAAACGCTATAAAAATAGCAATGATACCTATAAAATGTGTCATTTTTGCGTACTTTATCTGCAAATAGGTTTGACATATGGAGTGATACCTTAGCTAGTCTACTGATGAATAGCTGGCCGTGATGTTTCCCACAAGAACAGTCCGGGTGGCAGACAAACAGAAGTCTCTAGAAGCAGAACTTTACTTAGACCACTGGCAGATGGGGAGCTAGCCTGCTAGTGCAGAGTGGCTTCCACATGACCACGGATCTCAGCTATGATGCTGAAACACATGGTAACAAGCCTGGGGGAAGAAGACAGCGCAGTAACAGCACAGTGTAGGAACCAGCCATGAGTTCATTTGCTGTACTATAAAATACGGTTGGTGAGAAAGCCCCCATCTGCTTCTGCAGAGCCCACATCCAATTGTCAGGGTGAGAAAAGTACAAATAAAATCAAGCCACTGAGAGTTTATTCTATTCCTTTATGTTAAACCAGGCTATTACTACATAAAACAGTATTATCATTGTTCTTAACCTACTGATAAGGGCATTGGATTCTTTGAGCATATTCTTCACTAATATAAGACACTGCCCCAAATAGATAAGATTCCTATTTGATCCATAAGGAATATTCCCATAATTATGTTCATCCAAAGGCTGTGGGCGAGAAAACCCAGGGAGAGCAGCAGGATACTCAACTGTTGGATGAGCAAGCCTGGTGGCATGGCTTTAGCTCCCGGAATTTCATCTAGAGGAGAAAACAACACCTCAACCAGGTGGTTTCCAATTTTCATTAGTTCTGCAACCACCTTTACAGTTCAAAAGCAAACCAAGCTCTTAACACTGACTTTACATGAACTGAACTTAGAATGCCTTGCTGAAATAAAGTAGGAATTCATAAATTTATTCAAAAATAAAGTGTAATATTTGGAACCTTTCACCCCCCGATGGTATTTAGGGTGTTCACGATTAAAATTTCTACAACAGCAACAGATGACCATGGTACAAATTTTAACCCGAAACTTTGGAGGACTTTGGTTAAGTGAAATTGAATTGAAACGATGTGCAGAAACTAAATAACAGGTCTTGGGCCCGAGAAAACAGAACAATATTACAGAAAAGAAGTAAGGTCAACCCTGGATGTGTAAAACCTAGCAGAATATTCTAGAAAGCATTTTTGCAGAGTTTGGCTAGGTCCTAGAGGTCACCAGGTGACAAGCATCTGCGTTGTGGATGACCAACAGCATGAGCCTCAAGAATGGGGCTTTGAGAGAAAGTGGCTGCTGTACCCAACAGATACATCATGGCCCTACAGTTTCCCTGGCTCAGCTTTGTGTGGGAAGCCGAAGTCTTATGGGCAGGAATCTAGACACTGACTGGTCTGTGGAGACTTAGTATTTCCCAGAGTTTCTGCAGGTCAAAGAGCATTTAAGGCGAGTGGCTGAAGACAGAGCAAGTCCAGCGCTTCCCTGGGGCAGATCTTCTTACCAGTAGGACCAGTTTATCCTGACTTGGAAGGAATGCTTTTAAACATCGAAGCATCTGTGGTATGAGACAGAATGGTTCTCAACTAAAAGTCCGTATAGTCCCGTGAAAACATCCCACGGACGCACTGTGTGTATGAAGAACACATTGAGCAAAATGGAAATCCAGAGTCAGAAAGCTGGCAGAGGTCTCACCTGAGAAGAAAAACGCACACCTAAAACACGCAAAGCAGCAAGAGCCTTCTGAGACCGTGTCCCAACCCCACTCCTATGCCCTTTCCAACTTGAGTGTGTGACGGGAAAGCTGACCAGTCTGCGTTAGATGCTTTCCTTCAGAAGCACTTTGCCGCTAGCAGGGAAACCTTAACCAGAGTTCAAAAGCAAGAAATGGTCATGCTGAGTAACTGAGTAACCATGGGCAAGGACCACAGCGAGGTAAATATAGCGCCCTTTTTTAAAGCACAAGCAAGGATAAAAGAAGTGAATTTGGGAGAGCAGACAGAGAAACATATATTCTGGCCGAAGCGCCACCCAACCCTGGCATCCATATACCCAAAGAGTCCAAAATGTTCTGGTGGAAGCTCCACTTCAATCCCCATCCCCCATCTTTCTCTCCCTAAACTCTGCCTCATCTCAGAATGTCAACCACACATGGCTCCTCCCCCAGAGATGCTTAAGACCACTCCCACAGTGAATTGCAACTGCTCCCCCCCTCCCCACCCTCCCCCACGCCCAGAAAACAGACACATGAGTTTTTGGTGGGCTCTCTTACCTGTCTCTCTCAGAGGCTGGGAAATCATCTGGGAGCGTTTTACCCATTAAACCTAGGCTTTTTCTAATTTAGTTTGATTTGGCCTGATTTGGATTGCTGCGTTAGCAGAGAGGTTTATCGGGTGCAGAAACTTTTCAAAACACACACTGTGGAGTGCCATGGTAAACGGCTAATGGTGGGGGAATAAAGTCCAGAGAAGTTCACGGACTCAGACTCACACAGTAAGTTTCTGTGCTGGGCCTCATATCCAAGTCTAATTCCAAATCTTGGCACCCAGTTCTATTATCTACTACCTCTCTTAATATTTTCTAAAGATTCAAGAACAAGCCAAAGACAGAGAGAGAGAGAGACAGAGACAGAGACAGAGACAGAAATAGTATACACACTCTGCTTATACCTCTTGGCGAAGAATTCCTCAGCCATTTAGAAATAGTTTAGATTTCACCAAAGTCATCAAAGTAGAAATCCGTTGCCTTTGAAAATGCTTTGAAGTTTTGGAAACTTCGTGTCAAGTTGCCTAGCATTTAATCTTTGTCATTAGTGGAAACTATGCACCCATCACTAAGCCCAACACAGAGTCAGCACTCACCTGGTTACAGAAAAGAACACAACCAAGTCAGGTAAAAGTTGCCCCAAATGTAAGATAATTCTTTTGCTGACTTTTGCTTTAAGTGACATTTTAAAATATGTTGCATTAATCAAATTAGCTGAACGACTTATGGTCATTTTGCTAGGAACAGGCTGCTAGACGTAATCTCTGGTTTTTCCTATGAACCTAAACGGCATCATTCATTTCTTACTCACCAAGTTGTGCGATTTCATTTCCGTAGAAGTAGGAAATGCATCTCTGTAGTCATATCCACAGTGCTGTGTCTTCTGGGTTGCAACAACACTCCCCTTAATTCCCTCCCTGCAGTGACTCCGTCACTGTATCTAATCTGGCTTCAGTGACATAGAAAAGTAACCACTTAGTGAAGGAAAACATAATCACATGATATTCTTCTAGTAGCAAATTAAAACCCTTTTTAAAAACCCACAGAAACAACTAACCTGGGCTCATAAGGACTCACAGAGACTGAACTGACCATGAGGGAGCCTGCATGGGACTGACCTAGGCCTTCTATAGATATGTGACGGTTGTATAGCTTGCTCTACTTTGGGGACTCCTAACAGTGGGAGCAGGCGCTGTCGCTAATGCTTTGACTGGCTTTTGGGAACCTATTCCTCTTAGTGGGTTGCCTTGGCCAGTCTTAATACAAGGGGAGGTGCTACCACAACTGGATATAGCATGCCTTGTTGACACTCATGCGAGGCCTGCCCCTTTCTGAAGAGAAACAGAAGAGGAGTAGCTTGAAGTGGTCGGGGAGGGTGGTTGGAAGGAATGGGAGGAGAGGAGGGAGAAGAAACTACAGTTAGGGTGTAAAATAAGTGAATAAATTTGATTCAATAAATAAAAATCCTGGACACTAGCCCTTCCTAACACCCAGCTACGGGTCTTAGCTCTCCTTTGGGAAGCCATCCCTTACTTAATACCATACATCTCCAAAGCATAGCCACGTTGGCAATGGCTTCTGTTACTTTGATGACTGTTTAGTTAATAATTTGTCTTCTTGACACAACTGCAGGCATCAAAGAAGGTAGGAATCATGGGTCTTGCTTACTTCCATGCTTTCCGCCCTTGAGACGATGCCTGGTATTTATTATATAAAGGCTTTTTTGATGCTTCATTTATAGATGTTTGCAGCTTATAGTAACTTGATTGTCAGTAGATGTCTTTTTTTTCTAATATTTTCCCCAAAAGATCAGCTAAGCTTTGAGCTGTATTTTTACAATCAGTGGCCAACATTTATTTTCTGGCCAAAGAGGCAAGAACTCTTATTTAAAAAAAAAAATCCAGGATGTAAGCAAACCCCTGCTATTATAGAGCTGTTGAAATCTCCAAGCCACCCAGTTTTCAGTAAAACAACCAGGGCATCCTTAGCAACCTCAAGGAAAACCGACCTGTGCCAACAGTTAGATTAAAACGAGCTATTTCTAGAGTGTTAAGACTCTCCATACTGGAATATCTGCCAGGAATTGACTATTTCAGCACAACACTGTGTTCTGAAGCAAGAATTCTTTGATGTGGACTTAAGCTAGATTGTAGAAAAGCCATAATGATGGCCATAACCCCTTCCTTTCTCAAGTCAGATTGTTTATATATCAGGGTTTTAACTCCAAGTTTTATGGATCTCTAAGTTTATTTGACTAACGCCATGCTGCAGTTTCTTGGCATTCCACTTTGATAAAGTGTGGACTAGAAATGCACCTTAGATGGCTCACACTTTTCTTGGTGAGAAACCTAACTCAAAAGCCCATGCTGGAGTCAACTGCATCTTGTTGGTGTCTGTCTATGCAGCTTACTCAAAAACAATCATTGACTTGACTAACACAAAACTCAAAACTTCACTTGTCTCTTTTTGGGGCAGCCACCTACCACCTGAAACCTTCAGGAAGTGTCCTTAGTCTTTGCCTGGTGGAATCCATGTATTGGAGTGATGAACATCACTTGGTTTTGTAGCAAGTCCTAGAGTAACTTCCTGCCTCCAGCATCAGACTGGGTTCAGATGAATTTAAAGCACACATTTACTGAGTGTGTTAGAAGGGCCAGCTACTCCCACCAGCTATGATAATAGCATCCTTCAAACAACCTTAAGTTTTGGAAGTCATTGCATCTCAGAAACAAGACCATATGGGAAGTTTTGGATAACAAAGTGTGGCAGCAAGACAATCAGGGTTGTCCACTCAATCATGACTGCTCCGGATTTGGTCTCACATTTTAGAATCGTATAAGTTGTTTAAGCATGTATACAAGAAGGGTGGCATCCCATCCCCAGGCTTGCATGACTCATAGGGAAGTAGTCATTTCCAGGAGTTGACCAGAAAAGGTGAGGCTACAGAAGGAGCTGGACTGGTGCAGATGCGAATTACAGAAAGAGGAATAAAACACTGCAGAAAGAAAAAAAAGAAAAAAAAAAACAATCTTTTGTTGCTAATTGCTTGTCATGGAATGTTTTTGGTCAAACCCAAATTATTAAAGTTTATTTATAAATCGCTTTTGTTTTATGTGTATATAGTTGTCATAGAGAATAAGCCACTGCGACATAATGAATAATTAAGAATACTTTCCTTTGTTCCTTGTTTTTTTGTGTCAGCCAAAGTGGTAGGTAGAATTGACCTAAAGTTGCCTTGAGTGAAAAAGAAAAGAGGGCTAAAACCTTACAGGCAGCATTCTAGCTCTCCCAAGACCAACCGCACCAGCCAGGGTCAACAGAGTCTCACTAATTCATGCCGGGGTTCTGTTCTCACCTCGGCCTTGTTCATTCTATGCAAAAGCATCCTGCAGTCTTAGAGGCCATCTTGAGAAGCTAAGCTCCCACTTGTTCCTTTCCCATTAAGTGTTCATGTGCACTCTATGTAAGCTGTGTTGATAGACTACTTCCATAGCTTGGATTCCTCCAGCCCTCATCCTCTGACTCCCCACTCTGTACAACAAAGGACTCCAGATCTCTTTCCAATAATCTATATACTATTTATCCTTTATACAATACTGAACCCCATTAAGCAGCTTTTGAGATCTCTTGGTTTCAGAGACTGCAAGTCATTAAGATGTACTTCTGCAGTGGACACTGCACAGGGAAAACTTCAGATCTGCAAGCCACGAAGCCAGAGAGGGTTCCTTTCTGGTCTTTTGCCCTCCGTGCTCAGAGGTCCTTAGTTGTTCACAAGATTGTCTACCCCAGAGTTTTCATTTGTAAAATGGTTAACGATGCTATCTTCCCGAGTGACTGGTAGAAGCTCCTTTTGATTTGTTCTCATTTGCTTTTGAGACAAGGTCTTTTATTTAGTATAGACTAGGCTAGAACTCATTGTGTAGCCCTGGCTGGGTTCAAACCTGCAATCTTGTCGTAAGCCACACACTGGGGCAACAACTGTAGGGTTTCATCCTGGATGAAATTCATACATTCCAGGACATGAGTATGGGGATTAGAATTAATAAGCAAAAAGAACAGAGATATGAGAGAAATAAAAGACAGAAACAGAACAGCACCAGGAAGGAAATTCAGTGACTACTGAACCATCCATGTTGATTTTCCACTTGCTTATATACTTCACTCCAAAAGGGAAGTGGGGTTCATTAACATGATATAGGGAATAGACCTGAATTCTCTGACCTTTGGTCCAGGTGGAGCAAATCCATCTCTGTACTCAAAATACTAATCAACCACACCGTAGTCAGGGTCTCTTCTTTGTAGCCATATCTGTTGTCAACAACTTTGAAAGTAAGTAAAATAAGTAAAAATAAACTCAAACTCTCTGACCTCCAGTCAAGGTGGAACATGCTCCGCTCTGTGGGCCCCCACACAATCCTCTGCTGTAGCTCTCCATGGCTGGGATTAGAGCTGTACACCACAATAGTCATCTTAGAAACACTTACCAGTGCTAAGCTTTACATACGGTAAGAAGGATGACGAGTGTTGGAGACTTTTCTTGGTCTCCCAGCGCTCTGACTCATAAAATGAGCACTGATGACCAATGAGGAGAACAGTATTCTTCATGGGAGGCAGAGAAACATTACCATTAACCTATAATAATCCCTAAAATGTAACCTTTAGCTAGCTACCCTGTACTAACCACACTTGGGTTATGTTTCTGCACTTGCTTGTCCTGGAGGTCACTAGTGGAAATAACCTTGCCTCTCCCATTCAGGTACAAGAATGACAGCTCCATCATTGGCCTAGGCAGACATCCAGGTATTCGAGGGCTAGAAAAAAAGACTCTTTACAGAAATCTCCTATGCCCAAGGAGGAAATGGAACCCATTGTAGTTTTATACATCTGGAGAACAGGGTGGATGTAGTGCTATTTGCCTAGCTAAATGAAAGTTAAATATTTAAAACTCATGAATCTTTGTGAGTTGTGAGTAGACTCTCCCTGTGTAACAGGACATGCTAGGACATGAAGCATTATGAAAGTATTCAAATATTATAGTGGTTATGTTTCTAGATGGAAAAATATATGCAGCATAAATAGGATCCTGTTGTATAAATATGTATATAGAAATAACAATATGGTTTTGTTTTAAAAATGAATGAACTTAACTTAAAAACCTCTTTTGGTGCGTAACAGCCAGAAAATATTCCTTACTCTCTCTTCTCCCAACCTTCAAGATGCTCAAACAAAGGCCTGTATAGAGCTATGTTTTGTTTGTATAATTGTTTCTTGTTCAGTACATACTTTTTAAAGTTTTCACTGATGTGACATAATTGATTAACCTGTTCTTCATACTTCAAAGCTTATGGATAGCAGGTAGCACAGACTCGTGTGTGTATTCTCTAATACCATTTCCCAGCCAGCCATTATCTGCAACTCTTGATCGTGAGCATGTGTCAACCTGGGCCTGGCACATGAAGCTACAAACACAATGTGATCTAACACATTAGAAAAATGCATATTTGACTTTTCTTTGGTTTAAATTTTCAGTTCCGCTAGACTTTCCTGGAGAAAATAATGTAAGGGCCCTGCAGTTTTGACTAAGCAAATAAGCTGTCTGCCAACAAGAAAAGGCAAAGCCCCACCCGGTGGAAAATGTCACTATGCAGCATGATGTGATGTTTTAGCTTTACTGGAAAGGTGGCTTTTCTACGTCAGCCTTTTAGCCAATGCGAATTCCGTAGATCACTGGGAACAAAGCCCAACCATGCCAGCATCACACGATCTAAATGGCAGGTACAACTACTTAACCCGGGACACTGTGGAGTACCACGGTTTATGCTGTTGAGTGGGAAGAGGAGACATGACTATTCCCAGAGGAAAATGATAACCAATGTATAGCAGAGGGAATAAAGACGGGAGATGGTTTCCCTAGTCTACACTACAAACTTCAATTCAGGGAGCATAGCTTCAGCAAGCCGGTGGGAGATCTCTCACAACTCCCTGTAACTCAAGTTCTAGGGGGACCTGGTACCTCTGGCCTCCACAGGCACTTGTACTCATGCGCACACAAACATACACACACATACACACACAGACACACACAGACACACACACCTGCAACTTTAAAGCAAACACATAAAGTGAAATATTTGCCAAGTTGGTCTGCACAGCAAATTCCAGACCAGGCTTACATAGTGAGAAGGTCAAAAGAAAAGAAGGAAGAAGGAAAAGGAAAGGAAGGAAGGAGAGAAGGAAGGAATGAAGGAAGAAGAAAAGCCAGGATGAGAGAGGTTTTCTGTGACTTTTTGATCTAAGTCCGGGAAGGAGGAACTGGCTAGCACCCGTGAATTGACTTTGGCAGTGGGGAGCCTTCCTTGTCAGTGAACTCCATCTGTGCCTGCCTGTGCAGGCAGTTACTGATTCCAGTTAGGAAACACACAATGCCTTCGGCAGAGAAGAACCAGCTTGGCGGTCCCTCTCTTCTTCCTCCACTTCCACTCCCCTCCTCCTTTCTCTACTTTCTCTTCATCCAAGAAAAGCATGAGCATGAAGCAATCGCAGAGGAACTTAGTGACAGAGGTGGGAACGGCGATGGAGAATGTGGGTCATGGAGCAAGTCGTATGACAGCGCTGTCCTAGAATTTTGCTATTTCTCTTCCCACTAAAAGAGCTGATCATAAACCGTCTTCCTTAAATTGTAAACAGAGAAAATAGTGCTTTATATAAGGGGGTGAGGGAATTGAGTGCAGGTAACGGGTGCAAATTATGGAAGAGGTTATAGAGCTAATTCTTTTTCTAGTTCCAATTCTGTCATGGAATGTCTTGTTTTGGGTGGTGGGTAAGTGTATAAAATTTATTCAATACCCAAAGTGCGAAATTTAATGGGAGACTTCACAGCTTCCATTCTGAATACCTAGTCTAACCATATGGAATGGATGTTCTCAACCTGTGGGTCATAACCCCTTTTGGAAGTCAAGCGACTTTTTCACAAAGGTCATCTAAGATCATTGAGAAAAAACACAGATTTAAATTACTACTCATAACAGTGGCAAAACTACAGTTACGAAGTAGCAGTGAAAATCATCTATGCTTGGGAAGCGTCACGGCATTAGGAAAGTTGCAAACCGCTGGTATAGACGCTCTTTAAGTTGTATATGTGTGATATTTGCATTCATTGTCAAGGGTTTTAAAATAATAAAGGTCACAAAACTTTTAGAAAGACAAGAAAAGAACATGGTATTGTGCTAGGCAAAGCACACCACCCACCCAGAGCACCCTTCTGAGTGGGTGTCAGGAAGAAGAGCATCAACTTTGTATCGGCTCCGCTTCCTAATTCTGGAATCCACAGCTAAATGTCAGAAGCTTGGGGTCTTCAGCTTCTCTCTTGCCTCTGACACACTTTGATGTTGCTTTCCTTGTGGCTACATCAGATTTCCTGAGCGTTGACCATGGACAGAGAACTATGAACAGTTCTATCACCCTTCCCCAACTGCGTTTCTCAGATTGAGTTTGGAAGCCTGGTTTCTGTTCTGCTATAAACCAATGGTATGACTTTGGAGACATTTTTTGCCTTTAGGAGATCCAGAGATTAGTGACCACAACATAAGAAGTATTTTTAAACATTTACCCCATGCAACAAGTCTCTGATAGGTGATATTTGTGGAAGAAAGAGGAAGTTAAGGGAAGGAGGAAATGAGGGGCTGTGTCTAAAATTCATTATATAGATGGTTGAAACCATCAAACAACAAACCTATAGACTAAATACATGAACAAATATTTTAGACCATTTGATTTAACAGGAAAATGAAATAATTCTGCAGAGCTTCATCACTGGAAGAGGCTACAGAATCAAAGCTGTAGAGCTAGGAGGAACCGTGGACTAGCCTAAGCGCACGGAGGCCTACAGACTGGATGCTAATCTGTTTTGTATTCCAGGTCATGCATTTGCACTCAATCAGTATTCTAAGCATTGAAATGCCTTTGCATTCAAAATGAGTTTTTAATGAAATGTCAAATCTGACATATAGATGTCTCTGGCAGAGGTCTTTCTTAGCGAACTAGGTGAGGGAAAGCCAAGACAGACTCAGTCCCACGAAGGACACACCCCTCTCTGCCTTACCACTGGCTCTGCAAGAATTCTGTGGAAACTGAAGCCCTTTGACCTCCAGCGTCGCCTGAATCACAGGAGAAACTGTTTCTGTCGAGTGACATCTAAGAACTCTCTGATGACCCAATACTCACTATTGTTTTGCAAATCTCATTCGCAAGGCTGGGAAGAGGTTATGCCATATTTCCTGCTACCCCTTTGAGTCAGCAAAAACTCTGGGAACATTAAGTACAGCTTACTCTCTCAAACATTGTTTTTGGTTGATTATTAATATGATTGCAGTGATGACCTTTTCATCACAAGTGTTCAGTATGGTAACCATGGTAAGCACCTAGTGACATCCATGCTAAAAATAGTTAAAACATTTGAATCACATTTTAAGTGAACAAGAGAATTCTGCTGTTCAAGAGGGAATCTACTGAAAGTTGGTAAAACGGGTCACATCCATATTTGTATGATAGTCAATTGTTGGATCTTTTTTAAATGTTTTGAAAAAGGATCTAGATATCCTGTGCTGATAACTTCCGGAAATGCCATTTTTGATGTCCAGCTAGAAGTGTAAAAGAATTTGGGGGTCTTGCCTTTCTCCCTAAAAAGAAAGAGTAAATACATTAGAAATTTTGGACTATCGTGCAATTGCAAACATTGCAAGACCAAGAGTGGTTGCCCAGGTCTGTAGCTACCATAGATGAAGGGAACCAGAACCTGAAATGTGGAGCAAAGGCCAGAAGACAGAGGGGAGGGATAAGAAGGGTTTTCAAGGTGGGTGGCCAGATAAGGGGTGCACGTGTTTCTGGGCATAAGTCATATCAAGGCAGAAAACATACTTTTCCATCTCAAAACTGACTCACCCCCTTTACTATTATTATATTTTCATCAATGAAAGGATGCTTGTCTAGCTACCCAGGCTGTGACCTTTGAGTAATCTTTGAGTCAGCATTGTCTAAAATTTTAGAGCTGGTTTATGCCTTAAGGAATACCTAATGCGGCCCTTCACTGGGCAGATGTGGACTTGAATGTCAGCGAGTTATCACTACAAGCAGTAGAGGAAGGTCTTAATCTCTTAAATTCCTACTGAGATGGTAGCTTTGGTGGCACATACTTACAATATCAAAGCGTGGAAACAGCAGCAGAAGGATTTCTTCAAGTCAGATGCCAACTATGGACTGCATAGTGAATTTCAGGGCAGCCAGGGTTACATAAACTCCTGTCTCAAAGAAAAAAAAATCCCATTGCACATTTTCAAGTCACACCTACGCTTGGATTTCCCCTTACTGTTTTTATATGATTTTACCATGCACAAAGTTGCTCGTACACAAAGTGAATCTCCTTCCAGATCTCTTAGATCTAACCTTGCTCTTTGCCTCCACTCTGGCTAAGGTCTCCTCTAAAACTACTTCAAAAAGTTGTCCATAATTTTCATTTGTTTCAGTTTGCCCCAACTATTTTAGTCAGTGTTTCTTAGATAAGAATTTCATGTTTCATAAAAATTTACTGACTAAACTCTAGAATCTGGTTAATAATTATTTGAACTTTAGAATAAAGTAACTTGGATTTACCCCAACACCAAGCAAGAGAAGTGCTCTTTTGAGTTGTTGGTTAAGGTTGTCCAAGAAACTCCCTAAACATATGGCCCTTCCAAAAAAGGTAGAAGGTAAATCCCCATTGCTAGGGCCCAGAGGCCCCTGAGTTGGAACTGACCTGAATGGTTCCTCCCTGAGGTCGAGTGTTTATGGTATCATAAGGTGACATGCAAGCTTGTGAAGGAGGGAAGCAAGCAACTGTCCTACCTAACTATGATGCATATTAATCTCATCAATGGCCAGCATGGCATGATAGGGGTATGCATACCTTGGCAATAACCAAAAACCCTCTACTTGAATTTAAGAGTCACTCAACAAGAGGGAAACCATGTCTGGTGCTGCAAACTTAACTAACTCAGCACGAGTGAAATCACAGTCATTGGAGGAGAATCTATAACCACTACTCTACTAAAAACAGCATCATCCCTAACACCACCCTAAACATTTGTCCTTATATCCAAGAGAAGTGTAGTCTTCACCTTCATCAAGGAAGCTTCTTGTTGCAGCACAGAAAACCACAAACAATCAAAATGGAGACTTGTAGAACCCTGCCCTAGTGGATACAGCTATAAAATAGTCCCACACTTAAGGGTCAGGGAAGAAGATATGGAATGGAAGTGGTATGTGAAGGCCAGAGGATCAGTAAGACTGGATCCCCTAGAAATGTCAGGGTCTGGACATGACCTCCCAAACATGAACTGAACCGTGATAACAGACATGCCAAAGTGGATGAGGAATACCCCCCACAAGGCCTCAACCCCACACAAAGAACTACAGTCAATGAAAGAATGCTTAGAAATGTAGCTGTTTTTCTCCAGAAAAAGAGCACACCACTTGATTACCTAGTATCAAAATGCCAGCCCTGAAAACATACACATGAGTAAAATTGTGCAGACTGAGAAGGTTATAGTTAGGAATTTATATGTATACACATGCAGATGTATGCCTATAACAATTATTAATGAAAAAGGAGGCCATAGATTTGAAAGAAAGCAAGGAGGGGGATATGGAAAGGTTTGTAGGGGGGAAAGAAAAGAGGAAAAGGGTTTAATTATATCGTAATCTCAAAAATAAAAGTAAGTAAAATCAAATTTGAACTTGAGTTCAAATTCATTATCAACTTCTAATGCTGGGTAAATTACTTAACCTTCCTGAGTTCATTCTCATCACCATAAAAGGGGATCACAATAATAATATTTCAAATTAACAATTCTTTCCCTTCTTAAGTGCACAACCTTCTGAAGTCTGGCTTGCACTACTTTTCCAGTTTTTTTCTCCTTTAGGTTTTCTGCTTTAGCTAATCTCTTCTCCATCCCCTGAACTCGCTGTTCTTAGCAGCTTCTGAAGGGTGTCCCAATTGTGGAAGATACCCACCCCCTCCTTATTGTTGGTACCAATCCATCACGTGTTTCATAGTCTGTCTCATTTCCAGAAAAAGAAATCGTTGCAGCAAGATTCATGGGAAACAGTCCAAAGTCATGAGCTCTGAACTCCCACACGTTCCCTTGTCTGGCCTGTAACATCATCTGATTTCTTCCAAGAGACTATATCACCTCCTCATTGGCAGTATTCACAGGACTTGTAGCTTTACCATCAAAGCCATTCCCCTTCATGTGAGAGTGTGTGTTTCTGTAACTGTCACGTGACACTCTTCCATCCCCCGTACACCCCCACAATTTCTTCTTTGGTCTCTTTTTTTCTGTTATTGGTGTTTCCAGTTGTACTAAAGCAAGTCCAGAGAAATTCGGAGGCTGTAGATGAGTTGGAAATTTTACCCCTTGCCTGTTAGAGCCTCATCTATCAACTCTAAGTTCATCTGTTAAACAAAGGATAATCATGACTGCCGTGATACTGCCCTGAACAACCTATGATAGTCTCACCATCCTTTTGTGAAGGCTTGCAGTAACCATTGCCACGCCTTTTTTTATTAGGCTTGCCTTCCCAGTTTATCACAAACCTTACCCCTTTTCTCTCATGCTTATAAAATTGGAGCCTGAGCTGTGATAAACTTCTTGTGGTTCTGCTAAACTTCATCCAAACATCAACGTTCCTAAACTAATAGAAAAACAATGTTCTTCTACTTTAGAGTCAGAGGTTGATACCTAAGAACATAGGAAATCCTGAACTCCGCCATCTGCCTCCCCCAACTCTGATGAATGATTTAAGCTTACTGTATTTGCAGTAATAGTTCTCAAGTCACAGAGTTCTCGCCTTCCTGGTGAAGCATTTTAATCCACATAGAAACACGCTCAAGTGCAGGTGGATTGCAGGTGGCACTACGGAGCAGCGTGCCTTGCTGAAATCCAGTCCACGCTCTTTTCCGGGCCTAGACCCAGGTGAATCTGCTCAAGGGGTGAAGGATAGTTTTACAATTTTTAGAAAAGTTACTCTAGTTTGCTAAACTCCACACCCTCCAGGATTGAGGTAGGAAAGGGGGGGCTTTTGCTAACTTACATGAAGACTCTGTGTGGACCAGAGCTTGCCATGACAGAAACACAATGGGAGTTTGGTAAATACAACTTATTATAACTATGATTACCAATCCTAACTGCTTTACAATAATGGTTTCAGAACAGAAGTATCAAGTAAATGCTAAGAACTTTAGCTTGGTGGAAACATCCTACATTCTTCATTACTTAAGAAAGTGAGTACATTCTGATTCAACCAGTCTGTCATTAATTTTATTTTTTGTACATAAACTTAATTCCTTGATATAGTTTTTTGTTTTTAGTTCAAGCTTTTAAAGCAAGAATCATTGAAAGAGAACCTGCTCTTTTATTTTTGCTCTAAAATATACTCTCTGACTTACTTAGAGTTTGGAAACTTTTTTTAGTTTGGAAACATGATTCACAGTGGTCTTATAGGCTTTTCCAAAGGGAAGCAATAGGATAGGTTTGTTTTTCTTTTGTGGTTTTTGTTTGTTTGTTTTGTACTTTTGGCCAGAGGAGCAGAATGCTGTTTCATGCAGAGAGTCAGGAGAAAGGAGAAGGCCCTCCTTCCCACTGGAACTGCTGCACCATAGAATTCTTAGGTATGGCATCACCAGTTTCTGGTTTCGCAATCAGGAGCCTTAGTTGCTAGAGCTGGTCAACAGAGAATGCCAGGAAAGGGAACTCGGGATTTAAAATTCCATAACCGTCCATAACTGTTACTTATCTGGGCTTAGACTTTTCAAATAAGCTCCCCCACGATGTCCGGTGTTTCTCTGAAAATAAAGAGCTGGTCAAGGGTGGATTAATGAGAGTGAGGTGCCCACAATGTATCTCATTTATAACGTGCTTATGCTAAGAGTAAAGTCCACAAAGGACTTTTATTTAGCTTTAAGGAAATTAAGCAGTTACCAAAGAGGTTTAAAGACACGCCTGTCAGGATTTAAAAAAAAAAAAAACATATTTATAGGTAAATTTCACCATTTCCAAAGTAGCTGAGGAAATGAGATACAAATACTGAAGTTATAAAAAGTGATTTTAAAAAGCTCCATTTGGCATTCTGAGCTCAGCGCTCGGGACTGTGAGCCATGTTATTGAAGCTAGCGGCAGTTCAAAGACAGACACAGCATACATCGAGAGACTTGATGTGCAGGTTTATTGCTCCCAAGACATTTATGACTTGAGAAAAAAAAAATGTATGGAGAAAAGATGTGGCCAGCCTCTGAGACAATTGAAATGTAACGAAATGCCAGTGATCCTGCAGTGAATTTACTGTACTCAGAAGACTCGGGGTGAGCAAACGCAGTCATGACACCTCTGAACTGCCTGAGTGGATTTTAGGAACCTCTGTGACCTAATAAACAAATAGGGTGTGGTGGGAACCAAAGTGGAAAATCAGGATCCCAGGCACCAACTAGCAGCATGCGCTCTGCAATAGTGCACACAGGAAAGTAATCTCCACCAAAACGTAGCAAGCATGGGCCAGACTAACCCTGACTGAGAACTCTCATGCCTAGCCATCGTCGGTAGGCATGCTACAGAGGCATCTTGGTTTTCTTGACCTAGTAGAAGGAGACATTTCTTTTCCTCCACATGGGTGTGGCAAGGCTCCCTATGCATACCGTTGTGACTACAAATACTCCCTACTCCTGGCAATAGAAATTCTAACCAAGCCATGACTTTTACACAGTTTAGTTCAGTAGTTTTGTTTGCTTATTTGTATTTATATTTATTAGATTGTTGTCAAACATGACCAGAGAAAGGCAGTTCAAAGCTGGTACACAGTAGCTTCGTATAGTTCAGGTACCTAGGCATTTCTTAGCCCTCATTTGAGCCCTTTGATTTAGCAACTGGATTTCGCCTTTGTGCTCAGAACACCGTGGTTGCCAGACCAACACATCTAATCAGGAAAAGCAAAGCCATGCCAAGTGGGGCTACTCCTGTGAAGAATTTTCTCACCCATAGACACCCACGCATATTTCCTTAGACAAAATGAGGTCTTACGTTCAATCCTTGTCGCCTGAAAAGCTAGAAAATATACTTCCTTTGAGAGTATCACTGTCCTGGGTATGGTACCTACTTCCCTTTGCTGAGCAGTAAGAAATGGATAAATGGCAAGCGGTTGTCATGGTTATCACACCGGTACCTAGCAGTCATTCATTGCCAAAAGCAGCCAGCGCAGCAACCAGCCTGAAGACCACTTATAGAGGGCTACAGCCTAGGGCTCTTCCCTTTCTGGCCACCTTTCACAAGAGCTGTAAGCTGTAGCCATAGCCCAAACCCATCCTGCTGCCTGCTTTTGGGCACAAACGTTTCCTGGCCCACAGGTGAGCTTATTCATTACGTGGGTGGCTTTCCCACTACATATCAGCGTAGGTGAGTAGCTCCTGGGGACTACAGCCTGTGCTGCAGAGCTGGAAGAGTTACCGTGTGGCTCTTCCTATCAAGATGGGCTGTGACTAGGCTAACTCAGTTATCGTCACTGACCTCGACTTGTTCATTCTCCTGTGAGCTAGAGACTGGCTGAAGAATATAAAGCCAAGCAAATGCTGGGGAAATGATAGAGAATTACTTTCCTTCTTGCTGCTTTGTCTAAGGATATTTAATAAACACTGAGGGACCATAGGAGAAAGGTTTAAAAAAATCACAAAGACATTGAACCAGACATTCTTACCCCACTAAATTCATATTCACAACGGTCTGTCTCCAGAACTCTTGCTTTGTGAAATAACAAATCCCTATTATATAAATCATGGTGCACGAGCCCTGTTGTCAGGCCTTATGTTAATCGCTGCTGACTGCTTCCTTGATGACATAGTTTAGGTCTGGGGGCTGTTTTGATAACTCTCCTGTACGCCTTTAGGAGAGAACAAAGCCCAGTCATACTGTACAGTTATTAGAAAGGCTGCTCACTCTATTTAATCACAAACTTCATATACTATATAAAAACCATTTAAACACAAGCAGTCTGGACGGTGCTTGAACTGAACACCGTTTCCTCACCATCATACAACTTATAACAATACACTGATCTTGCAGCCTTAGTGACACACATGTGAAATCCCCCATACTCGGAAAACTCAGGTAAGAGGATCATGATTTCAAGACCAGCCTGCTCTACGTAATGAGACAGTGCCTCAAAACAAAACAAAGTACTACTTTCTAACCTAGAAGCATCACTTGTCTGTAAACTGGGAAAAAGCATGTCTCTATCTCACAGGGGTTTTATGAGAATTGCATAACAATGTTAACTGAAGTGTCCCTGGCTAAAATGCCTTAAAACTATTACTTGTCTGGTTAATAAAATGCCTTCATTCATTTTAGTTATCAGTTCTTTTTAAATAGTAGGATCCTGGATGAGTTTTAAGTGTAGGCTAAGAAATCAGTTTTCATGTTTTCTGTGAGAGACTGTGTGGTTTTTAAAGAGACTTTGTACGTCTCATATACAGAAATTCCATCTCTGTAATCCTCATCCACCTGGAAACCAGCTGGGCTTCCTTCGCCGCAGAGGTGAATCTTTTCAGGCCCACATTTCCCTTCTTCATTCAGACCTCCTTTCCTTTGCCTCCAGCAATATTACTCAACCGTCAATCAAATCAATACCATTAACTGAACGCCTATTATACTAAGAGCAGTCCCAAAGAGATGAGGGGGAAAAATAGCAAAAAGATACTTAAATTTTTCCACAAGAAAGTAGGTAACTGCCTCAAGTCTGAAAGCTGGCATCTCGAGATGCTAATATTTTATATTATTACTTAATATTATTTTGCATTAATATGTAATAAATGCATAGTACATTCTTTTACTCTCTCCTTCCACCTTCTTTTTAACTGCCCCCACCCCTAGTAGGCACCCTTTGTTCTCACAGATCCCCCCCCCCTGCATTCATGAATTTTGTTTCCTTTGTTCTGATTTAACCAGGATGGGCTTTATTTGCCCCCGGGTTTGGAGCTGACCATTCATGCACAACTGAAGGAAGAATCTGTTAGCTGACAAACATTATCAGGGAAGTCTAGAGTCCGTGAGCCCCCTTCCCAATCAGTGACTGGACGTTGACAACCCCGTCTTGAGCAGGCCTAGGGCAGACAAACACAGCTGCTGTGGGATCCTACTCAGAATATAACATTTCCCAGCCCTAGTATAGCTGTTTCCATTCCACTCCTTCTTCCAGGATCTCCGCTGAGCCTTAGAAAGGGTTGTGTGCATGGCCGGTCAAGGGCTGAGAGTGCAGCCGTCATTTATTCTAAGCATCTTTAGGAGCCAGGAGTCCCTGCATTCACCACAACGCATACAAAGGGATGCTCCTCTGTTTCAAGACAAGAGTAGCGTTTGTCTCTGACTGCAAACAATAATTAGACTGTCGCTTGGCAGCCTGTCAGTTCAGATGAGAAACCGTAGTGACCTTTCTCTGAGCGTCTATGACCTCCCCAACCAAGGAGTTTACGGGCTTGCTTGCAGGAGCAGAGGGAGTTCTCAACCTGTGGGCCATGACCCTTTGAGGACTGCATATCAGGTATTTACATTACAATTCATGAGAGTAGCAAAATTACAATTAGGAAGTAGCAACAAAATAATTTTATGGTTGGAGTCACCACAGCATGAACTGTATTAAAGGGTCAAAGCATTAGCAAGGGGAAGGACCCCTGAAAGAGGAACATGGGCGACCCAATGGCAGGTGTATTACCAGGAAGCTCACTGCAGTATGAGTGACAGATCACAAACCTGTATTACAATTTACAGGTGTTATGACCAACCAGAGTCTCCTCTCCCCAGCAACTGGTAACTCCCTATATAACCATGGAGAGATGCCTAGTAAATCTTATAAGCTTCAGGACTTTCTTGAATTTTGTAAGTTTTGTTTAGGACCTAATGAGCAGGCCCTTCTCCAGGAGGGAGTATTTAAATTCCAAGGAAATATTTAACAGTGACATTACCCTACACTGATAACCCAGAATAAGCCTGCCAAAGCAAACGTGTCCCTTCTTAATGATCCTGAACTTGTGACCAAAGAGACTAGGACAAGGTACCGTATCCATCCAGCTCTCTCTTTTCCTTTAGAGCAATGCAACAATCATGAGCTGCCGTGTGGATCTTTTCATCTCTTTTTGCTCTTTGATCTTTTGAGGAACCCGCCATCAAGTTCCCAAATAAATCACACAGAGACTTATTCTTACTTATTAATGCCCGCCTTTAGCTTGGCTTGTTTCTTGCCAACTTTTCCTAAATTATCCCCTTCTACCTTTTGCCTCTGACCCTTTCCCTTTTCTTCCTTCTGTATAGCTTATTGTCACTCTTAACTCCATTTCTGGCTAGGTGGCTGGCCTCTGACATTCTCTTCCCCTTATACTCTTCATTGCTCTGTCTTTGCTAGTGGCTCTTCAGCGCTTCATTAGCCGGTCAGGTGTTTTAGACAGGTGAAGAATCACAGCTTCACAGAGTTAAACAAATGCAGCATAAACAAAATCAACACATCTTTACATCATTACACAAATGCTCCTCGGCATAAACAAAAGTAACACACCTTAAAATAATATTCCCCAACAATGTGCACAATGCCCCAGAGCCCTAAAAAGAACCAATTTCATCCATTCCTTCTAGCAGTTTCTCCAGTTTTAGATTTAGCTGGACATTTGGAAAACTATTGTAGACGGGGGAAGAGCATGTACAGACTAAACATTCTGAGCATCTCTTAAACCAGGAGTCGGCAGGGCTGGGGAAGAAAATGTTCCTGTTAGCACCACTTCTTGTAACAGTTGAAAAGCAAAGTGAGACCAAGCTTGATAAAGTGTTCTCTAAAGTGTTCCTCCAGGCTAACAAGAAGTCACAATCAGACTTCTGGCAAGTTTTCTGCAACTATGTATCGACTTCAACCTATAAAAGCCAAACAGCAGAGCTATCATTTTATCTCACTCTCCACTTTTGCAACCTCTTCTACATGAATATCCTCAGAGATTTACTTTCCATTTTGCAGTTTGTTTGGGTTTTTTTTTTCGGGGGTGGGGGGGTATCTTTGTGCATTTACTGAATGGTGGTATGTGTAATGGTGAATCAGAGAATCCACGATAGGTATGGGACCATTTGGAGTCCTGGCCTCCAGCTGCTTTTCCCTGATAGTGACCTTTACTTTCCTTCTGATTTGAGTTACTGAAAGCTGTGTCAAAGTTGTTTACCAGCTTCACGAGTGTTTCGTGCTTCGCGAGCACGTGTTGCCTTGCCTTGAGGATCAGAGTATAAGGTTTTCACCTGTAGGCCCACCTGACTGTTGGGTATATAAGCCTCTGTGGCGCTATTGAATAAAGCGCTTCTTACCAGTGACTAGAGGTCCGCGTTTCTGTCTCTCCGTCTGTCTTTCTGTGTTTTAATCTCCAACCCCTTGCACGAAGTTCGTGAACTGTATGGTAGCACGTAGAACTCAGGCGTTGTGCGCTGCAGATAGGATGTTGGTCTGAACCTGCCTCTTAAGCAGTGAGCCTCTGTGTTGAGCACAAACCTGCAGGCTTATGTGAGATCTAGTGGAACTGTGAACCAAAGAGATATTTGCTGGGGGTGACAAGCGCACAATTAGATCTCTTTAAGTCATTATTTAAAACTTTCGTGTTCTCTAAGTCAGAATAGCAAGGCATCACGTTTGTTTTCCTACTTAGGCTGACATCCCTTTGGACCCCTTCTCTGTCCACTTGGCCGTCTCTATCCCTAAGATGAAGTCAGCTGTTTCCGTCCCCATATTGAACCGCAACATGTATCTGCCCTGTCCTGGGCTCCAAGAGCATGACTTTTGCAAGCCGCAACACAGTTTCTCTTTCTCCTCTGCCGGGTGGGTGGGTGATGAAATGGTTACAGATAAGGAACAGTGATTCCCAAACCCAAGCCTCCTCCTCCTCAGACACAGCTTCTTTCTGTTTCGCTGGATTCTGATACTCTAGGATTGTGCCTGTGAATTCTCCCTGTCCCCACTTGCCCCGTCTCCAATTCCTCCTTCTTGGGATCTAATACTGTGGCTTGAGTTCCCCTCAGAGCGATGTCTTCCCACCATTGCTGTTTCCTGGCAGCTTTGCTAGCCATCATTTTTTCCTTTACCTCAGCCCGCACTCCTGCCAGATTAGAAACCAATTAATCCACAATTTCATGGAACCCTTTAAGTGTAGCAGTGTGCCTTGTTCGATTTGTCTCTCCTATAGGAAATCTCAGATTAGTCTTAAGGTATCGTTTTACTTTTAAACTTAGCATTTAAAGCAGTAGACCCCCTGATGGGTATTTCTATATGTGCTTAGTTCTTGTGCTTGAACACACACGCCAACTCTCCTGTCTCTATACCCTACTCTCTACTTGTATCCAATCCATATCCCATGTTCTATTATGCTTCCCTTAAAACTTCCCTTCCTCCCTCTCATCGGCTTCTTTTTAGTTTTCTCTACTGGCGTTCATTCCTCATCAATACACATTTATCAGAATTAGAGGCCAGGGTCTCATGTTAGGGAAAATAGGCAGCACCTGGCCTTTTAAGCTTTGATGCCCTCACTTCGTTTAATATTTCTCACTGCTATTTTCCTGAGATTTTTGTGTTTTCATTTTTTATGGCTGATTCCACTTCCTAATTGAGAATAGCAATAAACATGAGCTTGCCAGTATCTCTATGATGGCATACAGAGATTTATTTTGAGGGATGTATACGTCCTGGACTAGTATGGTTGGGTTACACAGTACTACTTTTAGTTCTTTGAGAATCCTAAACACTGATTTCCATTGATTGCCTCAGTTTCCCCTTCCATGAAAAGCAGGAGTCCCTCTCTATCTTCATTAGTGTTTGTTCTGTGTTTTCTTCATAGCAGCCATGCTGACTGAGCTAAGGTGGGTTTTCAAAGCAGCTTTCGTTTTCATTTTCTGGATGCTTAAGGATATTGAAAATCCTTTTTTCAAATGCTTTTTTTTCTGGTCAACTGTTGTAGCATGAATTCTAATTGTTAATAAAAACCCAGAGTCAGATATAGGGGTGAAAACTGAGAGATCGGAGAAGCAGAGCAGCCAGCCACTAGAGTTCTTACCTCTACCAATGCTCAGACCAAAAAGGCGATCCTGTCCTCAGACTGTACTGAGCTCCTGTCTCCTTCCCCTTATATTCCTCTCTCATCCCAGCCATATCATTCCTCTCTCCACCTCCCTAGTGCTGGGATTAAAGGCATGAGAGCTAGGATCACCTTTGTGTGCGCTGTTTCTCTTTTAGATTGGATCAACTTCGCGTAGTCCAGGGTGGCCTTGAACCAACAGATCAGTCTGCCTTTGTGTCCTGAGTCTGGGGATTGAAGGTGTATGCCTTGCCGCCACTGCCTGGCCTCTAGTGGCTTAGCTCTACACTCTGATCTTCATGCAAGTTTTATTAAAGTATAAACAAAATATCACTACAATCTGTGTTTCTTCTTTTGAGAGCAATTTTCTCAGTTCATTGGCCTATTTATTGATTGGCAGTTTTGAGCTTTTTGGGTGTTAAAATTCTTATATTTTCTTTATATTCTAGATATTGACCTCTTGTTTAAAGTATGGCTGGCAAGAAAAAAATGTCTGCACATGTTCTTTATAGAGGCAGTCATATTTCAAACATTTTCCAGTTTGTCGGTTGAGTCTGTGGATCCCGAGCCTTCAGGTAGAAGGGGCTGAGGGCACTCTCCCTTATCTCTCCGAGCAGCAGCATGATAAATGACTACCTACTGGCAGAACCAATATTCCAGAGCTGGTGTCACCTTGGGGGATATTTGCTAAGTCTGTGCAAATATATAAAAAGTGCCATGGGATGAATGTAATGGATTCTTATTTGGAAACTGAAAAGGATAGAACCCACAGAAAACTCACACACATACACACAAGCAAGATACAAATAAGTCTAAAACATAAGGAAATCAGGCGGTGGTTGAGACGGCTCAGTGGTTAAAGGGGGTGAATTTACTTTTTCCAGTCCCAAAAGCTAAGATGTCACCTTTGAATCCGTTTGTATACGCTGTTAGGACAAAATTCACAAACTACCCAGTACATTCTGTGCTTTGTCCTGAACGGTGAAGACCCAAGAGAAAGAGGAGCCTTGATTTTAGAGCATCTGGTGAAGCTAGGACAACTGGCAAGAACATGACAGTACAGTAGTCCTGAAGGTGTGTCACAGCCTGCTCTGCCTGAGGCCTTGCCTTTCATTCCTTTAAGGGGCTGACCTGTCCTCCTTGTGCCTGATGACAATACAGAGAATTGGTGATTACAATAAAACATAAGTTTTGCAATAGTTTGTGCACTGAAAATTTAAAGCAACAAGAAGGGCCCAAAGCCCCAGGATGGTCAGCCCAGAGTGGCTCCAGAAAGCAGGCAGAAATGAAAACAATCTCACAGAAACCGACAAAAGTACGCAAGAGGAGAGACACTGGAAAGTAAACTGTCTTCAGGTCCTTTCTTAAAGGTCCCTGTCTATAGGAAGGGATATTGCATACTTTCTAGTAGTCAGTAGGAGCTGCAGGTAGAGTCTCAATTTGGTAGCTCTTTGTCGAAAGGAGTTTAGAGAAGCCATTTTCCTGTGTCACGTTAGAGCTTTGACCCAAGTAGGTCAGAGATTGATCTTCACTCTATTTTTTGGTTGTGCCAATTTGTGTGTGTTTGTGTTATATAAGATCTTTTATAGAGCCCAGGCTGTCCTCAAACACAAACATGGAACATAAAAGCTGAGAACAATTGGGAAATTATTACTTTTTAACAATTGTCTTGGTGTGTGCTTTTGGAGAGTGTACTGAATGCTTACATAGTTCTCAGACATAAGGTCTTTCTATTGTCTTTATTATGAAACAGTAAGAAAACTCTGTCCCCAAAATGAAGCCAGAGATAAAATCCATTTGCTGAAAGAGCATTTATTTCATGGCTTCAAGATGAAAACATGGTTACACGATCAGAAATTTTAATCAGAAATCAAAATGGAGGGAAGTCCCACTCTTGGCTCGCAGAAGAATAAACAGATACTTTGGCAAGGTGTAACCCTCGCCACTTTTTAATCCTTTTTTCCTCAGCATGCAGTGTTTGGTATTTTGGTTTTTACTACTGTGGATGCGTGGAAAAGCAAAGACTGATTAACGACATTCCCAGAAAGTAAGCAAACAGCTCTGGGGGGGCTTGAGAAGGGTCGCATGGAAAGACGTAAACCATGAGTTCATGTAAAACAGGAGTTGCTATAGATCGCTATAAACTCTGAGTGACACAGTTAGTTGGATGGGGGAAGGATTAGTCACTGAGAAACAGAATGCTGGGGAGGAAAACGTCTACGAAGTAAATAATTCTGTATTGACGTGTTGGGTTTATTCTTACGTGAGGACCCCAAGATGGCTTTTCAAACATGTGATGAAACACACTGCTATGGCACTTAAAAAAAGTCAACCAGACATCCCCATTGGAAGCTATCTTCATGTGCACAACTGTTAAAGCAGGGTGGGGGTGAGCATACTCTTGGTTATATACACTTCTTGTGAGGTCTATGGGCGCTGAGCAGCACCTGAGCTTGCTCTCTGCACCCAATGTGCTCAGTGCTTCTTACACAAGACAAAAAGAGGGCACAAATGTTGAATCACAGTAGCCAGAATCTATAGCAAAATATGCATTTGAAAATCTACATCTCAGATGGAGTGTTGAATTCACTCTTTCCAAGCTGATAAAATAATTACTGATAGCTAGGCAATGGTAGCACACATGTTTAAGCCCAGGTTTTGGGAGGCAGAGGCAGGCAGATCTAAGTTCAATGCTAGCCTGGTCTACAAAGAGTTCCAGGACAGCCAGGGCTATTCCACTGAGAAACCCTGTCTGAAATAATAATATATAATAATAATAAATAATAATAGTAGTAATAACTGATATTTGAAATAACTTTGACATTTTTGTAATTACATAGTACATCTCCTGATTCTTCCCCTTGTTTTTTTTTTATTTAAAATGTGTTTCTTACTTTGTAGACCAGACACTCCTTCTATGCATTAAAGAGGAAGAGAAAACTATATAATAGGAAAAGCTGCCTCAAGGCAAAAAGAGCCAAATGTTATTACACATGTATCATTCAGCCCTTACAGTAAATGCGCAGAGTTAGTCATAGTTTCCTGTATCTTACAAAGTCATACAGGTTGTGAATGGAATTCTCTGGCTCCAGGTGATCAATGAGTCGATGTTTTCACAACCCTAAGCCATATTTCCCCCCCCCCCCCATCCTACATCACGCCTCCCACACGGCACTTTTAAGCTACTCAGAAGATGGTTAGATGCCATCAATTATTTTTTACTTAGCTGTGGACGTCCAAGCTCTTCCATGGAAAGACGTGGCCATTTTAAATTAGACATGAAGGAGGAGCTCATTTTCAGAGGAAAAATTACATTAGATTGTTCTTAAGATTGTTGAAGATAGAAAAATAAAGCCTCATTGGACATCTGAGAGGACTGGGAGGGTAGGGTTCCAGAACACCAGAAGAGTGAGCTACTCACACGGGTTCCTCACACCAGCACTGCCACAGGCAGTCCCTATAGTTACTATGTTGGCAACTCAGGAACAAGCCCCCCCCCCCAGCACTTAACAACTTAGTGCTGATATTGTTGCCTTCTCATTATCTGTAAAGTCTGTTTCTGAAGTATAGCTATAATTTAGGAAACGGGAAGCACTAACTTGTGAACACATTTTCTTTAAGAAGAGTCAAACATACGGGTAGAATGATCCAGTCCATGGTCCACTGAGAAACTCCGAAGCATCTTTTTCTATGGGCAGTGATTTTAAAAAAATAAACCTAGAGTGGCAGGTAGAGTTATAAAAACCAGATAATGTCAATTCTAACTGCTGTTTTTCCCTTGGTTTTCCTCGTAAAAGCTCTGTAAACTGTCACCTTTTTACCCAGCAGAATTTGATGTGGAGATCAGCTGTCTGAGGGAAGAGGTTTTGCCGCACAGGTTTGAAGGAAAAAGTTTCATTTCCCAATGTGCAGCTGCCTCTCAACTAAGACACACGCACTTGGCGTGCTCTCACCAATGTAAAATACTATCTTTAAGTAGTCTCAGAACTAAGCGTGCCAATCTGCCAAGCTAGAACGCCAAATACTAGATCCAGTGATTCATCGCCCATGATCTCAGAGATGGGACCTAGGTTTGTTCAAGTTCTTCTGAGCTCAGCACTTTGTCCCTCATACAGCTTCATGATGCACTGGTGAGAAGTGGAGGCTGCCTAAGACACTATGGGACTAGAAGATAAAGGCACCTCTCTGTGTGGCAGTCAGGAAAAGGCCATTATCTTTTGTTGCTAGTCAACCCTTGTAGAAATGTCAACATTTGCTTTCCATGCCTTTGTGTTTCACTGAAGCATTACAAACATTTCCTTGAAGTCATTAAACAAGCCACTAGGGTTTTTCGTATTCAATTATTCCTTTTTTTCTCTCTAAGGTGAGCTCTTAATCATTACAGATTTTTTTATACATATAAAATAAGTGACTAATGAAAGTCCGATATCTTGGTACAGTTATTCACAGATAATGAAACATCATTAAAGTACAGGACACTGTTCTCACTTATACCTCCTGTGTCAATGAGGAGAGAAACTGGGTGTTGACCAGTGGTGGCGTTGTAAGTTTGTATGCTAGAGCTGATAAAGGTGTATAACAAAGTTGCAATAGTATTTCACAGACATGAGGGTCTGGGCAGATGACCAGATAATTCATTGAAAGCAAATGAACGCTGTTTGGTAATACATTAGAATGTTTTCTCGTCTCCGGCACTGCTCTATGTCACATGGCATGGGGAAGGGGGGGGCTTCCTGCCCTTAAATTCCATGCATTAGATTTGACCCAATTATAGCACTGGAACAAAATTTGGAAGCAAAGAAGACACAAAGCCACACGGTGATCCCTTTACCATTAGCGAGCCAGTGGGTAAGCTACACAGAGAACAGTTGAAGACTTTTAATCCTTTATTTTTGTGTACCATGCAGCTGTGAACGTAGATGGTCTTTTCCTGTGGTTATTTGAACTTACTGGTTCTAGGAAGGTTAGTAGCAAGCCAAAGACTCGCAGTATCTTTCTCTGGCCTTTATTTCCTGCATTTTTTTAACATCCTAAATTTTATGTGCCCTTTCCCACATGAAGGACTTGCTTGCAAAGCTCTGATTGAATCTATTGTAGTCAGGAGCTATTTGTGAGATCAGAAGCAGGATCACATAACCACTGGTTTCTATTACAACCACCATCATCACCAGTATTTACAGAATGCCTACAATGTGCCAGATATTAATGTATTTCTCACCAAACTCCTCATTAAAATGAGAACATCAGAGAAAATAAACACTAAGAAGGGTTAAGTAAGGTTTGAAAAGATCCCTGTAATTTGAAACAGTCAAGTCAGAATTCAGGTGGGACAAGAAGGGAAGCTGTTTGGCTTTTGGTGTTTTGGTGTGTGTGCATGTTTGTATGCACATGTGTGTCTGCTGATGCACAAGTGTGCAAATGTCTGAAAATCAGGTTGGGGTTTGCTGTCCTCCTCCTATGGTCTCCACCTTAGTTTTTGAGGCAAGGTCTCTCCCTGAATCCAGAACTTGCTGACTGGGACAACTAGCTGGCAGGAAGCTCCAGGCGTCTGCCATGGTTCTCCAGATTTCTGCTCTATGAGACCTCATAGAATGCTTCAGGTGTTAGTTTTCTGTCTTCAGAGGACTTGCCACATTATTAAGAAATATTAAGCAATTATTTCTAAGAGGCAAGTTGTATGTCCTCCGATTTTTAAGTATTCTTGGAGACCCTGAGGTAACTGAAATTTGTTCAAGAATAAAAAAAAACAACAAAAACCTTTTCTCCTTTTCCAAGTCAAAGGCCATAAAAGCAACGATTAGGTAGGGGAAATAATCCTTTTTCATATAATCTGGGCTTCCTGGAAGGGTTATAAAACTTCTTCCTTGGCCAAAGACAGCAGGACAAGGAATCCCAACTTTTTGCATTCCTCAGAACTTTCTGGTAATGTTTTGATAGGTTACCCTGAAAAATAAAAAGCAGATCTAACATCAATTATGCAGTGAAAGTAAGATCTGAAGCTTCAGTGAACACTCAGGATCGCTCTGGTAAGGATGGGGCCACAGAGGACAGTTAAGTCATAAGGCATGTGGCCACACTCAATGATTCAGCAGGAAGCAAATATGGCTGCAAACTTGTCACCACTTCTTCCGAGCCAGTCCTTAGAACTCTATTGTCACTTAGTGACAATGTTATATATTGCCTCATGATATATATGAATATGTATAACTCCATGAGTGTCTAAATGTTCAACAATTGGAAAACTATAGGGGAAAAGTATTCAACTAAAATATATTAATAGTTTCTATTTAGATATTAAAATCCCTAGAACTGTCTTCTGCATATCTATTTGTCAGTTTCATGAAGCTGAGCATATATCTTCATGAGCAATTCTTTAACTGCATTTCAGCCCAATTGATAGACTTTACTGTAAGAATGAAATAAATGTATGTTAAGTGCTCAGTGCAGAACTTGACCTTTGTTGGCTCTTGATGAATTTTATTCATTGCTATTGTTACTTTATCTGAAGAATTCTCATCTTCCCCATTTGGGAGGCACCGGGTTTCATTAGGATAGTAGAAACTGAGAGTTTTGTCTATGATGGGTTTTTAAGTTATTGATCAGCCTTATGTATGGAGAAGTTTTGTTTTATGATGAACCAACATATGCTTCCTTGGGATTTTTCTTCCATCATGATTAATTTTGATTGGCAGCTTGGCTGAATTAGGACACTCCTAGGGTATTAGTGAAGCACATCTCTAAGGATATCTGAAAGTGCTTTTCCAGACATAATTAGAACATGCAGACTCTGATCTCATAAACAGTTTAATCCTTTGAAGGTTTCATGATGTAACAGAATAATTGGGTGAGAGTTAAAGCGAGCAGCCACAGCCTTGTTGACAGAGTTGGTCACTATAAACACATCCTAGATCTCAATCATGCTTGACCCCTTAAGTGTTTCTTCTGTTTCCTGTTTTCCATGATGTGAACAGATGCTCTGGTCAAATACATGGGGTCAAGTGACAATGTTTTGAACCCTCTGAAGCTAAGAGCAAGCATAAGCCTTTCTTGATGTCAGGTATTTGGTTGTAGAAACACAGTAACTAATACAGAGTTTATCTTACACTGGTGTCTGCTAGCGGGTTCTTCCTATTCTTGGGAACAAATTTTCCAATGACGTAGGAAAATGAACAGTAACATTTGTTTTGTACTTTCAAGGCTCAGTCATAGCTATTATGTCATTTGAGACTTTGAATACATCAGAAAAAATTGCCACCGCAACTGTTTTATTGGTCAGTAATTCAATCTTAGAGGAGCTATTGACGCAAGATCATAGCTAGTATGCTGGGGGGTTGAGAAATAGCACATCAAGTAGAGTAATCTGCTCACCAAAGAAATAACCCATGTCTTTAGTTGCATTTTTTTTATTATTGTGACGAGTTTATTGTCATTCAGAATTTAACCAGGACAATTAAAACCATTGTAGGAGGCAAAAGCTTGAGCAGCTAGTCACATCACATCTACAACAGTAGCAAAAAGAAACCGAGGAGTGTGTCCTCATTTGCTTGCTTGTTGTACTCAGGTTGACTGTCCTACTGTAACGGATTATAATCTGGACTCTTTTGTTTGGTTTTTTGAGATAGGACTGTTACACAGAGAAATCCTAGCTTTTGTAGACCAGGCTGGCCTGTACAGAGATCTGCCTGCCTCTGCCTCCCAAGTGCTGAGATTAAAGGTGTGCACCACAAACGCCCATGGATTGTAACCTGGAAATGTAAACTAAATGAACCCCTTCTCCTCCACCCCTTCTTCCCACACAAACACAAAAACTCCTAAACCTCTTCCAAACATAACTATATCATAACGGATGTCAGTGTGGCGATTTCTCAGAAAATTAAGAAACAACCTTCCTCAAGACCCAGTAATACCACTTTGGGGTATATACCCAAAGGATGTTCAATTGTACCACAAGGACATGTGCTCAACTATGTTCATAGAAGCATTGTTTGTCATAGCCAGAACCTGGAAACAACCTAAATGCCCCTTGACTGAAAAAAATGGATAAAGAAAATGTGGTACATTTACACAATGGAGTACTACACAGCAGAAAACTATCTTGAATTTTGCAGGCAATTGGATGGAGCTAGAAAACATCATTTTAAGTGAGGTAACCCAGACCCAGAAAGTTAATCATCACATGTACTCCACTCATAAGTGGTTTTTAAACATAAAGCAAAGAAAACCAGCTCACAAATCACAATCCCAGAGAATCTAGACAACAATGAGGAACCTAAGAGAGACATACATAGATCTAATCTATATGGGAAGTAGAAAAAGACAAGATCTCCTGAGTAAATTGGGAGCATGGGGACCTTGGAAAAGGGTTGAAGGGGGAAGGGGAGAGGCAGGGAGGGGAGCAGAGAAAAATGTAGAGCTCAATAAAAATCAATAAAACAAAAAATTTCACAGAACCCCAAACAGGGGAATGCAGAGGCGCAACCAAGTGATTAAGGGAAGTTGGGAACCCTAGTTCAGAAGTAGACATCTCAGACTAAACAATAAAAGTTGGGAATTGAGACCTAGCGTGGGCTGCCCTGTCCCGAGGAGTGACAGTCTAAGATTCAGAGGACTGCAATGCTCCTGCTCCCCCTCCCTCTAGGTTCTTCACCCTCTAAGCCTGACCTGCCCATGCCACAGGTGACTGGGGGGCAGGGATCTGAGAACCTCAGGGAAAGAGATTGGCTCCTGAATGGCAGAGAGAGGCAGGGAAGAGGAGTGGATCTGAGAGCAGCCTGGCTGCAAATGCCTGAGCGTGAGTCATACTGGGCTCATTCTCAGCTCATGGGGTCACGTCACACGAACTAACCTCCTGGATTCTCCGTGTAACTGCCAGTGCAGGTTCAGTGCATTTGGCTTTCAGTTGGCTTTCTAGGTGCTATAAAGCATTCTCCTCTCCTACTTTGCTCCGTATAACCTGGAAGTTTCTAAGTATCATTTACATGTCTACATCCAGAACCCACTAAACGTTTTGAATGATGGGCATTACGTGTCAGTGACTGTAGAGTAGCCAAGATCAAGTCAATAGTGAAATTTAAGGGAATGGCAGCAGAATGTGACAGAGATATGGATTTCATTGCAATATGTTATCAAATCAAAATCAGTGTGCATTTTCATGATATGCAAAACATCAAAATTTTAATGCCCAGAAATAATTAGCATTCATCAATGTTTAAGCAAACTGTAACGGTTTTACACTGTTTTCAACAATTGCTGAAGGATGAGATAACTTTGTCAAATATCTTTCAAATATTTTGATATATTTAAGAAGAGAAAGAGGATATATGGGGGTCATATTGAGGCACACGTTGAGAGGATGTGTTAAAAAATTCAAAGTTGTTTCCATACATATTCATATGAGCATGTAGAAAACTCTTCGTAACGATGCACCCTCCAGCTTCCAATGCCTAATGAACCAAATACGACCCATCCCAGCACTACCTTGTAAAAAGGGATGCCTAACACAGGGGAAAGCAGAGCTAGAAAGAATTATTTGAAATTAAAATACTTTGTAAATTTTATAAAATGTGGTTATCATAAACGTATTTCCCTGCTGACCACTACAAGTCTCTCTCTCTCTCTCTCTCTCTCTCTCTCTCTCACACACACACACAACCTCTCTGTCAAAATAAATGACTGAATGAATAAATAATGTAATTTTAAGCAACAGTACTTTAGTAAAACAAAAGCTGGCAATTTGGGAAACAGTCCAGGAAAAAGGAGCATCTACAAATGTCTTAAACAGGAAGCCAAGTATGCATTAAATTGCCTACTATGCAAAAACCAGCTTTGATGAGAAGAACCCAATTCACATTTAGTTTTTACTAAGGAAAATAACCTTTCTGACATAGTTCTATCCAGAAACCAACAAGAAAATGCAGAAGTGACCCGACACTGAGTTTCCAGCAATGTCCTATGTTTGTGCAAGGTAAAGATGTCTAAAAAGTGAAGGAGGATTGAGTTTCCAAGCATCCTATCCAGGACACTCAAGGGACTGTGTCTGAAAGTGGCTGTGTCTGCATAAGGTTAGGGGTTATCTTCTAAAAGTCATACAAAATTGCTAATATGAGTATTAACTCAAATCTATAAATACTTCTATAGTAGTATTCATAGATTAAATCAATAGATTAAATTTGTCTTCTGAGATAACATGATTGCCCTTCAAACAAGTCATAGACACACAGACACAGACACGCACACACAGGTAGCATCCTCCAAAGGGAACACCATAATTAATGCATTGGAAAGGATGAAAAGGGATCAGCAGAGATGAACAACAGTGGTTTGTGTAAGAAAAAGGTATCTGGGTTGTTAATCACGGAGATGGTAAACACTCACTTTAGAACAAGGTGTGTGCTCTGACTCAGCTGGTCTAAGCACATTTCATTATTTCTGATTAAAACCACCACAAACACGAGACAGCGCCTCTTGGCTCCATTGTACTTTCTCAAACCTTTGCAAACTTGCACAACTGCCTGCTGACTCAGCAAAGCAGAAACGCTGTAGCCTCTTGGGGTTTAATATTTAAAGATTGAATTTTATTTAATTAATAGTGAGCTTTGAACCTAACGTTTAATGATCCGCTTAAAATATTAATACAATAACTTAAGCATATATGTGTGCAAGGACCTGACTTCCTTTCAGTGGCATAAAGCACTCTTTCTGTTGCTTTTCTTGTTAAAAAGAATTCTCTATTACATTGGCAAATTTCGTAATCCTTGGTTTTCCAGAATTATGCTCCAAATTCAATCTGCTTTCTTTGAAGACACCTCTAAATTTTATCAGACTAAATATAAATAAAATGTGATTTTGTTTCTTCTCTATAGAATTATATCTCTCAATGGTAAATATAGACAGTTTGGAATAAATAATGACTCCTTGTCTTGAGACGCTAGGAAAAAGTGAGACTTACTTAATATATATTGAGACCTGATATCAGTCAATATTATTCAATGGTTTCAGGTGACCTAAGAGGAAAAACGTGTGCAACAAGCTTGACTGAGTTGCAGCCTTGTGTGTGCTTACGAAAACCCTCAGAAAGGCACTGGGTCAGCATCTGCATTGTAATATGAGCTGGTTTTGCCCATAAGATCTACAATTTCTTGTGGATAGAAGCAAAACTTATAATTAGCATATTCATGAGTATACATGAAAATAAGTTTTGACATAAATTTTACTTATGAATAAAAGAATGTTGGTGCAATGAAATCCTCTGGGGTAATTTTCATAACCCAAGGTTCATTTCTTTACTCCAAAGCTTCCACCACCAAGGCATATCGTACAAACTGAATTTAATGCTTCAAACTGTCTATTTGGAAAGAAGTTAAAATTTAATTTTGAAGTTCCTTTTTTCAAAGTGTAACATATTTACCCTCAAGAAGGCACAGCATTATATAAGAAAAAGAATAATTTTATTCTTTATGCTAATTGAGCTGCCTAGATCCCCATTTTGACCACTCACCTCTGTAGACATGCAGCTGGGGGCAGGAGTAAGAGACGGTACATCAAACCTAAACTGAGCATCGAGCCATCTCCTATGATACTCGTCGTTTATTAACGATGCTATTTGGAGAGATAAAGCCGGGCTATTGATGCTGATGCTGCACCTTCCCCGCCCACCTCATCATTATTCACAGGGCACTCTGTATTTCAGAACATTTTGATTAGTTCTACTGCTTAGTTCTCATTATATCTCGTGTGCTTGTGTAATTAATCTCATTTGATTCCTAAAAAACTTTTGAATAAAAATATTAAGACTGTGCTAAAAAAAACATATATTGTAGATAATCTGGTAATGGCAGGGAAAACAAGCTAAATTGAGATGTTTGACACTATATGAACAATAAAAGTTCAGAGAAAAATGAAAGGCACTGGTTTGTAGGAACGATCAAACAGCATTAAAATATGGTAAGCCATTTGATCAATTTGTTGCAACAAAACTTCAAACACAGCTCCTGCTTAGGGTGTAAATTGCCCATGGGAAGAAGTCTTCCCCCCATCCCATCTAGAACCTACATCAGAATGCCAACATGAATCCCTGCAGACTCCCAAACAAGTGGGAGGAGAGAATTTCGCTACAAGCTGAAGATTTTGCAATAACAAATTGAAGAGAGATTCTAAAAATGAACATTGAAGCTATTTTTTTTTCACTTGGTCTTCATCTTTGCCCTCTGCTTCCAATGCCATTCCTACCACCAGGACACCTCTAGGTCCCTCAGCAGAAGCTTTGCCCTTTGCATTGACAACACTGATTATAATCATATCCCACTCTGGTAAAAACACTTTTGTGTTTTGCATTCCCCCAAAATATTGCAAGAGCTAGACACAGGTTCATGTATGCAATCCCAGCATTCAGGCTGTAGTCACTCAGGAATGACTACAATGAGTTCATGGACCATCTGTGTGCCATAGAGCGAGTTCTAGGCCATTTTCAGAGACAGTGAAATCCTGTCTCAGAAAAAGAAAAAACAAAAGAAAAACATCAAATCTATTGTGACATAGGATCCTCAAAATAGCCCCATGTAGGGTTAAGTCATTGTCTTCATTTGTAAATGAGTAACACAGACTCAGAGGAGGACCTGGTCTAAGTCAAGACAGCTCATGAGGAACAAAGGCAAATCGAGGACTACGTCCCCAGCTGTCTGGCCATAGCCCTTTCTGCTGCTTCAGCTGTAACTGTGTTTCTACAAAGAACGAACACCTGAGTCGGTGGAAGATTTTATCCTCAAATCTTACTTGTCTCAATGAATTAGCCTTGATGCCCCTGCCAACAGTTTCAGAGGGAAGGGAACAGAAATGAATTTATTTTGTTTATGCTCTTCAGGTTAAGCAATCACTCATCAATGATGAGCAAACCGTTCGATTGAGTCATGATCATGTGGCGGGCAGCACCTGCCCTCCACCACCAAAGCCAATGAACTAACATTTCTGAAGTGTTGTGAAAGGGCCCTTCTAAGGAACATGAGAGTTATGTTATATGATTTTAAATATGATGTTTTCACTGAAATTAAAGTTTCATCAAGGATGCTTGCCACAGGGTGCTAACTATAAATATTATATAAATATTACTGTCTTTTTTTTTCCACTCTAAGCACCAAGAGAGTAAATGGACTTTTCCAGCTAACAGCTTGGGACTGCAGATCGCCCCCCCCCCGCCTTTTTAATCTCTATACCTTAGATTTTATTTTAGGATACAAACATAGCTATATTGGTCCATTTAGGTAATAGTTTGTTCTTCAGAAACTAGCTCATAAAAAAGCACCAAATGATGAAGCAGGCTTTGCTCTGATACCAACAGTATGACTCCACTACATAACATGACAGTGGCGTAGAAGCATTGCTGGGCCTGGGGACTGTCAATTCCAGTGACAGTCTTTATTAGTCAGGTTGGCAGGCCTCCCACTCAGGGGAACTCAGGGGTATGAAATCTCTCAGAAAGAGCCTAAGGTACAGCAGCCAGACAGCTGAAGTCTTCCAAACGGATGAGTCTACTTAAACAAGCCCGTTACTGCGGATGAAACATTAAGGCACGAAGACAGCTATGACTTGGTGATTTGATATGGTGTGCTAATTCTTGAGAGGAAATTTTAAGATAAGAAGTGCAAACTTTCATACTGGATTGAACCGTCAAGAGCAGCTGAACCAACAAAACGTTTTCCTCACAGGCACCCTTGGTGTAGGGACTTTGACCTTGAAATGATAGAGAAGCACGTTTCTAACAGAACCCAAAATTCTCAAATACCCTTTTTGTGGGTGATTGTTACACATTGCTATTTTGTGGAAAGTGCATTTTTCTAAAGCTAATTAGAATGATTTGTTTTCTATCTTCACAGCAAGCAAATGAGTCAATATCCTGACTGGCAAAGGTGTTCAAAGAAATCATATTTGCCCTATAAACACCTGCCAAAGTGTTTTCCTTATGCCTAACTGCTGGTGTTGAATTAAAAGAGGGACCAGGAAAGGAAGAAAACCGTACCTTTAAGTATTTTGTCTGCTTCGTCAAACATGAAATCCTGGCTCAGAGGAGTGTAAAGGACGCCCATGTCTCCGCCTAACGCCCACCCTATGCTTGGCTCCCTCTTTCTGTTGCTTTTCTTTCCTGAAGGTGAGTCAAAGTCTTCCCTAAACTTTCCAGGAATCTTTCCTTTAGCCCATCTTTTACCTATTTCAGACAAGCACATGATGTTTTAGAATCACCCACGATGATTTCAATGGAGCCAGTAGACCAGAACACAGCCGTGGATTGAGATTCCCTCCACTCTGCAGCCTCACAGTTGCTTCCTGTCAAAATGAGCTTGCGTCTGCATATGCGTGGTGTGCATTCACCCCAGACTAGCACTGGGGCAGCAGTGCTGCTCAAAGAATTCCCACACAGCCAATGCTGCTGAAAATAAGACAATGCTTTTCAATTCTTTACTGACAAAAACTTTTTAGTCCCTGAAATATAATGGTATATTAAGGATCGTGTGTGTGTGTGTGAGGGGGAGGGGGGCTGAATTTGTATGTCACATGAGTGTGGGTGCCTGCAGAGGCCAGGAGAGATGGCTTTGCATTCTTTGGAACTGAGTTACGGATAGTTGTGAGCCACTAGTCCTGGGCACTAGGAACTGAACTCAGATCCTTTGGAAGATCAGCAAGAGCCTTTAAACACTGGGGCATCTCCTAGACCAAGTGGTAATATGAAATAAGAAGTTAACTTAGTCATTTGATGCTGAGCTAATTAATACCATGAAAATAAGAACTCATTTTACCTTCTTCAAAGAATTTGGACAGTATGATGCAACCTATAGTATTTTGTACATGATAGAATTTTGGGTGTTCAATGAAAAAGCTGATATAGCCAAAAGGTTTTGAAAACTGTTTTTTTATTTAACTGTTGGAAAACTTCAAGAGCATGTAACAAAGGTCTTGTTTTTCAACGTTGTAACTCATGTTTTTCTTTTCATCAACAAAATAAAAATGGAACTGCAAGAAACAAAACATTGCTGTGATAGAGCAAGTGCTCAGGGAAAGGCCCCTTGGATCTGAGAAGCCCTCGTGGCAAATGTTTAAACTTGTTATCTGCTAAATTATGCTACACCACTCAGATGTGCCAGCTGCTACGGCGTCACACAAGGCAGTTAATACTTATAATTTTTAGCTAGGCTCATAAAATATATCAATCCAAATGCAACTCTAAAGGAATCGCTAAATCACTGTGTGTCCAAGGTGAAACCCTTTTGATGTTTCTAGGAACTCAGACTAAGACCATTTTATCACTTCCCTTTCTAGGTAAACAATTACGACACCCTGGTATGTTTAGTTAGCAACGATACTTCAACTAATGTGGTCAAAAGAAACTCCTGTGGCTAAATTTAAATGCTTATCTCATGTGAGTTCCCCCCCCCACAATAATCACATTTAAGTCAAGGGATTCTATTCTTAAAGCATATTTCTAATTCATCTAATTCTCCATTTCGTCTCAAATTATTTTCCCAGTTACGTCCGCCTAAACTGAAGGGGATCACTTTTTGAGGAGAGCAGTCTATTTCCATCTGCTCTCTTTGCAACTAAGATGAAGTAATATTTCTGTTTAATACAATTCTGTACCAACAAACCAAAAAGACAGGTAATTGATCATGGGTCAGAGTCTTCAAAAGGTTAGGAGTTTGTGAAAAAGTATTCTCCTCAAATGCAAGTCTTTTTACCATATTGTCTTTGTCAATCATTTTTGCTGTAATAGCTGTAATTATGGTAAGCACATGAAGTACAGCATGACATGGTGTGTCCTAAGATGTAAGTTTGTGTATACTAAATCCACTTTTTGTTACTGTGCTTGATGAACCATAAAACAATGTCATAGGTACTTAGCATATGAAAAACAAAATTAGACTTTTTTGCCCAAAAACTGAGGCCTAAAGGTCCAGAAACATGTAGAGTGGTTCATATGGGATGCATCTTGGCTACATTAAAAATTAAAGGGCTGATGATGAGTCTAAAGATTCTGAAGATACACACATAGACTCTTTAGAAACATGCATATGCGTGTGCATGTATGATATATATATATATATATATCTTCTATGCATAGACTTGAGTGGAACAGATGTTGCTAAGTTTTCCCAGGTAAACTGGGATGTACAGTTACCCTCCACATACAGGCATTATAAGAACTCTGGACTATTTCATCAATAACCAGGCTCACACATCCCAAAGCACGCAATGGTTTCTGAAGTAAAGGTGTACTGTAAAGTACACCTTTGATATGTGTGCATTCATCTGGACATTTTCCACTAAACTATTTGTTTCTAAATATAAAATTCCTTTCTTCAAAATTCCCATAAACAATCTATTGAACCTGGCCTTTCTGTAACGGTTTTACAGTTTTGACTTGAAAGCTCACTCTGGTCACTGCTGAGCCACTTGGCTAAGATCCGGACTGGAAACTCGGCTCTCACAGAGTGGGCGTGTGCTGCGCTCATGCTGTGCTCCACAGGCTATGCTCGGGACATGGTTTGTGCAGGAGGTCCCACACCTGAGCTGCTCAGCAGAAAGGGCTGCCAAGAAAATCTCTTCCGAGCCCTGAGTGCCGTTTGCACTTACCAACGTCTATACAGAAAAAATAATTTTAAAGTATTCTAGTCTGTCATTATTTTAAAAGCTAGAAGTATGTAACAAACTATAGAAATGATCCCAAAAGTATAGTCTTTAAGATGGAAGTATGTAAAAGCCAACCGGGCCATGTTTCAGGGAAATGAGCTTGGAAGACCAGGCTCACATACCACTGCTGCCTATAAAAGAGGCCATTATTAAGTTTGATCCATACAAGAGCTTATCTATCCATTTCATCAGAACCGATCAGTAAAGTTTCAGAAATTATGCATTCAATTGCTAAACACAGTCATTAAAAATTAAACTCCAAAATATAAAATTAAAAGGGAATACATACTTGAAAACACATCGTTCCCTTGTTGGTTTGCTACATTTTACTATCAACGCTTAGAGTTATTGTTGTCTTTTCGATCTGTGTTTAGGATTACAATGGCGTGTTCCTGCCATCCCTTCCATCTCCATGTTTAGTGATGTCACCCTGGAGTCCTAGAGCCAACAAAGGCACCAAACCGATCTCGTCTCCACTTCACAGGGCCCTGGAGTTCACACATCCACCAGGCGGCAGGAGCTCTGTCCTTATCTAGTGATCTGACTGGCTCTCCCAGCTGCTGCATCATTTGCCTGGACTTTGCCTTTCTCTTCAGCTCTTGAAATATTTAAACACCTTCCTCATTCCAAAGTTCTCAAAAACTCACATAATCCTGGTTTTCAAGTCTTTTTGTTAGTGGGATCGTGCACATCACAAACAATTTGATATCCTGGCGGGCCTCTCACAGCATGTTAGACGTTATGATCTCAACCTTAAAGGTCGTTCTGCTGCTATTGATTCACAGGAGTACAAAAGAAAGGTGCTGTGTATTTTGTTTCATTTAAGACTGTGCCCTGTTTTCTCAAAACATCAAATTGTTATAGGCCTAGCTGGGAAGGGAACAATGTTCTTACTTGCATGATTAGCTTAAAATATCTAGTTATTCAGTATTTCATGGCAGACATAACTCAGTAATTTTTCCATTTTCTCTTGTACCTCAATAATTCAAATCAATTTTGCTTTGTACATCAAGGTATTATCAGGTTTATCCCAGAGGCAAAATCCATATGTCCTATTGAGCTGAACTCTGAAATTGATGAATCATGATACTATAGTCCAAAGCTTCATATGGAAGTTCCAATTTGAGTTCACAAAAGGAATCAAGTTGTGTTGACTTAAATTTATTCCATTATAAAAGTCAACAAGGCACAAAGAAATATTAGACTGAAACATGAGTCCAGGTTTATAAATATTAGCATATCTTCCAAGAAAAGGAACAGCAAGGTGGACACTGAAGACTTAGATTTTTAGAAGTTTGTTACAAGCTTTAAAACTGTATTCACCATCCTATATATGGGATCACCATAAAATAACAATAACTGATTTCTCTGGGTACCTCATAGACATGCATCCATTTATATTTAGTTACACATTTTCACTAGGTTAATGATATCTCTATAATATAAAAATGATCTGATATTGGAAGTCACACAGTCCTAAAGTAAAAATAAATGCAGTCTTAATGTTCCTATCCTATTTTGTTCTCCTTTTAAATTTTTCACTGCCTGTCATTCTGTTGCCTAGTAACAAACTACTATAGTTCATTTTTCCTTTTTTATTGAAAATAGTTTTTTTAATATCATCCGATTATGGTATTCCCTCCCTCTACTCCTGCCTGTTCCTCCTCACCTCACATCCCATGCTGCTCCATACCCTTTCTGTCTCTTCTTAGAAACCAAACAGGCATCTAAGTAATAATAATACAATAAAATAAATCAAAAACAAGCAAATTGGAATATAACAAAACAGCCAAACAAGAAAAAGCCAAGGAAAACTCAAGAAACACATACCAGAGACACACACCTTTACACACTCTGGAATCCCATAAAAATCTGCTAGGCGCCATACTGTGTATGCAAAGGATTCCTTACAGGTGGGGGGAAAAACAAAACAAATACTAACATTATGCCTCAACATTATGAAACAAAGAACCTACAAAGATGTTTTCTGTTGCCCATCTACTCCTGGGCATGGGGCCTACCCTGAAGAATGGTTGATTTCCTCAGTGAGACTCTTTTGGAGCAAACTAACTTTGCATCTGCTAGTGGCTGTCAAGAGAGGTTCTGAGGCAGGGATGAGAGTATGTGTCCACTTCTTTCAGCTCTAGGATCCCATCTGGCGCAGACGTGAGCAGGCCCTGTGCGTGATGCCACAGCTCCGGACAGCAACGCCACTTTGAGATTTCACAGGAGAGAGAAAGTGAAAATGGCACAAAACGGGAAGAGAACAATTGAGGAAGAAAGGAAAACGGTCATGCGTTGCCTGCTGAGTCTCACATGCATTCCTTGCTGGCCCCGCCTTCATTCTGGAGTGTAAGAATCACTCAGGTTGCTCCTCTCCTGGCTTCCTCTCAAATGGTCACTTGGCAACTGGAGAGCAAGAGGGGGGAGGGGAGAGAGCTTCCAGAACATTTCATTGCCTTTATTTCCCACCCAAATATATGAGGCCCTTCCCAGCAATATCTACATTGATCTCTTCTGTGATTTTAAAATCTTGGTAGGCAATGGCAACGTGGTTCTAGTGTTTTCCAGGAGACCATGGTTATGAACAAACCTACTTTCCTCTGGATCCCTCTAGCTGTTGGGGTAGTAATGGCTTCCGGTTGCCTCCCTAACTCCTGGCACATGCTGGAGCTGCCCCAGCACAAACAAGCCAGGGCTCTCCATTAGACTTGTCTGGCTGGAGCATTGTACAGTTATTTTCGCTGTGCTAACTGAAGCAGGAGAGGAAGACTGGATAGACAAGAAACAGGCATGAGTCATCTGCTTTACATCCTAGGTAATCAGGATTCCTGCCATTGCAGGTATGGAAAACAGCAGGCGAAACAGCACAAAATGAGTAGGAATATTTATTGAGCCCTTTTGGTGTACAAGTGGCTTTCTGAGCCTTGAACGTTGACCAATGAAGAGGCCGATGTTCAGAGATAGCTTTCTAACGAAAATCACAGGTTTCAAAGCTACAAGCAGAGAACTGACTTTTGAGTTTTGCTATTAGAGAATGCTTCCTGCTTAGCAGACACTGAGTATACATTAAGGCATAATTCAGAGAGGGCTGAGGGACTTGAAATATATACATCATAAATGCCAAGTAATGACATCCAAGAGACGGTAATGGCCGTACCAAGCTTAGTGGAAAGTAGTCCTTACCATTGGGAAAGCTAACTAGTCTTATTATGTAAGTGTTTGCTCTTAGCTGTGCCCATCTATGACTTACGATCGTTAGTGGAGAAACAGTCTCTAGAACAAGTGTGCTCACAAAAGGCTCATGCTATTTTGGGGTTATTTGGTGGAATTTGGAATCTTTGTGTCCATGACAGTTATTTGCTATTTTTTGTTCTTCTTCCTCCATGGCAATGACTTCTCATCACTCTTGTGTTTTATGGAGATGCCCACTGCATTTTAAAACAAAAATGTTAGGTTGGTGGACGATAAGAAGCAACCCTCATGTGTTTCCATTCCGAGAATATTAGCCTACACCTCGTCACTCTCAAATCACTCTCGAGAAACAGACACTTTTATCCAAGTACTTTCTGGACCACATTCGTATCTCCTTAGGAATCTGATTTACAATCTCTAACTCTCTCTCTCAGCATCAGACTGTTGCTGTCAGGACGCTTTCCATTTCTGCCAATGCGGGCACAGTAAGTCACCTCCCCCACTTGCCCAAGGGGAAACCTTAAGCTCTTGCTTCCTTATGCTAAGTCTCCAGTCCCTTCTCACCCTGATCACAATATTCATTTCTTCACTGTTTGGGCTCCTGCTCTTTATTTTGTTCTTCACCTATTCCTTCTATGCTGCCAGGATGAATGTCGTAGATCTAATATACATTACTCTCCTGCTTGAAATTGCAGCCAGCCAGGCCTGGTGACAAACGCTTGAATTCTAGCATTTGTGAGGCTGAGGCAGGAGCATCACTATAAGTTTCAGGGCTGGATAGGTTTCATATTGGGTTCTAAGCCAGTTTGAGCTAGCACCTAAAAAATAAACAAAGAAAAAAGTAAAACCAAAACGGAGCTAAAAGTCTCAAAGTCAGTCCATACACAGGTTCCATGATGCAGCCTCAGTGCTTGCATGCAGGGTATATTATCTGTCTCTTCAAGCTCTTCATGCCATGCTTCATATGCACACTTCTGCTGAGGGCTCTCTCAGTCTTGGGCTACTTATAGGTTATTTCCCTTGCTTAAAGCTATTTGGCACTTTAGACTTCCTGAAGCATCTTATGAACTCTCCGTAAGACTTTTCCTTCTCTGGAGTCTGCTTCTGAGTCCCTCCCCCCCCCAGCCATACTCAGAGCTCTTCCCTATGATTCCTGTCCTGGGTCATCACAAGACACAATGCCCACCTTCAGTGTACTATCACGGCACTGATCAGATTGAGGTGGATGCTCAGTTTCTGCCATTCAGAGACTTCCTGCAGGGGCAAGAAGAGACCTAGGGTCCATGCACTCGAGTCCAGGCCCTGCACCTTGTCACACAGCAGATGCTCAATAAATACAAGAATGAAGAAGTCTGTCCTAAAACCTGAGAGGAACACAGTGTTCCACTGTCAAATTCTTTAGAACATTTTTCTTTTACTAGTTTAACTCTATTGCTTGTTCTCTGCTCCTGAAATTAGATTCAACATGTACACCTGTTATTTAGTTTTGTTCAGCCAACTCTCTAAGTCATTAACCAAAAAATTAGATTTTGATACATAGAAAACTCAAGGCAGGAAAAGGCTATTGAGGACTCATGAGATACCCATAGCAAGTCCCCAATCTTTGGCTTTCAGTAGTGAAGCGTATGAGGTGCAGAATCTACTTCAGATAAACATAAATATCTAACGACAATCTACTTCTATACCCCCCCGTATAGAATCACAAAGTGAACACCCCCCCCAAAATGGTTTTCTTTCCCAGGATAGTGTCTTCCTTGTAGCATGACTACAGTTGAACAACAACAAAGTGTCTGAGCATCATATGCGGGTCATTGTATGTTGAGAGTAACAGGATCAACAGATTCTTTCTGTAGCTTTCACTGAAAGAAAAACCTTATCCGATTTGCCTCTTCGATAAGCTAGTAGGTTAAAAGATGGACCCAAGCCATAGCATGGTTCACAGGTGTCTTCTCAACCCCCATGCACCAGAAGAAAATCGTGACTTATTAACAAAACATTTCCGACTCCTAATTTATGAACCAGTACTGCCAGCGGCACTGGAAGTGTTTAGGCAAGTTAAGGCTGAGTAATACATTTAAGTGGCACATGCATTATAATGCATAGTTCTGTCCATATTAAGGTAAACCCCCTGAACCTGCTCACTTAGTAATGAGAGGTCTGTTTGCACAGGATCACTCTGCTTTTTGGTTCTAAGTTAAATGATTTCTGAGGTGTTTACTTTAGAAACAAAGTGGTTTGGGATTTAGCAGGAGGAAGGGGTGTGTGGGGAGGGCCGTGTAAAAAGTGATAGCCCTGTCATACTCTCCTCAAGTTGGGTCCTCGCAGAAAGTCCATAGTTGGAACTGATTTTAAAGAGTGCTTTTCTAGAAGGTGTCACTAGGAACTATGAAGACCTTCCTAGTTTATGTGATGTGTGTTGGCGTGTCAGGAGCCCATGCTCAAAGGCTGCACTGGTGCAGTGTTGCGCAGGAGGAAGGAGAGGAGACCACAGCTTCTCTTTTCATACTCTTTATTGCCAAGAGTTCAAAATGGTCAACATAAAAAAAAATCTTCATAATAAATACTGCTCTTGGGGCTGTAATAAATAAAACGTTTATTAACAAGGAATGCACTTTTCCAGCCACAAGTGTATTCAAAAATAACCAAAAAAAATTATATATGGCCATAGTTCACAGTTAAGCAGCCAAAAGCGGCTCTGATTGTAGCCTTTAAACAATAAGGGAGCACCCTCCCTTCTCCCTCCCCTTCAGGAAGTATATTCACAGTTCCAAGTCCTCTGGCTGAAAGTACTCTCCACACAGAGAACTTAAGAGTCAATGCATCTTTCTGCAAAATTGTCCGATAAACCTTTTAGTGACAGGTACTTCAGGAAAACTGCCTTCTCCTCCACCCTCGGATTGTCCACAGTCAACTGTACACCTTACGCCAGCCTGGTTCCAGCAGGCCACTGAGGATCTGTCGTCGTACCACCCCCTGTCCATCTTTGCCGACATGCTCTGTGTCCTGCCGCTGGCTTCCCTGTTGATCTCACAGTGGAAAGGAGTCCCATAGGGTCCACTCGAAAAGGTTTTCAGTTACACCTCTGTAAGAGCATGTTCAGGGCGTATTCCATCCGATGTTTTAGTTCTAACGAACAGCCAGACATCAACAGCGTCGTCAGTCTGAAGGTTGTAGATATCCTGTCCTCATTGATGTATGTGAGCAGGTATTCTTCATTTTGGTTACAGATGATTATTTTTGTATGATCGTGGTAGAAATTCACCTTTAAAAAAATAAGGACATTAGGACTTGCTAAATACTCAAGAAGTAATAAAAGTTCTGCCAAAAATTAAGTCAGCTAGGTAGACCTAGGCTTTAGGACATGCGCCTCCACGAAAGGCTCAGTTACCTGAAATGTGCCATCATTGAATAGCATCATTAAGGCTTTATCAGACTTTAACCACTGAAGGAGGTAGAGCCGCGGTCTTCGAATATCAGTAACACTAGGGAGATCTCCACCCTGGAAGAAGTCAGAAGAAGACAGTTAGTGCCTGTGAAACTGTACCATTTGGGCATCACACGGTGCCTCTCAAACTCTGAAGCCTCGGAGTGGCCTCCAGATTCCTGGCTCTGCCCCACAGAGACCCTGATTCACTGCATCTAAGATAAGACATGAGAATCTGAACTAAACACACTTCAAAGTGATGCAGATGCTACCAACTCTAGGCTGCGTCCAGTATCTTGTCTCTAAAGCCACGGTACTTACATCCATGAGGTTCTCCTCCATGTAGTGAGAGAAGTATTTCAGCACCGTCACTTGACTAATGAATTGTTCAGGGGCATCTGTTGCCGGGAAAACAGAACACTGGCCAAGTTCTGCGTAATAGTGGACCGTTCTAAAAATTGGGGAAGGATAGAAGAGAAAAATGAGAAGCAATTAATCACCGTTTCCAGATTTCATTAGCGCGACAGCAGAGACGTGGCAGACTGCATTAATCAGACGTGCTTACTTTTTGTCTGGAAGGAGACTCATGTGGGCGCCATTGTTGAAAAGGACTCCAACAGTGTGGTCCGAGAGCTGGTACCCGAAGCCGTATTTGTTGGAGTAATCGACCCATTTGGTGACCCACTGAAAGGACGCACTCAGCTGCTCTTTGGGGATACAGTCTGCTTCCGGCATATTTTCTAGACATCCCCGAAGGACTCTTGCCACTGTGTCTGCAACACTTCCCATGGTGCTGTCTTCAAGGCCTGGGAAGTCACAGAGACGGAAATGACGGCATTGTTTACACCAAAACCACAGGTCCTGGTGTTTCCCTACACTAATTCGAAAGACACAGAAATCAAGGTTACTTAGTGTCTTTTCTCCAATTCTATAATTTTGCTTCTGTGTTAAATTAGATTATTAAATTGTATGGTTACTTAGCATACAGGACTAGTCTTAGGATTTCTGGTTTCAACCGCTTACATTCACTGCTGCTGCTGCAGCTGCCAAGTGTCCCTCTGACTATCATCCGGATCGCATCCCCAATCTGCTGCTTGTTTTCCACTGCGGAAGTTCCGGATCTGGCAACTGTAGTGGTAGGCGGCTGCAGCTCCTTCAAAGGACAAGAAGAACCATATGATGAGTCAAGGAACTAAGTCTATTTATATTTGAAACTTCAGGTTACAATGAGATTATGCTAATTACGGGAAAAGCTTATCCAAAAGCAATGGCCCATAAGCCCAGAGCAAAGCTCCTGCAGTCTCGAGACTGGCAGCATGGCTTCAGCCCCAATCCTCATCAAAATGCTGATGGCCCGAGAATGGGAATGACCTAAAATGTCTACATGCTTGTGTTCTTCTTCCCCAACATACCTCATCCGTTCTGTGTTTGCTGGGTTGCTGGGTTATTGAAGTCTTTTTCAAATCATGCCTAAGCTTGTAAATATCTTCGTCTTCTTTGGACACTTTATCTGTAAATCGAAGAAAAGAATGGTACATGTTAATCTACCCCAGTGAGGATGGAACAGAGCTAGCTCTGTGTCTTCTGGGCATCCACAGCAAAACCAGCTTTTCATCATTGCCATCACCGGCAGTTACACACGCAGCACACAGCACACTTCAGTGTTCAGCAAACAAAAGCTGTCAGTCCTAGGTGCGTATTTATTACGCTGCTAGTGTCAAAGTCGTCAAGGTACAAATGTACGGGTGAAATAAAGCCAGTAGTAAAGCCTCAGCCCGGTCATCAAATTCAAGGGTAATCATGGGTACAGGAAGGGAAGAGGAGTCTTAACACTTACTGTGTGTGTCGTTATATCTTGCTTTGTCTTTCTTGCCACCAAAAAGAGCAGCAGCGGCTTTCTTAAAGAAATTCTTGGCCGGGCTGGATAAGTGGAAGTCTGGAACTGTATGGCAGCAGCTAGAAGAAAGCCTGTCCGGAGTGAAGCCCTGTGGAATCAGAAGAGAACTTCAGAAACCTCTTCGACAATCAGGGCAACGGCAGGCCGTTTCAAAGAGAGGTCAGAGAGGGCACTGACCTGCAGGAAGAAGTCATGCCGAATGATGTCATCCAAACTGGGGCGGTCCTCTGGGTTTTTGGACAGCATGCTAGCTATTAAGTGCTTAGCTGGGGCCAGTAATGAAGACGGCATTGTATACCTCGCTTCCCTTATGCACCTGTACGTTTCCTTCAGGTTTGTGGTTTCGAATGGAGGCCTTCCTAGCAGCATCGTGTACCTGGGTACGCAGAAACACATCTTTAGGAACGGTCTAAAAGGAACTCTTTCTGAGCCTCATGACCGGGTCAAATTCGCTTTTTAGGCACTCTGCCATTTACTTACATCACACAGCCCAAGGCCCAGATGTCTGATTCACAACCATGTCCTTGTTTGTTGAGGACTTCAGGAGAGAGATAATTGGGGGTACCACATATTGTTCTGAAAAGACAGAAGATAGCAAGATCTCATTAGGAACCATTGCATTCATCTGGGGGTGACTCAATGGAAAATAAAACCTTGAAGTTTTATGCTGTGTTTTGATTATGCTGTGTTTTGATTTGATCACGTTTCCTTTGGTAAGTTTTTAATGAGTGTAAAATTTTGGTCAGCTCGTAGGACCAAGTGTTTTTAACCAACTGAGACCAGATGGTTTATATATTTCAGGCAAAATTAAACATCTATCTGAATAATCAGTGTCGAGGGGTAAGTCACCCGCGTCCACAGTGGACATTTGTTTAAGCAACACAACCATGGTTTACAGGTTTTAGTGTGAACTTTCTATGAAGTAACAAATCGGAGGTAATAAAGGTGTATCTGGTCTCCACGAAACCCAGGTAAGACATGACTCTTACCTCCTTCTGTGTTCCAATGGTTCCAGTCTGGCTGCCAAACCAAAGTCACCAACCTTCAGTTCCATGGCTTCGTTAATAAAAAAGTTCCCTAGGAGACAGAAAAAAAAAAAAAGAATTGTGAACTCCCTTGGAATGGAGCTTCCTTGGAGGCCAGAATCCTCCACTAAAGTGTCACCCATTCAAAAGACTGGATCCCAATTAAGAACACTTGGAGAGGATGGGAAAAACCGATATCTCTCTAACACCCCCCCCCCAGCTTCCCCAGCTTCTGCAGTGCAGGGCTTACCTAGTTTGAGATCTCTGTGTAGGATTTCTTGCTCGTGAAGGTACTTGAGTCCCGACACAATCTGCCTGAGGTAGTATCGGACTTCTGGCTCTGTCAACACCTTTCTTGCTTTCAAGATGTGAGCCATGGACTAGGAAGAGAAGGGGGAAAAGAGAATTTGTCAAACTGTCAGCCAAATCAGGCTTCCCTTTGCCAGACTAGTGGTGCCTGTTGACATGGTGGGAGAATGAACTGTCCCGGCTAAAATCCCAGCTAAAATGTGTTCCAACCACCACATCAGCTTTCCGTTGGAGAGTGCACTGACCCGGGAGTTAGCCCTTACCCGTCTGCTGCAGTATTCCAAGAGAATGTAAATATTTTCTTTGTCTTCAAAGTAGTGGTAAAACTGCACTACGTGCTTATGATGCAGGATTCTGTGAAGCTCGATTTCTTTGTCAATCTAAGAAAAGAAAAATAAGTAGCAAAATAAGGCTTACGAGCCTCCCATCGTCTCTGGAAAGGCGGGGCTTACACATGCAGGAGACATTTTTCTAACAGGGAAGGGCCATCCCTGCACACAAAGAAAATACTTTGCTCAACAGTCATACACACCTTTTCCCTTTGATGAGGTTTAGCTACTCGGCTGTGAGGAATAATTTTTGCAGCGTAGACTTTGTTGTTTGTCAGATCTGTCATTTCGTAACACTTTGCAAAGCCACCCTGAGAGGAAACAAAGCCGAGATGAATTTGAGCCGAAGAAAATGGAGGGCCAACGTTTAAAATAAATACATAAATGGAAAGAAAAAGCAAAAATTGGGAACAGAGAAAAGCGGGTGGGCAGAGGGATGCATTTTGGTTTGTGTAAAATGGTCCCTTCGGGAAGGGAAATACATTCCTGGAAACCTGGCCAGTTACTAGTCTCCTTTTTACAAAAAGCTCTACGGAGATGGGAGTGGAAGGGGGAAAGGTGGAAAATAGCCTCTGAAGAAATTTGACAGTCGAGTTCCCAGGGGATCAGGTGGCTAGAGCTGGGGCTAACTTAGACCGCTCTCAGTCCCTCCTTCGTGGACTTAAGAGCAAAGCCTAGGCTGAGGACGCAAAGCCGATCCCCAGCGCTGTCGGCGCACAGAAGCCCAGAAGGGCAGGTGAGAGACCCACGTCGCGCGGGGGAGCAGACATCTGGGTGAACGAGAAGCGCGAGCTCAGGGGTCCCCGTCTGCTCTACTTGCCCTGGCATCCCGCCCTCCCACCCCGCCGCTGGCCGCGGCCGGACGCCGTCCGGCAGCTCCTCACCTTGCCCAGCACTTTGCCCCGGCAGTAGCGTTTCCCCGTCGTGGGGTCGACAATAATCCGCGAGATCTCGGGTCCCGAGTGAGAGTGGTGATGATGGTGGTGTGGTGCCGCCTGGGTCACCTGGGTCTGGGACTGCCCGTCTTCAGAGGGCTGCTGAGGTCGCTTCTTCTTCGAGTCCCCGCCGCAAGCTTTGCCCAGCGCCTGCTCGCACATCTTGGTGCCAGCGGCGGGCTGGTAGGTGATAGTCCGCAGGAGTTCCATCGTGGCCCGGCCACCCGATACTGCCTGCTGCCACCTCCGAGGCACGGACACGCGTCCGGGCTAGCTCTGGTTCTCAAGTCCCTGGTCCCTCAGCCGACCGACTATTCTGCTGTCCAGCTCCGCTTGTGCGAGCAAGAGAGAGCCGTGAACCTTTTTATTCCCCGGCTGGGAGAGGCGGGGTCTCGTGACGTCACGGGGGACGCCCCGCCCTCCGGCTTTGGAGCTAGCGCCTTGGATAAGTGTGGGTTGGCCGCGTGGCTTCGACCCGGCTTGGAGGTGGCAGAGCGCGAAGTGACCCCGGTTCTTTGCACGCCCTGACCTTGGAGGTGGAAAACAGAAACCCAAGGGTGGACGCCCTGTCGGGTCTCTGGCTGGGCAAGGATGCTGGGTGATGATCGGGGGAGTCGCAGGGTTGGCACCGCCCCCTCACCGCCCTCCTGACCACCCCGCGACGGGACACGGAACGCTTGGGGGCCACCGCCGCCACGGCGGGCTCCTTCGCGCCTGTCTAGGGCTCCGTGGACCCGGCGGCTGAGTGCCTGGGCGTGCGGAGCCGGGCACCCGGCTGAGTCAGAGCCGCTGAGGAACGAAGCACACTCCCGGTCGCAGATCGGGGTGACCTGCGGTAGTGTGAAAGCATCTGAGCCCCTGCCGCCTCTTCCCAGCACCTAATAAGTTGACCCCCTGTCAAAGGTCAGGTCCTTAACCTTGGACCCGGGCCTGAAGCCCAGCGAAGGTTTGGTACACAGCCAGTCTAACCATCGGAAAGCAAGAGCGCCATCCTGTGGGATTTTTTCAGAAAAGCGATTTAATGGTCTGTGTGGGCCGTGGTTAGCAACAGTATGGGCTTTGACAGTGGCGCTGAAAAGTGTGCCCCGTTGCTAATTATGATTTTACAATTGAAGTCACTTATGACTTCTTGTTCCAAGTGGGTGATTCAAATTGCGTGGATCAAATGGCTCACTAAGCGAAGCGATGTCACTGTCCTAGTATGCGCAGAGTCAATCCAAGCCCTCCCAGTGGGGTATAGGGAGGCGAATACAGGCAACTGAGTGACTGTCAATAAGCTCAGAATTTACTGTTCAGTTCTAACAACGCAAAGGCAGAACCATTTTGCTTGTTCCGATGGCCATGTTGCGAGCGCTCATAGAGTATTGTTCAGTATTGCTAATGTGCTGTATTAAACACTACTAGCCATTGACTAGCCTATGTCATCTTAATACAAACCTGAATGGAAAATACTGCTGTGTTAGGGGAGGGAAAATAATATTTCTTCCTACCTTTCTAAATGATACTTGTGGTTTCTCAAGCAGGGCAGATTAACCTCAGAACCACACGATTATTCATATACATGGAAGATACACGGCGAAATGGGTACCCTTAGAGGTGGCTTAGAATTGAGGTTCGAATGCTATTTTAAGCCAGAAAGAGTGTAGAGAACAAGAAGGCAATCAGGAACAGGAGTGAGGATTGTTATTTTCCGCTGATAAAAATCGTCATTTTTTTTTCTGGTACAGGAGACATTCTTAGGAATTGAGATTTCTTTTAATAAATGTCATTTTTCTTTCCTTACAAAAGAGCAGTCTGCCATTTTCAGGGCTTCTGTGGCTAAGTACTTTTTCACTCGGCTCAAAATGATCCTGACTCAGAGGTATATTTATGGTGACGTATTCTGGTTTCCTGTGGACATATTGAAGTGATGTGGTCTAGTCGACATCTTCCCCACCCTACAGGTGAGGAAACTGAATCCTAGACAATGTAAGTGCTATTACCAATGAATTTTTCATAGAACCACCAAGTTATGTCAGGTCAACTACATGTCCATCCTTGTGTCTCGGGTAACTTGGTACATTAGTAGTTACTTTGTATAGGACCCAGTGACACTTAGAAACACTGTCTTCCTCCAGACCACTATCAAGCATTGGGAGCTCGGGTGTCAATCACCAGGTACAGGCATTAACCTTATCCTCTGCTCTAACAGCGCACAGAGGAGGTCGCCTCAGCCCTGCAGAGTCTCTATCCTGTCACTTTCCCTTTCAATGCTTTCCGTCACTGCAAGCCCAGGCATGTTTTTCACAAGGGACAGTAGACTTTAACCCAGGATTATCCCAGGCTTGAATAAGAGGCGGGGCTGGAAGTGGAATAGCAGAATTACACAACCCCCCCACCCCCACCACCTTTGTTCATAAACTTGGTATGACCTTTGCTCTCCAGCCCTGTGCAAAGCAACGGAATGAGCCTGCTGGTTTGGAGGAGAGTGCCCCTCCTTTCCCAGGCTTAGTTTGGCACTAATCCTTGTGTGTATTCACCTGTGTGTGCATGTCTTATGATTAAAAGACTGAAGAACCCAATGGATAAGACTTTTAAATTTCAATTTGTAACATACAGTGTTATATCTTGTTTTTTTTTTTTTTAAATCGGGGATACTTTAGTATTTGGGTAGACTGCTGACCATCCCACGTGACATTCAGTTCTGCCTTTCAAAAATTATGCAGGCATTTAATAAAATACCAACGCTGAGTCTTAGGGTTCTCCTTGCCAACTGGGCAAGACGATTTTTTTTATACTAGTGCCACCACGTGGACAGAATCAAAACTGTAGTACATACAGCAACAAAAACCACTTTCCACTAGTGATGAATCTCTAATTCCAAAACATTTCTAGGTAGATCAATGGTCTGAATATCAATTTTAATGCCAAAATCCCAGTGGGGCTTCTGGTGACAAACCCTGATAAACTGGTATCAACTTTAAAATATCAAATAGTCCAAATCACCTTTAAACAAGGAGGAGAAAAAACAACCTTTGTCTTACAGCCTTAGGATGAACTTGTAACAAGAAAACTGCTAAGTTAGTTAACTAGACAAACTTATCAAAGAAGTAGAACAGAAGGCTAATGGTCGAACCCATCTAGAGGGACCTATTGTGTGTGTGTGGGGGGGGATGATGTGATACACTAGTGGGGGAAGAGACTGTTTAGCACATGGAGATTAGAATCAAAGTATTTTTTCCCACACTTAAAAACCTCTATCTCATTCTGCCATGAGATTCCTATGTCAGAGGAGCCTGATTAGGGGCAGTGATGAGAAAAGGGTTCCAATAGATGTAGCTACTCCTTACAGAAACCAAACATAAGTAGGAAGTCATGGTTAAGTAGGAATGGAATTTACTCATTGCAGCCATACTGGGGAGGACTGGAAATTTCATAAAGCTAGGGAATGGGCTGGATTCAGTCTTCAAAGCCATGGCTTTAAGTCTACCCATATTGCTTGGTAAATTAAAGGCTCTTGTGGTCAGAAAAAGAGAGAGATATACAGTAAAGAGATTCAAAGACAAAAAACCTCTAAATGGTTTACAGTGTGTTAAAATATATGCAGGCTAAAGGTTAAAGTTCTTAAAGTAAAAAAAGAGAGAGAGAAAGAAAGAGTGGTTGGGTGTGGTGGTACACACCTTTAATCCTAACACTTGGGAGGCAGAGATAGATTGACCTCTGAGTTAAAGGTGTTGTAGCACACACCTTTAATCCCAGCACTGAGGAGGCAGAGACAATCTTACTCCAGGACAAAGATATACAGAGAACCTGTCATAAAAAGTAAAAATAGAGGTTAAAATAAAGCTGCATAAAGGTGGAAAATACACAGAGAATCTTGATACTGTATGCTATTATGCTCTCTTTGAATTGTCTGAATGCTGAGGAAGGAGCAACAGCTGCTAAAAGATATTTGCTTATACATGCTGCTGAATTAATCCCAGATAGGTATTTTGAAAATACCTTGGCTTCAAAATTGAAGTCAAAAGGTATGTTACTTTGGAGAAGACATTTTGCTTTTGTTTCCACAGAAAATGAGAGGCCGTGGATTCATTCTGAGATAAGAAAAATCCAGTTTGATCAAGGAAAGACCACCTGAGAAATCTCCGGTAGGAACAGATGGCCCGGATGTCTGAGTTCTACATCCAGAACAGATTCAAGACTGCTGCCTGAATTGATCAAGACTCACAGGATACTCCAGTCAGAACTTCATTATAACTCTATAAATTTTCTTTAGGTCCCCATAAGATTATCAGTACCCCCAACCAGCAGGAAGTAGCCTGGAAAACTACACCCACATTCCCAAAAAATGGACTATGGATATTTTCCTTTGTTTAAAAAAAAAGGGGGGGGTTGAAGTGGTGCAGGAGAATTATCTGTATTCTGTCAATCATGTATTTTAACAAAACACTGATTGGCCAGGCAGGAAGTATAGACGGGCAAACCAGACAGAAAGTAGAACAGGAGAATGCTGGGAAGAAGGAAGCCAGTTCCTCCCATTCCTGCCCAGACCACTGAGAAGCAGGATGTAATCTGCCCAGCTGAGAAAGGTACTGAGCCACATGGCTAACATAGATCAGAATAATGGGTTAATATAACTGATAAGAGCTAATAAGAAACCTGAGCTAATGGGCCAATCAGTTTATAATCTTATGGAGTCCTCCGTAATTTTCTTTGAAGCTTGCTGGCTTGTTGGGGGTACCTGGCAGGATAGAAACCCCAACAATTAGGCCCTCGTGTTACAATGACCCAGGAAAAGAATATTTCAATATGTGGAAGTGTTTCTAAGATTTGGGGTCAGATTAGGACATATCAGGATCTAAATTGAGATGGGTATTCTGGCTGTTAGAGTCTACTCCTTCTACATTTCACTTGGCTCATATATCAGCAACAGAAACTGCCCTCCTTTCTAGGGGCTAGAAGCCCCGGATCAAGCCTCCAGTGGGTTCCGTGCCACAGCTCCCTTGCTGAGCCCTCTCATGGTGGACGGTAGCCAGGACACCTCTGGCCCACCCCATTTGTAAAAGTACTCATCCCTTTCACGAAGACAGAACACACATGATCTCGTGGGTATCTGGTCCAAAGCAGGCCAGCATTCAGAGGGTCACACCAGGCTCCAGAGACTTCGGTCCTGAAGCTGAAAGAAACACAACCTTTGTATTATATTGCTCCTAAAACATTTCATTAGACTTGGAAATTTAATAATCAGCACTTTTGGAAATTAGCCTCCCATGAGATAAAATGTTAATTTGTGGATTCAAATATTACACTTAGGTAAATATTGGTTTCTGTGGAGTTATTTTGACATACCAGCTCTTGGTTTAAAAAAAGAAAAAGAAAAAGGTGTGAATCTTAACCAGTAACTTGATTAAAAAGTTTTGCTATAAATGTATTAAAACATACTATCAAAATCCACCTCCTTTCTTATCGCTGGTTCATTTATCTGTGTATGATTTTTGTCTTCTGTTTTCTGCACGTTTTTTCGTAAGCTCTCATAAGTGTGCTGTTGAACTGCAACTGAATCTGTTGTCTGGGCGTAGGTTGCCCTCTGCTGGTAGTCAGTGGTAATACCAACCAACGCTGAGAAAATGATCTGTTTTTCAATCCATCATAGAGGGCTCAGTCTACAAATTCAACTCACCTAAAATTAAAACTCCCAAGTTATCTGTCGTGACCACCTTCTCCCAGGTCTAGCTAGTGAGTCTGCCTGACCCTCTCTCCTCACGTGTTACTAAACCAGCATAATCCCTAACTACATTCTAAATATTTGTCCTTATATCCACTGGTAAATATAGTGCTTGTGCTTCAAGGAAACTTCTCTTTGCAAAAGATGGAGACCACTACAGGAAAACAGCAGTCGATTAATGTTTCAAAATTGTGAAGCTCAGCCAATGAATACATCTACAGCTTCCGTCCCTAAGGCTTAGGGGTCATTACAGAAGAGTGGATGGAAATATTTTAAGGGACGAAGAAACAGGAAGTTTGCTGTGAGATTGTGTCTCCTAGAAATGTCAGGGAAGCTACACCCACAAATTCTCACCAGCATGGCTGCCTAAACAAGGGATACACCAACAAGCATGCTATTATGGAAAGTAGGAAGATCAGGAGGCCTCAGTCCTAGACAAAGTTAAAATGAACCCTTTCTTCCCAAGGTTGCTTTTATCTTCAGAATATGTATCACAGAAATAAAACTGAAACTAGAACAGGTCGTAAACGCTGAATAAAACATTGGAAATGTGAACTGTGACATTACCAAATAAACCCCAGCAGCTGGGCAACAGAATAATCATAGCCAAGTAAATTTATTCCCAGATGCAAGGATGCTCCATTGTTAAAGATTCAAAATTATTGACCTCTAAAACTAATTTAATATTAAAGGTTTGAATACACAAGGAAGAAGCATGTTAGTAAATAGTAGAGACATTCAAAGTCAGCATTTATTCCTAATAAAATACTCAATAATCAACAAATACTTACTGAAGATAATAAACTATGGATTTCTTAGCTAAGAGGCTAATATCACACTTGATGGGAAACCCCTAGAAACACAAGATGTAAGCGAAGAAAGAACAAGACATTTTTATCAATAGTAAATTTCTTCTGGAAGTGCAGCATCTCTACTTAAAGTACAGATCAATACAAAAATCAGACACATAAGACAATAAGAGTAAATAAACACTGGCAAGTACGGATACAGCTTCCTGTTGACTGCCAGCTCAATTTCTCTGTGTTCTGTGCCATAAACATGTGGTATGTTCAGCAACAGACTCTTACCATCAAGTTGCAGGGATAACCAAGCCCTGGCAATCATTTGTGGGGTTCAGGAAGGTCAATGGTAGTGAGATGTCTCCATAATAAGATGAGAAAAGTGATAGAAACACTAAAAGATAAAAGTAATTATTAATTTCCCCTGATATGAACCCTGCAATCTGCAGTAATGACATGCCTGCCTGCAAGATATGCCCACCAGTGCAATATGGCACAGACATTATAGAAGTAACCACAACCACCTTTTGATTGGATTTAAGACCTACTCCATGAGATGGAACCCATACTTGACATTATTAATTAGGCCAAGAGCATGAGATTAGATATTTATGAACTCTAGGGGAAAGCCTACTATTATTAATTTGGCCAAAGGAACATAGCAATAAAAGTGACTCCTAATGACACACTGTTGTACCCACAGATCAACACGTCACTCAGCTTTCACCAGAGAAGCTGTTTCTGCTATGCTAACAGAGTTACACCGCTGGACAAGCTGCAGAGAATGAGACACTCACACCTTTAATCCCAGTACTTGGGAGTCACACGCCTTTAATCCCAGCACTGGGGAGGTAGAATCCCCCAAAACTGGCAGAATCTCCAAAAACTAGAAATTTCCCTGTTTTCCCACTCAGAATTTATCTAATGAATATGATCTCAAATGTAAAACAATTCCTGTCAGGAATTAGCAAATCACAGATCAAACCCAAGTGATGCCAGGCAGTGGTGGCACACGCCTTTAATCCCAGCACTCGGGAGGCAGAGGCAGGCGGATCTCTGAGTTCGAGGCCAGCCTGGTCTAGAAGAGCTAGTTCCAGGACAGGAACCAAAAGCTACGGAGAAACACTGTCTCGGGGAGAAGAAGAAAAAAAAAACCCAAGTGATGTGGGATTCCCCTCTGTATGCTGTGGATACCATTTGTTAATAAAGAAACTGGCTTGGTCTGGTAGGGTAGAATAGAGCTAGGTGGGGAAATCTAAACTGAAAACTGGGGGAAAGAAGGCAGAGTCAGGGAGAAGCCATGGAGCTGCAGACAGACAGATGCACTGAAACTTTGCTGGTGGCCATGACCTCGTGGTAATGCACAGATTAATGGAGATGGGTTAAATTAAGATGTAAGAATTAGAGCTAATGGGCCAAGCAGTGATTTAATTAATATAGTTTCTGTGTGATTATTTCTGGTGTCTGGGCTGCTGGAAAACGAACAAGTGGCTCTTATAACACCCAAGGCCAGCTTTGTAACGTGAAAGTTATTGAAAAGCAAATTATACTGACTACTTTTTTTTTAGTCAAGAAGCTAGAATCATCTGAGAGAAGGAAACCTTGTTAGAGAAAATGCCTCCATAATATCAGGCTGTAGGCAAATAAGGATGCATCACATTTTCTTAGTGATTGATGTGGGAAGGCCCAGCCCATTGTGGGTAGGGCCACCATGGGCTGGTGATCCCTGATCCTCCACGAAAGCAGTCTGAGCAAGCAATAAGTAACAAGGCAGTTAGCAGCTCTTCTCCATGGCCTCTGCATCAGGTCCCACCTCCAGGTTAGAGTCCTGTTAAGAGTTCTTGTCCAGACTACCTTCAACGATGAAGGAACTGTGATACAGAAGTATAAACCAATAAACCCTTTCCTTCTCAAGTCGCGAGGTGATATTTTGTTTGTGGTCTAACAAATGTTTACCTGAAGATCAGATTGCAGAGCAAGACACTAGTTAGCCATAGATGCCCGGTGATAGCTCACACCTTTAATCCCAGTACTTGGGAGTCACACACCTTTAATCCCAGCACTGGGGAGGTAGAGACAGGAAGGGATATGGCTAGTCAGAGAAAGGAATATAAGGTGGGAGGAGACAGGAGCTCAAGACATATAGTCTGAGATCTTGTAGAGACAGGATAGCCCATTCAGTTGAGGATTTCATAGAGGTAAGAAGTCTAGTGGCTGGCTGTTCTGCTTCTCTGATCTTTCAGCTTCCACTACCTAATATCTGACTCCAGGTTTTTAATTAATAAGACCAATTAGAATTCACACTACACCATTACTTTCACTTAATCACATCAATAGTGCCCTGACTAGGACACAAGTCACGCCCATTTGCTCACCCAAACTTGTCTGTGGCTAGTGCCAACCTGCAAGAGCAGTTTGACTCTGATAAGGGACTATCTGCTTCCAAAGCCTGGAATGTTTACACCTAGGCCTCCACAGAAACAGGCAGCTGCCCCTTAGTGTCCAAGGCCTTTTATTATAGAATTGTTGAATAACTCAGTGCTAATAATCACTAAGGTCTCATAAACAGAGGATGGATTAAATAAATGATGAGAAACTCTTACAATAGAATTGAAGGTAGTTATGAAAACAGACATATAGGCCCCTTAAAAATGATATGGAAGCTACAAAGAAACCCTGTCTCGAAAAAAAAAATGATATGGAAGGATCTCTAAAGTAAACAATGCGAAAATCAAGAATAAGGCACTATGTTGGTGAAGGATGATTCCATGAATAAGAAAGGAGGGAAGAATGTTTTTAATAGTTTAAAACATGCATATAAAACATAAAAATTTAAAAATGTGTGTTTATTCTTTGCTAATTTTAAATCTGTATGCAGTGTATTTTGATCACATTCACCCCACCCCCATTAATGCCCTCTATGCCCCAGAACTCACTTCCTCATCTCTCTCCCAGCCTCATGTCTTCATTATCATCATACTTATCTTTATTATTAACAACCATGTGTGCCCAACTAGTGCTATGCATCTGTGCACAATATGGGACCATCCACTGAGGTGTGGGCAGCGTAGCAGTGACCACATCCTCTAAGAGAAAAACGGTTCTCCCTCCTTTAGTATCCACCAAATGCCTAAAGTTTCTTGCCCAGGGGTTTTGAGAACCCTTCTCTGATTAATACTGGGATTGGTTCGCTCATGTGCAGGTGTCTTGCAAGTAACCACAGTTGCTGTGAGAACTGATATATGCAACAGTTATGTCATGTCCAGGGGTCAGCACTTCAGTTTTCCTTCCCATCCTCCATTGTTTAAAATTTTATTTCTTTATATTTTAAGAATTTCATATATGAGTACTATACATTATTCTTCCTCTCCTTTTTCCAAGTCCTCCCATTTCCCTCCCCTTTCTCAAATTCATAGCCTCTCATTCTTTAATTATAGTTATTATAAGAACACACTTGTATACTTATAAATACAGCCTGCTGAGATCATTCAGTATGGCTCATATGTGTTTGGGTGTACGTCTTTGGATGGAACAATTGCTGCATCTCTGGTATAGAGCCAACTTGACCATGGTGGATGGTCATTTTAGTATGTGCCTTATTCAATTTGTAAGTATTTTATTGAGTACTTTTGCACTTATATGTATCGGGGATATTAGCATGTGATTTCTGTTTTCATTGTTGTGTCTTTCCCTGATTTTAGTGTCGGACAAATACTTACTTTACAGGAGCTTGAAAATGTTCCCTTTGTTTCTACTTAAAACACTAATCTTAAAAATGTTGGTGATACATCTTTGAAAGTCTAATAGACTTCTGTTGTGAATCCATGTGAGCCTGGGCTTGTTTGACTTAGAAGTTTGTGTTATTGTTTCAGTTTTCTTATTTGTCATGGATCATTTTAAGTTGTTGATCTCTTCTTGGTCTAACTTCAGTGTTTTGGAGGAATCTAGTAATTAGTCTTTTTAGTTCTGTAACTTAATGAAATATCAGTTTTTAAAATATTCCCTTATAATTTTCTGAATTTCCTAGCTGTTGGCTATAATGTTGCCCTGTTCATTGCCAGCCTGTTAATTTAGGTCCTCTCTTTCTTTTGATTAATTGGGCTGAAGATCAATCAATTTTGTTTATCTTCCCAAAGAACAAGCTCTTAGATTTGTTGATTCTTTATATCATTTTCATTTATTGCTATTTCATTAGTTTCTGCTCTGACTTTTATTATTTGCTATCCACTGGATTTGAGTTTGTTGTTTCCATTTGTACAAATTCTTGAGTTGCATGATTTAAGTCATTTATTTGATTTTTTAAATGTAGGTATTTAGAACTATAAATTTCTCTTGAGTGCTTTTAATCTGTCTCAGTTTTTGTTGTATTGTGTTTTCATTTTTACTTCCAGAAATTTTTAAATTTTCTTTGATTTCCAGTCATTTAGTAAAGTGTTATTTAATCTCCATAAGTTTGTGTGCTTACTGGAGAGACATTTAGTGTTGATTTTAACTGTTATTGCATTGTGGTAAAATAGATAATATACATAAATTTGTTAAGATCTGCTTTGCCTGCCAGTATGTGATACATATTTTAGAGAAGCGTCCATGGTAGAATGCATACTTTTTAATGTTTGGGTGGGATATTTTGTGGATATCTGCTACAGTACCCTATATTATCATTGAAACCCCTCTAATCTTATAAAAAATTATCTATAGCTGTAACATGTATTTTAATTGATCTTAATAATAAAAAACCCAGAGTCAGATATCAGAAGTAAAAGAGTCAGCTGCTAGAGAGACCTTTGACCGCTATTGGATTCTTAGAGTGAAGTGGGCAAGATCCCATCTCCACAAATCCTGAGAATGAACGCTCTGAACTCATGTCTCCTCCTGCCTTATATTTTTCTCTCTGCCCAGACATATCCCTTCCTGTCTCCTCCTCCCTAGTTCTGGGATTAAAGGTGTGTGACTCCCAAGTATGGGAGATTAAAGGTGTGAGCTACCATGACCTGGCTCTGTTTCTCCTTTAGCTTGGATCATTTTCGTGTAGCCCAGGGTGGCCTTGAACGCAGATATCCACAACCGTCTGCCTCTGTCTCCCGAGTGCTGGGATTAAAGGTGTGTGCCACCACTGCCTGGCCTCTATGGCTAACTAGTGGCTCGTTCCACACTTTGGTCCTTGGGCAAGCTTTATTTGTTATAACACAAGCAAAATATCACCGCACAAGCCACCGTGAAAGTATAAGTAGTGCATAATTTTGAATATTATTTAACTAGAAAGTCAAATCTGTGAGGCAAAAATCTGAAATTTTGAAAGTCTGAAGTAAAGAAGAGTTAGAAATGGATAGGGTGATGGGGAACAGAGACAGACCCAACAGAGCAGCTAGATGTTCTAGGAGACAAAGCTAACAGAAAACAAGGAAACATCCCTAGATTAGATTGTAATCTATGCAGACTCTGAGTTAGTAATTTAGATCCTTGAATAAGGTGGACAGGACGATGTTGAAACAGAGTCTCACCCAATGTCCTCTCCAACAGAAACATGGGATCAGAGCTGCCGAGAGTGGAAAGATCAGTTCTAGATGCCAGACAATGGGAACCTTGTGAAGACAAAATGTATGGCAGGAAGAGGAAGGAATTCACCTTCAGGATGAGGTTGGGCATCTCTGTTGATTTCTGAAATCCTGAAACTGGAATGGTGAAGGGGAAGTTAGAGAGGAGAGGACAGCCAGATTCTACTGACAATGAGGATCTTCAGGTGAGGCATGAGTACCGCATGGTACAAGCAGGGATGTTGGTGTAGGGCAGAGGTTAGAAGTGGCTGCTTGGTATATATGCCCCAAACTTCTAAACAGAAGAGTGGAAAGAGCCACCCCTTTAGAATCATTGCCCACCATGACTTATTTATGAGTTGTGGGTATGCTGTTTTTGTTGTTGCTTTGTTTTAAGGCAAGGGCTCTCTATGTAGGCCAGGCTGGCCTTGAGCTCACAGAGATCCTCCTGTCTGTTTCTGAAGTTCTGGGATTAAAGGTATGTGCCACACTACTCCCAGTTTATGAGGTTTTAAGTACAATTATATCAATAACAATGCCCTCCCCCTAAAGGCCATTTGCACTTTTATAATTCCCTCTAGTGATTAAGGAATAAATACTATTCTGTCAACATAAAGGATCAAAAGCTGAAGATATCAAGGAAGGTGTGAATAAAGAGTGTGCATCTCAGTGTTATCAGAAAAGCAGTGTTTATCTCAGTGGAGAAACTATGGGGTCATTTCTATGAGTCCAAGATGGTTTAAAAAGAGTCCTTAGTATACTAACACTTTAGGGAAGACTATCCACAGTTGAATAAAAAAGCTAAAATTTTCACTTACACCTCTAAGGCTGCAGGTTTCTCATCCTGCCTGATCTCATAGCTGCTTTTAAAATAGCCTCTCAGAAGCTTATATTAATTACAAACTGTTTGGCCTATTAGCTCTGGCTTATTATTAACAAACTCTTACAATTTAAACTGTTTCTGTTAGTCTATATTTTACCATAAAATTCATGGCTTGTTATCTTACATCTTGCTTCCCCCTTGGTTGCTGGAATCTCCTTATGCCTCTTCCCTTCTCCCTGTATCTCTGCTTGAATTTCCCGCCTAGCTACATTCTGCCTGGCTATTGACCAAATCAGCTCCACGCCCCCCCCACCTGGTTTTTCAAGACAGGGTTTCTCAGAGATCCACCTGCCTCTGTCTCCTGAGTGCTGGGATTAAAGGCATGTGTCATCACCGCCCAACCAAATCAACTTCTTCTTTATTAGCCAATGGTAATAAAACACATTCACAGCATTATAGAAAGACATTCCACATCACATGACCTCATTCAAATTGTGCCTGTCCAGAGACCCATGGCTTGTAAAGATCTGCTGTGCATAAGTCATGCTTATCATAAAGTGCCCACTGGGCACCTATGCCAAAGCACCGATGGCCGAGCTCTAGTTTTGAGACAGCAGAGGGCAGCATTCTCTAGCTGTTTGCTGTTAGCTCCTTTGCTTATAAAGCATACAGGCAGCTAGCTTCTTCTAGTGTAGATTTTTCAGCCACAGGTGATAAAGGTGTTAAAACAAAGTTAGAGACTTGGAAAAATGATAATGAAGGTTTGCAACAGTGATCCATGATTACACTAGGGAAAACAATCCAGTGTGAACTGAATTCAGTTGTGACTTGCCCAGAGGTAGCAGACACTTGACAATGAGAAGGAGGGAGGAGTGAGAGAGGTGAGCATTGGTTTAGCTGAGTCAGGGAAGCAGAAAAGCTGTAAAAGGCAGGAAAGAAAGTTGGCCCATGAGAGAATCACCCCAGTTTGCTACTGGCACCTATTAAAGTTAGGCTCCTGTGCTTCTGGGGAGCGGGGAGGCTGTTGTAGGCTTTGGCTGGAACTATCTAAATTCATTTGGCTGCTTTGAGTTTTAACAGAAAGGCACTTTAGAGGAGGCTAGGTCCTTCTAAGGATGCAGTCATGACTTCTAGGAACAAGGTTGGGGTTCTAAGTCTTTCTAGGACAATACTGATATCGGCAGAGAAAGACTGAGAGAGGCCAAGCTAGGGTTTGGGCAAGGAGGGAATTTCATCATGGGGTGAGATGATAATAATGGCATTACAACAGTCTTCTGTCAGTAGGAAAGTGCTGGTGTTTCTTAACAACTTAATGACTTCAAATATGCTTTGGTTATTCCTCATAACCCCAACAAGATTTGGAAGACAGATAGAGAAATAGCTCTCTCTCCCCTCCTCCTTTCCTCTCCCTTTCTCCCTCATTCTCCTCCCCCACCTCTTCCACCCATGACTTTTTTGAATAATCATCCAAGTCCCCCTACCTGGCACTTGCTCTACTTTTAATCAATGCAACATGCTGTCCATTGGGAAGCCATGCACTAATGGCGGTGTGTGTGGTGACCACTTCCCCCATTCCCCAGCATCTCAGTGTGCAGAAACTAGCCTTGCCCTGCCCACCAGAGCACGGCAGGTGCAGCTACAGAGGCTAATTGAAGGTTTGACTTAAAATTTGACCTAGGTCAAACGTCAGTTCTGGGACATGTGGGATGGTGGGAGCATTCTTGCTATAATTCCAAACTGTAAATATGAATTTACAGCTGCAGGGAGAAAGGGAATAAAAGGAGGAAGGAAGAGGGAGGAGTGGTTGAATACAAAAGTATTTCTCCAGCCTTTGGATCCAAACTACAACACATTTGTTTTGCTGTGACCAAATTATAATGAAATACCTCAAAGACTATCACAGTAAGCTTCAAGAGGCCCACTAAATAATCTGAGAAATAAGAGATTACTAGCAAACTTAAATCTGCCCTATCTTTAGTTATGTAGATCCTTCTGATGAAGCAACTTTCCATTTTGGCTGTGTTCATTGAAACAAGAGTTTCAATGGTGTTTATGTGCCAGGTATGGCCTGACAGATCCATACATTACAGAGGAGGGGGAGGGTAGATTGAGGAAAGAAATAGCTAAGAGACAACAGAAAGAATTGGAAGGCTATTCACTGCATACTATGATCTGCCTAAGTTTATTATTTAAAGTTCTTATATACCTCAATCCAAAAATGTAAGGTGGGGGTGGCAAAAGACTTCCTTGCCATGATAGAAAGAACAAGCAAAGTAATTTTTTCTACATATCTCCAAATATCAAGTAGCCACACCCTAGATCCTGTAACCATGCCTTGAAGGAGCAAGAATAGGTCTGACTTCTCTGACCTTTAGTAAAGGTGGAAAGGATTCATTCCATAGGTCTCAATATTTATGTATAACCCAAGACAGCCTATGGACACAGGGTAAAACAACAAAGCCAAAATAGTGAGTAAAAGCTCAGAGCATCAGCCACAGTTTAGTTGAAAGCAACAGATCCCATTCAAGCTGATTTTTGCACACTAAGGACCAAGAATGCCCTAGTGAATCTGTCTTGACACAAGCTTACACTTGTCCTGTCCTGGCATTGTGTTGTGTGGGTCAGATGAAGGTTGCTTTTACCCCAAAGATGGTTGCTTCTTTTACTAACTCCTAAGTGGAAGATGGATCACATTGGTGCTCAGACAACTGCCCGAGGATCTGTTTTGCTTATGGAGTTTTCTTAGAAGTTCCCACTAGCACTAGAACCTCCTGGAGGGCACCATGAACTCTCAACCAGCTGCTCCAGCCTGTGCCCCATTCTCAGTGCGGCTTCTAAGGGTGAGGCTATTGGCACACCTGCGCTAGCAAAGCCCACACTTGCTCTCCAGTTTTCCAGGATGACTAATAGAAGCACTCTTAATTATAAAGCTAGATTTTATAGAACAAAAATGAGAATTAAATGTTATCATTCATAATGCTGGGTGACTCAGGACTGGTCCCATGAGGGGCAGCAGCAGGTCACCCAAGGCCTCCATGGGTCCCCTGGTGGGTGGCCTGAGGCCTCAGTGGGAGACAGATGGATAGATATGCCATGCAGAGAGAGTATGGGTATAGAATTTATTTAGTGGGTTATGGAAGGGAAAGGGAAGGGGGAAGGAAATAAGAGGATAGAGGGGGGAGAAGAGAGAGGTAGATGCTGCCTCTCCAAAAGTGGGGGGGCAGGATCTGCTTGCCTTGGGAGAAGGGGGAGATTTGGAGTGGGTGGGGTTTACCTCTTAAAGGGACAGGATACCCAGGTGACAGACCAGGCCAGCAAATTACATTCCCTTCTTTTTCTTATAATAAAAAGGCAAGAATTAGGCAGGTTCAAGGAATTGGGACAGTGGATTCTCAAGACTGCTTCCTGATTAGTTGTGTGCACTGAGGTCTTTCTTGAGGGAGACTGAGATAGCTGGATGCTGGTCACATCCTACGGTAGCTGGTTGCTTTACTCCTATCCATGATTCATGGTGTGGAATTGTCTGGTGTCTCTTGGACTTGGCAAGGTGTTGGGCAGAGCAGAGGACAAAGTTAAGTTTAGGGAAAAAGAAATTAGGATCAGGGAATTGAGAGGGGTGTATCTGATCTGTTTAGAGTGGATCCTACAATTTGACCCCCTGGAACTCACAAGAATTCTTCGAGTTTGTGAAAACGTAAGTTTTAGACACATTATATAAACAGCAGCATATTTATGTCAGAATGACTGTGACAGATGTTTTTGTACAATGAAAAGTATCTTTAAGACTATGAAAGGTAGTGTGAGAGAGAACTTTGATAACTCGTGTTTGTCCTCACACCTGTTTAACTTGCATTTGTATATCTTAAAACATCTTTTATTAGAACATATTAAGAATTCGTACTGAAATTTGGTGAGGCTGTTCTTTTAAACTGGTGAAACCTCCCAGCTGTCAAACTGCCTCAAAGATCTTTAAGAAGAAGATAAAATTTTACTTGAGTTATTGATTTATAAAATGACAGAGGACTTACTCTATTGACTACCTAGAGCCACTCCTTAGCATCCTCCATGGTTGTTGAAGGCAAGGGCATCAGGTCTATATTTTTCTTCTGTTGTTAAAGGCAGGGCCTGCCAGACTTTAGAAGATCTTGTGTATTAGGAAATCTGTAGGAAGACAAACCTACCTTGGCCTAAGCAGCTAGGCAGTCGATTCCAGTGATTCTGTTCACTGTTTGGAGATATTCAGGGGTTTAGATGAAAGGCAGTTTTTCCCAATGGTTAGCACTTTAGCTTGATGAAGCAAATTGTGGATGGTTGTTTTGTGTCCATTTGTATTCTGTCTTCTTTGGAGGAAATAGCGTGCTGCTGCTAGGAACCAACCTGTTTTTGTTATGAAAAGTCTTTTAATAATTGAACATTTAAATGCCATATTCTCCAGATCTTTGAACAGTTGATGGCTGTTTATTGGTATAGATGTTATAACTACAGTATAAAATCCACATGGAGATCTGAGTGCAAGCTTTGACTGTACGGTTAACATAAAGAAAAGACACAGAAGAAAATGTTTGCAATTTGCAATAGAAGCTTAATGGTATAATTGACAATAGTGGAGAACAGCTTAACATATTTTAAAGTAGGGTCGAATCACATATACAGTATTTTTTAGAGATTTAAAACATGAGACTTGTTGTTTTCTTAGTCTGGAATGAACAGACAATTATAACATGTAACAGTAAGTATACGTACATTTATACCCAGTTGAACTTATGTTTTATACACATGTACACACAGAGTTAAAGCTAACAGACTGAAATTTCTAATTTCTACCAGCGAACAGGCAGATTAAAAAAGTTTGTATCCAACCATGCTCTGCACTGCCCGTGTCCTGCCGGCATCTCACACCTCTGCTTTTCCTTTTGCTGGACAGTCCCCCCCCCCACCTGCCTGTAAACGTTCTTTTGCTCTCTCCTATTCCATTTCTCACTTCTGTTCTGTCTCTGCCACCGCTCCAGCTGCTGGTCCTGCAGGAACCAACAAACCAGCTGGAACTGAGTTAACTGTTTCACTTCCAGTCCTTGCTCCCCTTGGCAGCTGGTGGCAGCCGGCAGAGCTAATTTTCATGTCTACTTCATGTATGAAAGAATGTGCAAGTGGTGTGGCCACATGGATGTAATTCTATTTATGTAAATGGATGCTTTACACAGCCTCTATGTCTCTGTCTCCTTTGTTATTTGCGCCTATTTAAAATTCCCACTGTGGCTCTAAAAACATGGTTTCTCCATACAACATGTAACCGCTGCCATTTTGAGTATGGTCAGGTCAGATGACCTCACCACCCTCTTGACTAGAGCATGTCAAGTGACCAAGTCCTGCCATCTTGACTAAGGGCTGGTTAGGTAACCAAGACACCATCTTTACTGAGGTATTCCTTGCCTAGTTATTGTAGTTACTTATATTTTGTCTCTAAATTCCTCTTACTAACTCTGTTACATATGTATTTTATGATATGGGAGTCTCCTTTGTGTGCTGTGATTACAATTAATAAATACAAAAAACACCTTTGGACCTATAGAAAGGCGAAACTTAGGTAGGCAGGGAAAGCTAGGCTGAATGCTGGGAGGAAGAAGGGTAGAGTCAGAAGACATGGATCCTCTGCCTGAGACAGACACTGGGAACATTACCCAGTAAATCATTGCCATGTGGCAATACACAAATTAATGAAATGGGTTAAATTAATATGTAAGAGTTAGCCAATAAGAAGCTAGAGCTAATGGGCCAAGTGGTGATTTAATTAATAGTTTCTGTGTGATCATTTTGGATTTAAGCTAGCCAGGCAGCTGGGAACCAACAAGTGGCCCCTCCTCCAGCAAATCCTCAGAGACGGAATAGAAGCAAGAAATGGAATAGGAGCGAGCAAAAGAACGTTTACAGGCAGGTGGGAGTTTGGGACTGTCCAGCAAAAGGAAAAGCAGAGGCGTGAGATGCCGGCAGGACACGGGCAGTGTAGAGCATGGTTGGATACAAACTTTTTTAATCTGCCTGTTCGCTGGTAGAAATAAGAAATGTCAGCCTGTTTCCCACAGGTGAGGCAGAAAAATAAACAACTGGCTCAGTCCGTTATCCATTCGTCCACAAGTAACAGAGGTCAAGAAAGGGCAGTCACCTGAGAGGCACTAGGCCGGAAGGGAACAGTGTCCTGAAAAGGATCCAGATCCATAGATACGAGGGGCGCCCTGGGCCAGATGAGCGAATGAATGCACTGCTCAGTGAATGTAGTGCTAGGACAGAGCCCGAGAACCTTGCTCATGAGAAGTGTCGGAGGTGATCTTACCAACTGCCCCAGCAGACTGACGGAAAGTTGGGACGTGGGCTGATGGAAGGTCCAGGTTTAGGATTTTGGCCCTTTGCGTCGTAGTGGCACAAACAGGGCTCTGTGAATGGAAGAGAGACAGATTCCTATTCTGTGGTGGGAGGCAGCACAGGGGGCGCCAGTGGGACAGAGTGCCCTTTATGCCACCAAGCTGGGAGTCAGTGGGGCCCCAGCAGTTGAGACAGTTTAGCACTAGGTGTGATTACGCGCTGGGGATGAAAAGCAGATAGAAAAACAAAAAGTAGGCTGCATTTCCAACTAACAGTCATTGACAGAATGTAAACTCATGATAGGCAGCTATGTAGCTTGATATCTGAGGGGGGATTATTTACTCTACAAAGAGGGATGACCAATGTCAAGAGGAGGAAAAAATAGGGTTTTTCAAGTAATGGTGAATATTACTTTCTTTTTTTAAAGATTCAATTATTGATTTATTCATTATGCATACAGTGTTTTTGTCTGCATGTATGCCTGCAGGTCAGAAGAGGGAACCAGATCTCATTATAGATGGTTGTGGGCCACCATGGTGTTGCTGGGAATTGAACTCATGACCTCTGAAGCACAGCCAGTGCTCTTAACTGCTGAGCCATCTTTCCTTCCTGAGCATAACTTTCTGTACCTGAGGTGTTAGTACACTGATATATATGTTCTTATTGTTACCCAGACTTTCTCTTCATATGGGATATATTTGTGTAAATATATCACATATAATTTTATATGTATTTATGTTTAGTACAAAGAAAAAAATCATTTTTTTAGCTAAAGGTTTACTCTCAGAATAATTCTTACTGTTTTTCACTGCTTCAAACTGTTCCTTATTGAATCCCTTCCATAAAGTAATGAGAACTTAATAAACACAGTCCTTGTTCTCACAACATTACCACTAAGTTCACAAGGACTAAAAGTGTAAACACAGATTGTCAAAGTCCTGGGAAGTGCACCATATCACTAGGACAGCAAAACAAGGCTGACCATTTGGTATTGAATGAAGGATTCTTACCTGGGCAAGACTATTTTCCCCATACAGTGGATCTTTATCTGATTAAAAATATTTAAGTAGACCCAAATGGTGGGGCATTGGATAGACTGGAGGAAAATGCCTGCCTCATTTTTTTATGAAGTCAGAGAAGATGCTGAAATCAAAGAATTGAGGAGCTGACTCACAGACCATAAAACCCCAAAATAAAAATATCTTCTGTCTAGTTCACAGATGGGGTACAACATTCTCAAAATAGGGCCTTTGTGATCCTTGTTACTATTGTGGGGATCAGCAGAAATGACCTTATGTCCAGTTCTAGTTGGACACGGTTAAGACGATGTAACTATATTTTAATTTAAAAAAATGTTAAAGAAATAAAAACAAAAAAATGAGAGAAAGGGTTCAACTGTACATCGTCAGAAGGAAGCAGATTTAATGTGGGGCATCATCATAGGAATTTGGATGAGGGAAGGAGGGCCTAGTCCTCAAAGAAAACAGGCTCTGTATTCAAATATCATAGTCCAAGCTTGAGTTCTATCAGCTCTCTGAATGTTGTTGGTAACCTCACACACTGTGCCTCATTTTATCATCTTGAATGCAGTAAACGGCCCCCACCTCCATGCTTTCTATAAGATTAAAAATCTCATGTAAATGGTTTATAAAAGTGTCCACTAGTTGTTCAAATGCTCAACATATGCATTATTAGTATATCACTTTAGCCAGCCTACAAATTCTGCACTTTCTCTGATGAACTCTGACCACTGAAGGCTGTTGTCCTTTGCAACACTTTCAAGTTCCTTTTTTTATGGTGAAGAAAAGTGAAGTAAAGAGTTAAGTGGTTTACTCAAGAGGATACCCTGGGGTGGGGTCTGTTCAAAGAAAGCCTGAGGATGACTCAGGCCTGCCAAGGACTTTCAAGGACTCAAGGAAACACTTTTAGGTGCTAGGGTTTATGCTTGCCCTTGACGATTTTGCTTTATCTTCACAGTGAGAACCTAAACATTCATATCGTTAAGTGCCTTAAAAGATTTTAGTAAAGACCTAGAGTTAATTACTTTTGTAATTCAGAGTTTGTTTTTTAAATCTTCAATGCCAATCTTGTTACTGGAAACTGAAGTGCCTCTCATGGAACGACTGTTCCAAGATGGCTAATGTTGAAAAACAAAATGTAAAGATTCTGAGGACAGTGGACAGACAAACTCAAAATTCTAAGAAATTAATGAAAGGTACGTATAATGGTCAGAGAACTTTTTATTAAAGAGGAATCCTGTGACTTCAGCCTACACTCATGCTGACAGGGCTGGTCCACGTGGAAGAAAAGCAGGCTTAGGGGGAGAAACCTCTAGCTTACCTAGGACCACGACCTTGCCTGGCCACCACTAGCACCCTTGTCTAGGCCTTAGTTCACTGACATTCCTCTGAGGGGGGTACTGACTTCCAGAGCATCCCACAGAGGGAAGAAAGTATGTTCTGATGACCAGGATTCCCACCCCCACCCCATCACCATCCCTGTCCTCAAGGATATATTAGTATTTGTTTTGATTCATTGTCTTCTACTCTTTGGAGAGTCTAGAGTTTCACAGGGTACCACTTTTTTGGGAGAGCAGGAGAAAATTGAAAGCAATTAAAGCTCTCTGCCTCCCTAGATCTGTTTGTCAGACTCAGTGTACCGTTGAGATAGTGGGACTCAGGGCATGAACTCACAGTCCTGTTCTCCTTGGGGGAGCTGGCAAGCCAATCCCCAAGCCCCTACCAAGCTTGAAGTGGCTCTGCGTGAGCCGAGTCTCCATGACTCCAGATGATCCCAACTCCATCCAGCCTGACAGCTCTGCACGACCTCAAAAGAAGGCCAGTTACTAAAAAAAAAAAAATGAGGTTATATTGTTCTCAACATTTCCCAAAGAAACTGTTATGATCAAACGGTGACTGCCTTGGAGTCTGTTGTTAATGCTAGTCGAAAGTAATCTCATCAGACGAACACAAAGATTTGCCAAAATTGTGTGTATCTATAAGACTTGAGAAAGCAGCATTCAGTCTGAGACAAGGGATATTTGCTTAAGAGATGCCGACCTTCCCAGTCCATCGTTTCATTCCTGGAAAAGTGACATGGTTCAGTTTCTTTTCATGTGCACTGGGTACTAACTTTTTCAATGTTCATTTATTTTCATGACAAAGAATAAAAGGAGGAAGAAGAGAGGTGTTGTTCAACTGAAGCTGAAGCAAGCCTCATTCCTATTATCTGATCTGATCGCAGTTAGGAAAGACCTACGTGAAGAAAGGGAGATGGACTGGAAGGAAGTATGCTTTAGACATGACACCCAGTTTCAAGCAGTGTCTCACTGTGATGGTGGTCGTATTGATGCAGTTCATTTGAACTCAGTGATATGTGAAGGAAAACCAGGGATCTCAGCATCCTTTGTTTTCTTTTGGTGCAACAAAGCAAGATTCAGAGTAGTGGATTTTTTTTTCCAACAATGCTAGTTTTCTTAGGTTAAATTATTATATGCCTTTGTGGTTTTAGGTTATAAATGAATTTTGGGAAATAGAAACCATGAGGAAATCTATCTGCAGCAACAAGAGCACACATGATCTCAGAAAATAGAAAACTTTGCTTTGACCTGAGGCTCAAGTCATTAGACCCACTTTTTCCTCACTCTTAGAGCCTCACCAACCCTTAGGTTCAGTAAGGTTCAGAAAACTTAGGATCCACCTGTTCAAAGTCCACTGACAGTTTTTCAAAGTTTTCCTCTATGCTATCTTCTAGAATAGTTTGTCCAAAAATTACAATAGCCAAATTAAATAAATACTTAAATTGTCCTAAATTTATGCCAATTAAAATTTCTTTCCTATTAATTTTATATATGTTTATATATATAAAGAAACATTATAAACAATTGTCTTATATATAAGACACAATCTAATGTATAAGGTCCACAATCTTCAGTGCTCAATTAACCACCATGAAGATGACGATACATCGTATCTCTAGGGAAGCTCTAGTCATGTTTCCAAGCCTACAAGACCCTTCAGCACTTCCAGCTCCTACCATCACACATTTCTGGATAGCCGCCTGTGTTTGGGGCTTCATGTAAATGGAGTCACGCTGGCTGCACTCTTTTGCATGCACCTTCTTTAATTTCACAGTATGATAGTCATCTGCCTTGCCTTGCGTGTCAGTGGTTTGCTTATTTTGTGGCTGTCTGTCACTCATTTTTTTTTCTTATTTATTTATTAAAGATTTCTGTCTCTTCCCCACCGCCTCCCCTTTCCCTCCCCCTCCCCCAATCAAGTCCCCCCTCCCTCGTCAGCCCAAAGAGCAATCAGGGTTCCCTGCCCTGTGGGAAGTCCAAGGACCACCCACCTCCTTCCAGGTCTAGTAAGGTGAGCATCCAAACTGCCTAGGCTCCCACAAAGCCAATACATGCAGTAGGATCAAAAACCCAAAAAAAAAAAAACCCATTGCCATTGTTCTTGAGGTCTCAGTAGTCCTCATTGTCCGCTATGTTCAGCGAGACCGGTTTTACCCCAGGCTTTTTCAGACCCAGGCCAGCTGGCCTTGGTGAGTTCCCGATAGAACATCCCCATTGTCTCAGTGTGTGGGTGCACCCCTCGCGGTCCTGAGTTCCTTGCTTGTGCTCTCTCTCCTCCTGCTCCTGATCTGTCACTCATTTTTAAAAAGTTACAATGCTTTATTTGCCCATTTTTCCAGCTGGTGGACTTATAGGCAATCGCTATAGATCTGGGTCATTGTGGCTACAACCGTTATGAAGGGAAATGACACTTATCACTTATAGAGCATATATCTAAGGGCAGAATTTTTGTTTTTTACTTTGCTCTGTTTTTGTCTTCCTTTTTAGCTGTGGGACATGATTTAGCCTTTGCAAGTCCTCAAAGGAACCGTAACAGTGTGCTCTGTTAAGTCTGAGAAGAGTTGAGAGTGTCAGACTTCTTGACTCTCAGATGTCCCTTGCCAGACAAACACCTCCCAAGAATCATTCTCTATGGTCTTTTGAACTGAATTTTTCCTTCATAATTTTCAGTGGCTGGGTATTTTTGTACAGGTTATATCTCTACAGTTTTTTTCCAGAAATTAATTTAAAAACATAAATATTCTTTATAAAAGTTAAGAAAGATTAGGTTAGTTTTTTTTTTTTTGGAAGTTATGGAAGGATGGAAAGATGAAACTAAGCCTTGTTCCCACAGATTCCCAGCCCTAGATGGGGGGGGGGCACCTCAAGGACAAACGTACTCAGCTCTATGGTAGCAAAAGCAAACCAACAAACAACATTGGGATTTTCATTTTCTATATATGTAAATACTCACAATTGGCAACATATCAAATACTAGTAAGGAGAGAAAGGAGAGGGGTCTCTCATATATTGCTCGGAGCCGTGTATAAAAGGGATACCATACTGGCAACCATTTGAAATTCAGTAGGACTACAAACATCTGTGTTCAGTAATTCAAAGGTTCTGTTTGCCACCCTGCTCTGAGAAATTTTCCTTAGTATTGCAAAGGATGTGGAAGGCTGCAGCTGGTATGGAGAAGCATCTGTAATCTTTTAACTCATGCAGTCTATGTGTGGAAATGTCATGGTAGAGAATAGGAAAGTAGATAGATGCTATAACCAATGAATGCAGTTAGCCCTCTGTGTCTGCACAACCTGCGTGTGAATAGTCACAAGCTTCTACCTCCTCAGCTGGAGCGTCTGGAGTAGACCAGAGCACATGGCCACACCTCATCTAGAGACGTGGTCAGTCAATAACAACCATTTATTTTGGTACACAGATGGCGTATAGTAATGGAAACAATGCCAAATACTTCAGGAGAGTAGTATTTGACCAGTCTCACTTCTCAGTTTCTAAAATATCATTCCTTCAGGTCCCTTGCCCATGGAGGTATTGAGGAATCACTCTTATCTTCAAATAAAAATGGCCACTCCAGACCTAGTGAAACAGAGGCTCCGTGGTCCTAGAAATTCACACTTGGAAACTTCATCAGTGCTTCTGATGGTTTAAGAGATAAATCCCACACTAAAAATTATCTGAGATCTTTTCCACTGAAATCTATCCTGTTCATGCCAAGAATTATCTAATTTAAAGTTGCCAAAGTGGGCCCTTAGCATAACAAAGGTTTTGTTTTGACCCTGTTTCTCCTTGCCTTCTTAATTCACCTTCACTTACTCATTTCCACACTTAAATTTTTTTTCATGAATTTTCCCACACACATACAAACTTATTAGACAGATTGTTAATAGAACAAGTCTTCTACTTTGTTGGTTAATCTCATAAACCTATACATAATAAATAATTTGCTCTTTAAATATGCTATCTATATCAGTCAATATAATGCTTTCTTTTAAGATGTAGATTTTTGTACTATCTGTAGCAAATAACATGACGCCTTTGAGTCCTTTATAGGATATCCAGGAAAATTTCATGAGTATAATAAACTTTCAGATAGAATTTACATACACAGTTATTTGCCCATGCCTACCGTCATTAATGCAACTCAGTTCAAGCAATAAAAAACTCTATCGTTAAAGCAAATAAATATTTGACACAACATAAATTACTACCATCAATCTGTAGAGGGAAAACATACTTGAATTAATTGTCCTGTCTAAATTATATTGCCAGGCAATAAACTATCTTCCAAGCTCTTTGCTACCCAAACCATAGAGTGGTAAAAGACAAAGCAGAAAAAGAAAATGAGCAAAAGAAATCTATACACGATTATTGTGGTTAAAAGAAAAAAAGTTTGGGGAAGAAAAGCAAGAGGTATTGTGCTATGTCAAAGGTTATGAAGTATGAAAACACAAAGTGCAAAACATAATACCTGAGACATAAAAACAATAATTACACAATGATTCAATTTTGAGCATATACAGTGTCTTTTCATAATCCTAGAGATTAATTTTATTACTTAAAAATATTTCTGTTTAGTTAAGCGCCAGGTGACAGCTCTCTGACTTATTTGTCCTTAATAGATTTAAAGTAATAGGAGTTCATTTTCCTTAGTTTCACTTTTAGAGCTGACAACATGAATTTATACAAATGGGCTATGTGTGCATGTGTGTGCATATATGTGTGTGCGTGTGGTGTATGCTGTGACATCAAAGGGCAACTAGAACCTTACTGCATCCAAGTGCTCCAGGAGGCAGTGGAGCACATGTTGCTCACAGTTTCACTGCCCCATCTGGGACTTTGAGGGGACCCCTCTTCTTTGTTTCAGATCTTCATTTCCTGCCCACCCTGAGCTTCATGCCTGCTTTCCTGATCCCCAGAACTATATATTTGTTAGCCTTACTTCCACACTCTGAAAGATCTGTGGGTCCAGTGGCAGCTTCTGCTGGTTTCCATGTGCTACCAAGAGTGTATTCACTGCCACACCCCTGTAGTTGAGCGCAATGACAATGTCCAGCATATACAGATGACAGCGTAGCTCTTCCAACATCAGACTAGCGTCTCACCAATGAAGTCTTAGTGGGGTTTGTTTTTGTTTGCTTCCCAGTGCTGGCAACTGAATGTAGAAATCTTGCACACACTGGGCAAGTGTTCTATTACTAATCTACATCCCCTGCTGCCCTCTTCTTTAAAACCAGTTTACACAAGATTAATCCTGTTGGCATGAAGGAAGTCCAATGCAATCTAAAAGGCGCTATTTCTGTGACTGTTTCTAGATTGTCTATTTAACTCGTTGATTATCTGTTTAATGCAGCAGTTCTTATTTTTGTGTTCTGCAACACTGGCTCTTAGGGATGATACCACAGAAAGATTATATGTGGAAACGTGGCGTTCTACACATTGAGTCAGGTGACATAGACACTGGGGAGTAGACTGTTTTTGTGCTTCTGTTTGTCTAAAAACTAGGATTAATTGTGGTGTTTCTCCTCTATGGATTTCCTGGGTAAAATATTATTAAAGTCATAGGCTACCTATTGCTAGGAACAGACCGAATACTGTTATTAAGTACAACAAAGCAATTTTTCTTTCCTGCTACTTTTGGCTTGTTTGCTTGCTATCAAACTACTGCCAGCCTCTAATGTCCTGATGCCTTGGGAGTCTCCTAACCAAAAAGAAATTTTACAAATTTACCTGATGAAGATCTGCATAGCAGATCCCAGAGCAGAATGCCTCAGGACGTTCTTTAGGAAACTCCTATTTAACAAATGTAATGGTGGTGGTGATGATGATGATGATGATAATGATAGCAAAATCAGGGCACTAGTGCAGCAGGTATGGATTTTACTTGGGGGTGTCATTGCAGCTTCATGTTTAAATGAGGATTGTTCTACCAAGTATAAAGCGAACAAACAACACTCAAACTGTACATTAATATGAGTTTTTAAAGTATCTTTTAAAAAGTACAAGATTGATTCCAAACTGAGCATTGTAAATATTGTTCAGAAAAGAAGTATCACCTTAGGTTTGATGTATTGACTTAATATACACTTTTAAAAGTTCTGCCCATAAGGAGGGAGGGCCATTTATAATTCTGCGCTGTCTGATAACAACTTCCTCAAGAACCAGGAAACTTTGCAAGTATTAAATAACCTGAAAGGAGGAGACAAAGAAGGAACTGGCTGAGCAGAATGAAAAGAGGAACAGTGCTCAACCCAAGCAAGTCTGATGAAGGGTGACTTGAGAGCCCAACACTCCCAGGCTTGAAGTGAGTGGAAACACGATTTTAAAGTGTTTGGGTAACGAAGAGAGGTAAGAAATAGATTCACCGTTAATCAACTAATGCTGTTTTGTTTGCTACATCAAAACCAGCTTTTAAAAGCATAATCCTACCTTAGTTGTAGTGGGGAAGCAATTTGCAAGTTGGGGGTAAGGTTGGTGTGTCTAGGACCCTGTGAGTCTAACCAGCTCTTCCGTGTGCTCTCCCTGCTTCCCAATGGAAATACAGCGTCTGCTTCACAAGTTCTGCTCTGTGAAGGATTTGTGATTTGAAGACAAGTGAATAATTACTAGTCAATTTGTGGAAACTGTTGCTTTCCAAAGTGAAAAGAGCCTCGAGGTTGGATGGAGTGAACCTCATTTAGGTGTTTAGCTAGACTGTTTTATTATTTGAAATATATTTCTCATTACCGGTCTTTTTTTTTTTTTGTATCTCAGTTTTCTGCTATAAAGTTAGCTAGATGATAGGGAAATGACGCTTATCTTTGGCCATTCTATTTCTCAGTGAATATTCTGAGCATGAATTTTTTTTATTAAGGATGTACTGGGTTATCTGCTCTGCATAGAACTAAAATAAATGATAAAAATGAATTCTCTCAGAATCTAAGAGAGACTCTTAGACTGCCTAAGGGATATCAGCTAGCTGTGCAGGAAAATCGCTTCCATTCTTTTAGTACATTCCTAAAAACTAATTTATTTCACTCTATATTTGAAATCTATTTTGGAAATGAATCTCAAACATTGTGGTTAATATGAACGCAATCATTTGTGCTACAAGATATTAAGATCCGTTCTCATCTCCCCATAAAGGAAATGATGCTCTATTTGTAGAAGTCATTAGGCAAATGTTTGGGCTTAGCCTTTGTATCGTGTCTGCTCTTGTAAGAGTGGGAGGACTCCATAGACTATAGCTTTATCTTTTATTAACTTTTAAGTTAATATACACAATAATGAGTTTGTTATGATACTTTCATACCTGTATCATTGTATCTTGTTCATATTTGATCACTCCTACTGACTACCACCATTTTCTATGCTGCCTTTCTCTAGCTGTAAAGTTGTTGTCTCATTCTGTATCCCAGGCTAGCCTCATCCTCCCTGTACTAGGATCACACAGGCACGAGCCACCATGAGCAGCTAAGACTGTAAATATTACGTGATAACTAAATAATGCTATTCTCATCTCTAATGTACCCCTCCCAAGAGCCCCAAGGAAATTGAGCAATGTCTGGATTTAGGCGTGTTTGTCCCTAAATTGTTATCAGCTTATAAACAAGCTGTACATATATTTCTTCTGTCGCTATTAAAATGCAAAATTGAAAATTTGGGCAATTGATGTTATCAGACCTTAAGTAAATTTATTAAAAGTGGTCATTAGAAATGCGCACTCACTGAGGATGGGGCACTACTTTGTGGGTTTTCTTTTCCCTTCTCACGGTTGTTGTGGCTATGAATGGACCACTCCATCCACCAGCGGATATTTAGTATATCAGCTCTCCCGTGCTTAGTACTAGACCTGGCGACTAGGAGATGAATAACGTTTACTAGCTGTTAGGGAGTTATCATCTGGAGTCTTCTACTTTATCATCTATCAGATGAACATAACAATAGTGCCCACACATGAGAGCTGTAGGAATGAGATAATCCACATGAAAGTGATTGGACACTGATTTAAAATATGTTCCTAATTAAATAGGATTGATGATGACGTTCAATAGACAATGGTAAAAATGTTACAAACACTATTGAAAATATTGGCTGTCAACCATTCCTGTGTCTGAAAGCAGAAAGACTGCTTTGTTAAAATCTCATGAGAAAAATCCTGCCTAGTTGTAATACTTTGTATTTCTCTCCTTGATACTTTAAAGTTTCAACTGAGCACTTCAAACATCACCTTGATTAAGTGAAAATTATTCGCTATAAGATGTCAGAGAATTTGTCATTAGTAATTTGACAAAGATACTTTGCTTCACTTAAAAGATCTCTTAAAATTTAAGAATAATCTACACACCCTTTAAAGTTCATACCTTGTGTCTTCAAGTGGCAATGTAAGCAATTAGTTGATGAATTTTGAAGTCACTTAGAAACTGCTGTCTTTTATTCAAATAAATCCTGATGAAATTTGCTTTCTGTGCTAGGTGTTCTGGTTCTCTCTAGGAATCTAAAGATGGAAGGAGCTGATCCCTGCTCACCTTCAGAGCAGGTAGGAAGACACAATCCCCTTGCATTTAGGGCACCAGGCTCTGCTAGAAAATGGGCTAATTAAGGTGGGACTCTAGATGGAAGAGTGACCCGGAAGATGACGCAGCCTCTGTGCACTCTAAAGGAGAAGAAGGCTTCACAGAGATTCAGGAAGCCACGGACTGACCACACATGGATAGTTTTGTCACGTGGCCCCTAAGGCTGAAACAACCTTATATTTCCCTCAAAACTCATCAACTGTAGCATCAAAAACAATACAGGCAGGACCTGGGGGCTGGGCAGGATTCTTTCCTCTTCTCAAAATAGCCCATGTTATACTCAATATTAAAAGCCAGGACTGACAATACAGTGATGTCTCACACATTCAGTAGATACAGTAAGTTTATTATTTTCACCAAGTACTAAGTGTACAGTTAATATATTTTAAAATTTTCTAGCAGGTTTCTAGATGGTGGATTTCCCAACCGTCCCTTTCTTGAGGTTTCTACTGTACTATTGTCTTCTGCTTCATTTTGTGATCCACTGAAAGAAAAGGAAGGTAAGAGGAATAAAAATATCCCCTCCTTCCCGACCCCCACACAGCTCTGCAGAGACTGTTGAATATCACCTCTGGTTGTATCAGGACTTTGTCACGTAATGTCTTTTCAGGTCTGGAAAAGAAATGGCTAAAAGAGCCTCCAAACTCGGTTTTGAACCACAACAGGCTACCAAAAATTGCATCTGCTTGAGCACACAAATTCATTAGCCACATCGAGCCGCTGATCACTGTGTTGAAATGTTGAAAAGCTTTGTGAGCTCTTCGATGGGCGTGGCGGTCGGCGTTTCCCTCCTTATACTTCTCATAGTCTGTGGAATTGGGTGTGTTTGGCACTGGAAGCGCAGGGAATCCACAGCACTCACCTTACCGAAGTTTATGCAAAGGAGAAATAACAGACATAAGGACTTCGCAAAAACCCTTGACTTGAACCCCCACATGGTTTGCCCAAACTCTAAAACTTCAGGGGAAAACAAAGGCCACAAGTCTACCGTCAAGAGAAATAGGACGCATGGCGAGTACGAAAATGTGCAAGTGGGTCCCGCCAGCACGGAGGCATCAACCGAGAAGGCGCTATATGAAAACACGCAGCCATCTAATCCCGAGGAACATGTCTACGGGAATCAAACAGACGCCCTCTATTGCAATTTCCAGAAGCCTAGTCCTCTTCCTCCTCCCCAAGATGATGACATATACATCCTTCCAGATTCCTACTAGCTTTTCAACGAACTGAGACTCGTTGCTGCAGGAAAATAAACGATCGGCAGGCCTCCGGGTGGACTGATGTCATCATGATCAAATTATCCTGATGAAATCAGTGCTCTCTTTTCTGTCTCCACCCTCATAAATCCTCACTAAGAGAACCACTGTTGACAAATTCTAGAAACCACCTCTGCCTTGGATTAAATCTGTGCGATATATTATATTAATTCTTCTTTTTAAACATTTGTTGGTACAGCTTCCTTTGCCCACTTTGAGGCTCAGTAGTATTGCCACAGTCTCTTAGCAGTTCATCCTTCTTCTCTTGTTTTACCTTAATGAGGGGCTAACCTTTCACACACCAGGTAAGTGCTCAACCATCACAGAGCCACACCTCTGGCAAGGTCTTCCGAATTAACTCCATCCAATCAATAGCCTATTGATAGTGCAGCAGATTGATCTTCAGGAAACATTATAGATCATATCATATCATTAAACATCATATCATTTCTTTGCCAAAAAATAACTTTATGTACTGTTTGCAAAAGGCATAAAGCCCACACATCTGAGTCCTGAATTTATTACTTTTCCAGCTACAACGTTCTTTCTCGGTTATTTCCCTAACCTCTCGCTTCATTGCTTGTATCAAGTCATCTCAAAGCTACCAAGCCCCTCTACCCCACGGCATTGCTTGTCCACCTTCTCAAGCCTCCGATTACACCTTCTTCTCCCAGCATCCTCTGCATCGCGTTAAAGCCTCCATTTCCCTTAGATCTTACTCCCTGTTTAATTCTTGGAGAATTTGAAGATATCAATGTTCGCTGTGAATTTTATTACTAAGTAATATGATAACACCTTTAGTTTCAGCTAACTAGGAAGGAACTGGTTCGTAGTCATACTTTAAGCCCCAAAGAAATCATATGGGGAACTAAAAGTTTGGGTAATTGGCAAAATTGTATCCTGCATTTTGTCAAGTAGTTTTGAGAAAAAATAAATTTAGTAATTCCAAACCTATCTAATGAATATTTATTGACTGTTTTCTAACTGCTTACTGAGTATATATACTTGTTATTATACTGGACAGTTGGGGGATGAGAAGAGGAATTGTTACAAGCAAGTCAAGAAAGGAAGGAAGGAAGAGAGAGAGAGAGACGAGAGGGAGTATGTACTTTCAACAAAGAAAAGACAATAGACAAATATTATGTTTGTGATGAAATTATGGACATCTGATCTCTATGCACAGGATTTTTGGGGGTGCTCTGTACTACTTGGCCAGGTACCCAGCAGATTGTCACTTTTTCCAGGTGCATCAATCTTTACTGAACTTTGCTGACAAATTTTCAGAGGAATAGGAGTCAAAAGCAATTTGTTCCTCCTCGTTTTCTCTGCAGCATTTACTTGACTTCAGCATCACCACCTGTTTGTAGTTTCTTGTTTCTCCTGGCTTTATCCTTTCTTTTTTCATAGATGTCTGCACCAGTTAGACAGCATCCTTTGTTAGAACCAGAGGGCCAGCTCTCAGATCCTCCCTGGGTACCATCAGGGGATAAGAGCCGTTGTGAGTTCTAGGTACCAGGTCTGAAGGCCTCTGAAACGCAGATCTTAGTTCAAAGGCTGTAATGTCTGGAGTTGCTATCTCTGTGAAACCTTAATGCCCCAATCACTTCTTCACCCCCACCCTGTGTGTGCTCTGTGAGGACCTGTTCAATTATGTGTATTATATTCTCTCTGATAAACTGAAACACCTTCTTTCCCCAAACTAGATTCCAAATTATACAGAAGTAAGGATGATAGTGGACACTTGGAAGAGAGAATACAAGAAATGAAGGGAGAAATCAAGGAAGTTCTACTTTTTAGAGAAGCGAGGTCAAATAGAAAAGGACTTTTACGCATCATAAAACGGTCAATGGAGGTCTCTCAGGACACACTTCAGCTGAGGACCAAGGGTGGAAAGGGGGCTGTCCACGCACATGTGATGTATTAGAGGGGTGAGGGTGGGCTAAAAAGTCAGAAAGACGTGAAGGGGGTCATGGTGATCTCAGAACAAACAGGAAAGCTATGGCTAAAGATGCATGGAGAGAGAGGATGGAAGAGCCACCTGATGGGGTAGTGAAGATATAACAGACCACGAGATTTATTGGCATATGGCTCTGACCCTGTTATAGGTGTAGCTTCAGTCTGTTCTGGGTTCAGCTGAAACAATAAAGTTTTACAGAGATCTGACATTAAACATTTGTAGTTTGAGAGGAGCTTCTGAGCTGAGAAGGGGCAAATGAAGTGGAGGGGTGGGTTCAAAGATTTTATAGTTAGACAAGAGAGAGACATTGATAATGCTATTCCATTCTTGAAGAAATGCCACGGGATCTCTGGATGAACTCAGCATGTATGTTTGCTGTGGGAGAGGTAAGATTGGAGGTTGTGGAAAAAGGACCTGGAGGAGCCACCTTGTTTCCGACTAGGATCAATTGTAAAGTGCTTTACCAAGATGCAGACTACAAGAGAGAGCAGGCTAGGAGGCTACAGCCACTAGGAATAGGGTGTTTTGCTTACTATCATATCAACAGCAAAGAACAAGACTACACTGGCCAAGACACTTAACAATGTCATTTATTTTCTGTATTCAAGAGACCACAGTTAGCAGTCAGTAGTTATCATGTTACCACCATGAAGCCATTAGTTCAATGATGCTTCACAGAAACACCATGTCCTTTCTGTAATGTGTCTTCTCTCGACAATCTGCAGTATGGCAGTGTTCTATTTCATAGTCATCTCCTGTCATGAGGAAGGAATAAGAGGAAGAGGGTGGAAGAGGGTGTGGTGTACATCGCCATCCAGCATTCGTGACACAGATGCTTCCGGTTATAAGGGTGGATGGTAAAGTCTGACTTCCAGTAGCCTCCTAGAGACAGAGGAAGTGGAAAAGACAGTCATGGAGTTTATCAACCTACAGTACTCAGCCTCAGAGACAAAGATTAGTTTGGGACATACATATCTGGGCAAATTCAAAACCATTGTTTGAAATGGATAAAGAAATATTCAATTTGTGGGTTATATACGTCCCTGTCTGGATTTTGGAGGAGAGGTCATAGCTGGAGGGTTGTGTTTAGAAACTGTATGAATGGACCTCATCGGAACAGAAATAGGTCTGATCTATAAAAATGAATAATCCAAAGAAGAGGCTAGAGAAAAATCTTTCACAGGGTTCTACACCTAGATGAAGCAATATAGGCAGTCAGTGGCTACTCAGGATGGGAGAACTAATTTGGTTTTTGTCAAGGAATTAAGACCTCGATCCGAAGGAAGGAGTCAATCATAAAGCCATGCAAATAAGAGCAACACTAATTTGGACTCAGTATGATAGACAAATATCTATATAGACAGAAGGATAGATGATGGATTGATAAATGGTAGATATCCCAAAATTAAATATAGACACGGCCATACATTGAAAACTGGCTGTTGGGACCCTAAGGGAGGAATCAGAGGGGGAAAGAATGAAAACACTCAGGTATGAAATTCTCAAATTAAAAACAGAAGGTGAGGTCAGCATATGCAGGCCAAGAGCAGAAGGTGTGTGGAAGAATTTAGAAAAGGGGGAGCAGTGATACGGACAGCATGTAAAAGGGGAGGGGCTAGAGGAGACAGCACAAAGGCTATGTACTAGCCTTTGTATGATAACGCAAAAAATGGACTTTAACCTAACACATCTGTTACCTTTGCTGTCAAAATGCAGTGTTAGAAGCAGAAATGGCACATATTTAAAACGTTTTTTAAAACAATAAATAAAAAGCATAGGCTTTGCAAACAAAGAATTTCTAAGCTGTAGTGCAGTACGAAAGATTGTAGTTGAGGATGCAGAAATGCGTTTCTCGAAACACATGCCTGTGAGTCGTAAGACGACAGTGTTGCCCAGTGCTTTAGTAAAGCCTGCACAGCTTTTAATCTAAATTCAGCGCCTGTGGTTTTACATTAGAGCATTCCTGAGACAGAAATTAAGCAAATGAGAGACACACAAACAAAAGGAAGCACAGGGGATGGCGAATTGCCAATGCAATCAAGCCTGATGAAGGTGTGATGGCAGCTATTGACCTCCACTGTTGCTATGGAAACCACAGCTCTGTAATCCTGGTGTGGTTTCCCTTTGAAGGCCAGATTGGCTTTTGTGAATAGTTGAGGCTGAAAATGAAGGAAGTTGGATCGTCTTCTGACATGTGCTCTAAATCCTTAATAGCCATAGAGAGGTGACAGTATGTATTTAGGTCCCAGGTGAACTCAGAATCCCAATGCCTGTCAAAAGCACAAGAGTAACACTCAGCAAACAGCTATATTTAGACATTGCCTCAGTTCCACTCCCCAGGTTTTATCGTGTGTTGAGTTGATATTTTAGTTTTCAGCAGCAACTAGAATTGGAGAGGGAAAAATAAGTTTCATACATTAACATATGATCCTTTAAAGTATATCAGGATATCTGAAATTCATCAGACAAATAAATACAAATGTTCTTGGCTTGTTTGGCTTTTCTCCCTTGGCCTTTTGGAAAAAGACTCCAGTTCATATCAGGTGCCCATTATCTGTGCAGCCTCTGCACACGTACACCACAGTGAATCACTTCTTTCCTTCACTCCCCGACAACCCTGACTCTGAAATGCTCTCACAATTCCCATTTTACAGATGAGATCAAGGACAATTAAAGAAATTAAAATTCGACCCAAGATCTCAGAAGGAATGGAAATAACAGAGGCAGCATTGAACCCAGATGTCCTAGCAAGCGTGCCTCGCTCAGAATATTTTATTAAAGCAGTCTCAGCAGATGATAATACCCTCCATCAGAGCAACAGAGAAGCCCGGATTGAAAAACAGGGCCTCCTTCCATCGTGGAGCAAATGTTTGAATTTGAAGTGAATATTGCAGGACAACGCTGAACAAGATAAGCAAAGATTGAGTTAAGAGCAGATTATACAGATTTATTTTCTTTCCTTCCCTTTCCTGCTCCAAACCCTTCCAGATATCCCTCCTTGCTCTCTTTCAAATTCTTAATCCCGGGCACTTATGTAGCTGCAGATTCGTCATGAAGACAGTCAAGAGAGGAGTGACATATAACACGACCTCGTCTGGTCATTATTCCTTACAGCCCGCTCTTCTGTCATTCTTGTCTCATCTGTCAGGACGTCTAGTCCATATCTCCGTCAAGAGAGTAGAGTTGTGCTCTTAAGGATGGAAGAGGGGTCGAGAGGGAGAGCTGTGCTTGTGACAGTAGGGTTTCACTGAGAACTCCGGGAGCATTTTTGCATGAAGATCAGCTAGTGACTAGCTCATCATCCTCTCTGGGTCGGTACAGGAAGAAGCTGGAAGCTACATTTGGTCTTTTTGTTCTAGAATAGCCAGAAAAAAATATCACAACGTATACACGACAGGAAACGCTGATGCGACATTTAAAATCAAAAGATGAAAAAAACAAAAGTATTAATTTGTTAGCAGTCCCCATAAAAACAATAAAAGCTTAAAAGAGTTCTGGAAAGGTGCATAAGGAAGGGAAATTTTATTAAAAAGAAAAAGAGATATACATACAATAACCACTTCAGTAGAGTCATATGATCTCCCAGTGTAGCCAAAGAAAGGTTCTGTACACAGTAGAATTAGTGGTACCCACAAGTTGGGGAACATAGTCCTGAATCAGGTACTGGCGGGGGTCAGAGGAGTCAGACAATGAGTCCTTGCATTGAGCAGGCTCGGCAGCTTTCTATTGCATTTTCATTTCAGATATTAGGAAAAAAACAGGAAAACAAGTACCTCCCTTGGCTCCGCGACAAGGCACGGTCCTTTCGTCGATTCCTAATGCCTTATGCAGCAGGTATGTTAGCTGTGGAAAGATGGCTTTGGTGTCTTCTTTTACAAAAGTAATTTCTCATGGAAGGATGATATATGCAAGGATACATCCACCCAAAGATAGATGCTTTTATTACACTAAAAGAAGCCAGAAGGAAAGTGAAGTGTGGTTCATTTAAGCGTGATTTTCGTTTCTTCATTTAATTAGCATCATTGCTTAATATGCCACCTGCTCCCACCTGTGTTAAAAAGAAAACTGGGCCTCTTAATTTAGGATGCATCTTCTTGGCTGCATTTAGTGGCGAAAATATGTAATCATCTTGTGTGTTTTCAGCATGTGAATTAAGATATTACCTTTCCCTTTTCATCAAAGTCTGGTTTAAATCCTAGCTCGTTTGTGAAGCTTTCATCAATACGAGCAATCCTAAGCAGCTCGTCTGTTTGTGGGTCCCTTCCCTTGTTTCTCTGTTCTCCTATCTGCGGAACCAGCTACCCAGCCTACAAATATTGAGGTCCTGGGGCTTTAATGATAAATGAAAACACCAAAATATGACTAGAACATAGATGAAACACTGAATGAATAACTACATAAGTGAATTGTAATTGGGAGCAAAGAGTTGAGCTATGAAGAAAGAAGGTGGTGGATGGTATAAACGCTTATAATAAATTAACTTGAATTTGGCTTGTTCAAACAGTCGGGACAGGGTGTTTAAACTAGATTACTAATGTACAATTATAACAAAATTTACCTAGGGAGAAAACAAGAATTAGTGACTGCTTTGATACAAAAGAGACCCATTATTAGAGAACATTAGCATTTGTGTTAGTTCATTTGTTTATAAAAAGGGCAAATCTCAAACTGCTCTGAAGGGTTTATACACTGCTACTACAAAGATTACAAAGGATCATTTTCCTAGAGACTGATTCATTACATGGGTCTGACATGAAGGTGACTATGTCTAGCAGTATAATACAGGGGGAAATGAAACACAATATTGTTTAGCAGACTAAAATTTGAGCCACACCTCTGGTGAATGTTAGCAGCATGGCTCCAAACCAGTATTTATCTTTTTTGAAGTAGAAGATTTCAAAGCTGGGAAGTAGTAGTAACAAGAACCCTGCTAGGTTACTCAGAAAATCGAATGAGAAAATACATGAAAGTATTTCAAACAGAAGCACCATGCAGTAACTGGGATGAGGTGTGGTGTCATCTATGGCATGGCTTCCCTCGGTTCCCTTCTTTGCCAGTGTATGTTCCTTTCATCGCTACCTGCTCTCTCATGATATTACTCCTCAAAGGTTTTCCAATACTTTGGTCAATACATTAGTCTTTATTCACCATATAGTAACTTTTGTGAAGTGTTTTATAATCATGCTTGTTGCTAACATCTAGAACCTGGATGAGTGTGATGACATTGGCCTCTTTAAATTTCAGATTAAAAAAATTATAAAAGAGAATTATCTACAACACCGTTGTACTTGTGAAACTCAACAGTAGCCCTCACATTAAGAGTCTCTTCATAGGAGGTCTTGCCCAAATTTCTTTTTAGAGAACTGGGGACAAGGATGTTGCATCAAGATGAGGGTGGTTGGTTTGGTTTGGAGATAAATGAGGTTGTTTCCTCCAGCAGCTCTAAGAGTCTCAAGTGAAGTCTAATATACAAAAATAATCTAGCTGAGTGTTATCTTCCATATGTGCTGTGATGGTTAGTTAACCTTGATTGCTAAATAGAAAGCACTTACGATCACTTGGATAACAAATTTCCGAGGGCATCTACGAGAATGTTTTCAAATGTGAATGGATTGGGATTATCAAGTTGAGTAAAAAGGAAGACAATGGATAGAGCATCATGTCTTCATCTCTCTCCCATTCTGACTGTGGACTCACTGTCTCTGTATCACTTCTATAGCTGTGCCTTCCCTGATCTGATGCTCAGCACAGTCTACCGTCTGCTGAACCTATAAATGTTATCCTGATCTAAAGCTACGTGAGCAAAGCTAAAGTCTAATTCTACCTGAAAGAGTCAAATAGGTGTCTTCAGAAAGAAATACACATTAAACTCAGGGAATTTGTATAAGATTTTATTGGTCTGTAATTAACTGGAAATAAATGTAAATTATGAACTAGATAATCTGGCTTTAATGTGAGAGCAAATGTGAGCACAGGCATGGGAATTTTGTAGGAAATCCATACATGAGTATATATAAACATTTTGAGGAGTGGAAATTAAATTAAAAAAAATTTGTTACAAAGGTAATGGAGGACTCTGTCACTAAAAAAGATACATATATTCAAATGATCAGTAGCCCTAGCACCCATTATCTTTTAATTATATCAGTACACATTCTTTTTACAAAGTAATAGGCTTAACTGTGTCATTCCAAACACATGTATAATCTACTATTATCATAAGCACTCTCTCTGTTACCTATGCATTTCTAAAAAATTTTGTTTATTTGGGGTGTGTGCATTACTGCATGTGAGTACACGTGCCTGAAGACCAGAGGTCTCTTTCAATTATTCTTAATATTTTCTTTCTTTTATTTAAAATTATTTTTCAAATAACACATTTGATATGACTTCTTCTTCCCAAACTCCTCCCAAATCCTCCCATATCTCTACCCACTCAACTTCTCTCTTCTCTCTCTCTCTCTCTCTCTCTCTGTGTGTGTGTGTGTGTGTGTCTCATAGTGCCCCCAACTTATAAATACAGCAATAAAAACAAAACACACACAAGATCTGTTCAAACCAGACAAAATCTCAACAGGGAAATGCGGAATTGGACACAAAGTCCTACTCCTAACTAAGAAGCCATTTGCAATAGCTATCTGCTGGGAAAGAAAAAAAAACATTTTTTTCAATGGCACATCACTGGATATATCAACTACAATCTACAGCAGACACCATGCCCAGGCATAATTTTCTGCACATTATTTTTTTTGAAATAGGTCTCTCACAGACTCTAGAGTTCATTGACTGAGCTCTCAGCTGGCCTGCAAACCTCAAGGATCCTCCTGTCTCTGTCTCCCAAGCACTAGGATTGGAGCTGCTCTCAAGCTCTCCTCCCTTTCACATGGGCACGGGAGATCTAAATTCAGGGTTTTGTGTTTGTACGGTGAACACTTTACCAAGCGTTCTTGCTATACCCCTTATGTCCCTCTCTTCTTCCTAAATTCCACTCCCTACTGCACAGCGGGGTTGGGGTGGTGGTGAGCAGCAAAGGAAGCAGAACTGCCCAGAGCCCACAGTTGCCAAAAGCTGGCTGGTGAGATAAAGCTGTGTGAGCAGGAGCCCAGGAACCCACAAGCACAGCCACCTGCAGCCACCACTGCTTAGCTGTCGCCACAGGGCGCATGCGAGAAAGCAGAACTAAAATCTTCTGATTGCATCCCACTTTCAAATCAAACCGGAAAGCAACTGGCAAGGATGATCAATCAAAGGTTCCCATCACTAGCAGTGGGCTGCAGAAGAGAGAACTCTGATACAGGGCGTTAGCATTTCTTCTCTTAAGACTCTCTTGCCCCATCCTCCCTTACATCTTCCCCTGTTTGCCTTTCAAAACCTATATAAAATGTTTATTCATAGTCTGAAAAACACCAGCCTCTAAGTATTGAATAATTCTAATAGTCTTCCAAGATATTTACTTAGGTTTGTGAGGTTTCCTGCAGACTAAATCAAAATCTTTTAGTACAGAACAATAAAATCTGTATTTTCAAAATCATATTGTCTTTAGCTGTCTTTAACTTGTAGAGTATGTGAGAAGACTTCTTTAAATTGTTGGTATTTGTAATGGACGAGGTTGTGCTGCCAAATTAATTCCTATAGCTATTAACCTGATAATAATAATAAGACTGCCTGCTTCCAGTCTAATAGTGGGGTATTACAGCATGGGGCTAACAGCTCACACTCTCATCAAACCCCTTTGGCTTATGCATCATGCTCAACTAATACTTCTATGGAAATAACAGAGTGTGTCCTTACTTGAAGTTACATGGCCACACGCCACACGTTTCTTTATTTCCTATGATAACCATATTTACAGATTGTTTCATTACGACTCCTTCCACCTCCCATCCCCTGGGACTGATCATAATTCTAGCTCCTACTGTTCACTTTGGCCATTTCAGTTTTACTGCAAGAAGAAAAGAACAGACAGCGGCCATGAGGATGCAGAGACTTCATGACAGCTATGCAGGTCCTGATGCTGCACTGACATTTATTCTGTGCTCTCCCACACAGAGGAGACAGACTGCTTCCTTTTATCTATTTTCATTTAGGGTAGAGCGCCTAAGGCCTGAGGATGTCCCAGGGAACCAGAACTTCACACAAGGAGGAAAAGAAATATTGACTCTAAAGAACAGAAAACAAAAACTCCAAAATCAAAATTGGGTTCTAATAAAAAATGTAGTACATTTGCTTAGCCCACTAATTTATAGGCCACTGAATTCTTGTCCTCACTTGATAAGAATTTGGGTGCACATGACAGTTGCTGAGAAAGTATGAAATAATCATCTGTGTAGTCCTTCCTGACATACTCAAGCCGCCAGATAAAAATCTTAAATACACTAAAATGGGATCCAGGTCATTTTGATTTTCTTATTATAATATATAAACACTACCAGCATAAGAATGCAACAATCCAATGTTCAATTAGGATAAATTACCATTAGCTTCATAGAAGTCCTTTCATGAAAGTTGAGAAAACTAAGATTATGATTATGTAGAAATGGCTATCACAATCCTTTATGTTATAGTGGCAATAAATATTTTGCCAAACCAAACTTAAAAAGAAGAGGACGAGGAAAAAGGGGAACCTTATGCAATATTTAATATTTTAAAGCACAGTGATGGAGAAATAAACAGAAGGTGATAGAGAGATAAACAGACTGGTGGAGAGAAAAACAGACCATTAGCAGAGTGGCCCAAGACAAGGGAGGAGAGGTCAACTCAGGGTACAGGTACAGGGTGGGTGACAGGGAGGATGCCAACACTCCTCTGCCCTCCTGCAACCCGGCGGCAGCCTTAGGCAGCTCTGTGGAACTCATGCTCTGCGGCACTCTTTATAGGTGGCTTCTGTTTCGCTTTAGCTTCAGGACAATTTTATTAGAGAAAAGTTGTCCATGTTCATGAGATTCCCAGTACCCACCAGGAGGGAGATGGAGAAAAAGTCATAACTCCTTAAAATTTTACATTTCATTTTTTTTAAAAAATATGTTTCTATCATCCCTCTATTTTTCTCCCTCCAGTCCCTTCCAGATGCCCTTTCCTCAGTGCAACCCCTCTCAAGTGGGTTAAGCATGGAGTAGAAATAGAGACAATGTAAGAAAGGACAAAGCACCCCCAAAGGTAGACGTGGGCTAGTGAGATAAGGAAGAGCCCAAAGTCTGCGTTTTCTTTTAATATAATAGAATAAAACTAAATCTTTTAACACCAGCCAAAGGGTTGAGGAAATAGCTGCCTTGCAACTGTCTGATGGAGGACAGTATCTTAAATCCGTGCCAACGCTTAGAGCTCCTAAAAGAATAAAAACCCAAGCGAAATGGCAAAGTTGTGTAAAGAAATGCTCACCAGAGAAAATACTCATGCATCAGATAAGCACACAAGGAACCTCTCAACAATCCTAGTCACCAGGGAAATATAATTTCAGACAAGTTAGCACTTGCATGACTTCTCGAATGGACCCCGTCCAAATCACTACATAGTCAGGTTTGGCAAGGCTGTTGACCTGGATCTCATGTAGACATTGGTGGGATGCACAAACGGTACATCACTTTTGAGAGGGAGTTGGTACTAGCTTCCTATAAAGTTTAACATATATTTACTAGAAGATGCAACAAAATGTTTACCAAAAACAGACAAATAAAAAAAAAAAGATGTTCATACATTATATGTGAATACATTTAGATGCTTGATTGGAAGAAGTCAAATATTTAAAATGTCTCAAATTACTGTATTCATGATATTTATGTTGCTTTAGCATGATACCTGATGCTGGGTACTTTTTTTCTGAAAAGTTATTTTAGCTCAGAGTTCTGGAAGCTGAAAGTCTGAGATGGAGGGGATCCCATCTATTTAGCTTCTGGTGACCCCTCCTGGTTGCAGCATAGAGTGGATGAAAAGCACGTGTAGATGGGACAAGCCCGAGAGGCAGCCTTGCTCTGTAACAACTTATTCTCCCATAAAGTAATTCACTTCAGGAAACCATCCCAAGCCACTGTGAGGCAGTGCCCCTCCCCTCTGACCTAATTATCTCGTGCTAAGGTCTGCTTTATAGTATCTACTTCCTTCATACCACCATGCAGTCTCTAGTGCATGACCTTCAGAGGACAGCTGCTCAGACCTCAGCATCCACCACTTGCTCAGTAGACTGGAAAGCTGTGTCGCCTCCGAAAAACAGAACGAACCACGGACTGAAATAGAATAGCATAGAGAAACTCCAGCATTTCGTGAGAAGGGAAGAGAATGTCTTCTAACCTGTGCATGACCTCCTGCAACATTTCCAGACTTTTTGGTTGCTCTGGGCTTCATCTAATTAGAGCTAGATGAAGAAATATCTCTATTTTACTTTGTTTTTAGTCAAGTTTGTTTTTGGCCCCACAGAGTTCACCCCAAGAATGGAATCAAAGATTAGAATTCAATTATGAATTCTTGCACTAGAGAAGAAACACAATTAGTTTCAGGTAGAGGTCACCACTCAATGTTTTCCCTTTGGAAAATAGGACTAGGTGACACAGCTCTGAATATTTATTTACCTCCTCAGGAGAATACAAACTCAAAATCAGATAGTAGGACTTCAGATTCAGATATTTGGATTTACTGCCGGCTGTTGTTTAAAAGTCAAATA